>JACGWL010000005.1:7334469-7907745 GCA_034509725.1 Sesamum angolense | reverse complement strand
CCACGAGATTAACGCTCCAAATAGATAGATTTGATGAATAATAAGAAGATCAACCCATTTCAACAGTGGGCCATTTAACTCATGTATTATCTTCTTATTTGTTTCAATTGACTTGTATTTATGTATAACATATGATCATCACATCACAACTCTTGTAGGAAATTTGATGAGCGAAATATAAAATAATTTTCAAGAATAATTTATACGAACTTGATACATTGTGTGACAAAGATTTTTCCCAATGGCTACTTACTCATGTAAACAAAAATATTTTCAACTATGTAAATATTAGCTAATCCTAAAAAAATATATTATATTGTCAAGTGTTTTTTCTTCATGGATTCGAGATACCAGTAACGAAGTTGAGAACATCACCAGGAAGTTAGCTTATGTGGACGAGTTTCTTGCTATAAAGGATACTTTGTGAATCCAAATTCCGCACATTGGAATATGGGCATTCTAAAACGTCAAATTATGGTATATGCAAAATTATTTGTTTAGTCCTTTAGGTTTGGTTGCTATTAATTTTGGTCCTTTAAATTTACCCATTTTTGTTATAGTCCATTAACTTTCAAAGTTACTCACTACAAAAAAACAATGCTATAGCAACGGATTTTTTGTATCAGAAATTTTCGTGGCAAATTTGCCACAGACTTTGCCACGACTTTGCAACGAAATTTCCAAAAATTGAGTTTTCCGTGGCAAATTTCGTGGCAAAACAACAATGAAATGTTGCAATGGACATTCCGTTGCAAAAATTGGTCAACTTTTGGATGGTACAATTTCGTTGCACGTTGTTGCAAAAATCGTGGCAAACTTTGCCACGGACCATATCCGTTGTTAATTTGCAATGGTTTTTACAACAGATAATGTTCGTGGCTACGTTTGCAACGGAATTTTAAATTATATTCGTTGCTAACTGCTTTTGCAACGATCTTCAAGTTACAAAAATTTTTAAGAAAAAATAGCAATGATTTTTGCCACGAACTGCTTGGTATGGGGTCCGTTGCAAATGAAGAGTTGGGTGTTGCAACAGATTGTGCCATGGACACAAATCCGTGGCAAAATTTGATAATAAATTTGCAATAATATTTGCAACGGACGTTTGATCCGTTGCAATCAATACAAAATCGTTAGGGACATTTATTTTTTAAATGTTTATTTTGCCACGGGTTTTGCAATGGTCGTTATATCTATTGCATCCATATAAAAAGGTTGGTGGCATTTGCCACGGACTTTGCAACTGAACACGCAACACAACTGTACTCAAAATTCCATATTCAATAATTTATCAATTTTATACTCAAAATTGACCATGTATTGTAATTATTAATTAATATCATATATTTTATTTTAGATAATAATAAACTATGGTACTATTATTTATATATTTAACCTTTATAGTTTATATAAAGACAAACTTAATTAATAATTTAGTAAATTTTAATATTTTTTAAAATAATTATTTAATGTGACACATATGGATTGTATGTTATATTTTAATACATATTTGTATTGTCTTAACCTTTTTTAAATTGACAAGTAATTCACTGATGATCTTTTATATCTATTTTTTAGTTTTATATTTATATCAAGATACAAGTATGCATTATGCAATCTATTTTATTATTTATAAAATTATGTCGAAATTTAGTAATTCTTGTGAATTAATCTAAAAATAATGATAATAATGATGGTTGAACAATTTTAAATATTTTTATTATATATATATTAATAAATAATGAGATCAAAAAGCTTAATTAACAATTACGATGTCTTAAAATTTAGCCACCCGATTCATACCAAATTTTAATATATATAAGCTTATGTCCATTAGTTCATATCTGACGGTATGATTTAAAATCACGTGGCCTGATTCAACGATACACCATTTTGAATGATTATTCTTATGTTTCGAGTACGTTATCTTGACATCCGTACACCCTATTAGTCTAAAACTTTACCAAACGTATTTTGTTGTAAGTTTGATCATATCTAACGGTTTGATCTGAATTTTGATGGCCTGATTAACCCATGCTATTCAACAAGGTAAAATGATAGTTATATCAATGTAATACTAACATTTAAGAAAAAATAAATTTATTGCAGATTGTGAACTTATATCAATCTCAACTATAAAAATATATAAAGATAATAAAAGTAATAGTAATAATTAATAATATTTGAACAATTTTAATTGTTTTTTCTTATCTTATTATATATATAATGAGATCAAAAAGCTTAATCAGTAGTTGATATTTTAAAATTTAGGCTCCCATTTCGTACCAAATTTAAATATATAAGACCGTGGTCATTATATCATATCAGACGGTATGATTTAAAATCACATGGTCTGATTCAACAATACACTGTCTTGAATGATTACTCTTATATTTCGAGTATGATATCTCGATATCCACCCAATAAGTTTGAAAATTTACCAAATGTATTTTTCTGCAAGTTTGATCATATCTAACGGTTTGATCTAAATTTAAAACTACATGGCCTGATTCACGTCTTGAATGATTACACTTATGTTTTGAGTACGATATCTCGATATTCATATACCCAATAAGTCTGAAACTTTATCAAATATATTTTTTTGTAAGTTTGATTATATCTAACAGTTTGATCTGAATTTTAACGATTTGATTAACCCATGTTGTTCAACAATGTAAGATGTTAGTTACATCAATTTTTGAAGACATTGATTATTTATTGAGCATAATGTATTTTGTTATAATGTTCCTCATTTAATACATTTTGAGAAAATATAATTTTAATAAAAAATAACTTAAATTATATATAGAAAATATATAAATAAGAGATAAATTTAATTTTTTAAAAAAATAAAAAATTATAACTTAAATTAAGTATCCAATATATATATATAGAGATATTTAAAAATATATCTATAAATAAAAAATATTATTTAATTTTAATAAAAAAATTTAACACACTTTTTTTCATTAATTTTTAATTTCCCTCCAATTTTTTCATCTAATTTTCCCCCCTCATTTTTTCCCCCCATATTTTTCTTCTCTTTCCCCTCTTTTTCCCCCCTTTCCCCCCTTTTTGCACCCCATTTCCCCCTTCCCCTAGGTTTTTCTTTCTTATCTTTCCTTTTCTCCCTCTCTTCTCTCCCCCTCTTCTCCACCTCTTTCCGCAGCCCCACCGCCCGCCACCATGCTGCCGCCTGCAACCGTGCCGGCCTAGTCGCCCACTAGCGCCGCCCTCGCCTAGCCACTGGCGGCCGCCGCCGCCTCCACCCGCCGCCATAAACTTTATCTCTTCTATTTTCTTCTTTTCTTTGTGATTTTCTTAAGATATACTTTGTTTTGTTTAAAGGTTATTAACATTTTTGTATTTTAGTTTCTTTTCTTTAGAAGATTTGAGGAAAAACTAAAATTTTCAGGTATGTTTTCTTCTTCTTTTTTTCAAGATGGTTTAGTTTGGTGTTATATTGTTGTAAATGATGATTTGTTGTAAATGTTAAAATGATTTACTTTGGTTGTATATTATCGTTTATTTAGTAATATAGTGGTGTTAAGAAATTGATTAATGGTGTATGTAATAGTTTATATAATGGTATTAGAAAGTCTCTACTTTATTGTCTTGTTTTTGAAATTTCATATTTATATAATAGTGTTAAAAATTTATATTTTGGTTTATGTAAAGGTGCGTATATTATTGTTTATTTTGTTTGATATATATCATAATGGTGGTATATTTTATATGTTTAGTATATATTGCATTTGTGTTAAAAGTAATATTTAGTATTGTAATGGTAAATGAAATATTGTCTTATATATTATTTAGTCTCTATAATAGGATGATTGTGTTTATGAGGTGAATGGGATGATTGTGTTGATGAGATGAATGAGTGTTGTTGTTGATGATTGTAGATTAGGAATTTATAATTAAGTTAAAAGTTATGAATTTAAAAGTTTCAATTAAACTAATTTAACTATGAATTTTAAAGTTCAACAAAACTAATCAACTTAGTTAACTAAAATTTATTAGTTCCAACTAAACTAATTTAACTAAGTAAACAATGAATTTAAGAATTTCAATTAACTATTTCAACTTAGTTAACTCAAACTTAAAAGTTTCAAATAAACTAATTTAACTAAGAGCTTAAAAAGTAGTTTCAAGTAAATTAATTCAACTATGAATTTAAAAATTTCTACTAAATAAATTTAACTAAGTTAACTATGAACTTAAAAACTTCAACTAAACTTTAAAATATTAACTTAATTGACTCAAACTTAAAAGTCTCAACTAAACTAATTTAACCATGAACTTAAAAATTCTATTAAATTAATTTAACTATGAACTTAAAATTTTTTAGTAAACTAATTTAACTAAGTTAATTATAAGCTCAAAAAACTTCAACTAAACCTTTTCAAGTTAGTTAACTCAAATTTAAAAGTTTCAAGCAATCTAATTTAACCATGAACTTAAAAATTCTATTAAATTAATTTAACTATGAACTTAAAATTTTCTACTAAACTAATTTAACTAAATTAACTATGAACTTAAAAAATTTCAACTAAATACTTTTTAACTTAGTTAACTCAAACTTAAAAGTTTCAAGGAAACTAAACTAATTTAACCAAGTTAACTTTCATTAAAAGTTTCAATGAAACTAACCTAATTAAGCTAACTATTATTACAAACTACTGTTTAGGAGCATATCTTTGCTTCAAAGATATTCCATAAGAGACTAAGAACTTTTGATTTCGAAAATTTAGTGTAAGATTTCAATTTAGTTTATTCTTTTATTAATTAAAGTTTGGTTATGTTATCATATTGATGTGTTATATCTTGTAGGTACGACGTCGGAAGATGTAAATGAATCAAAAAATCGCTCCAGCAACAATGATCCATCATCCGGCCAACCACCTTTAGATAATTGTAAAAATGCTGATGACCCCCCATATTGAATATTGGACATGTTTTGTATAGTGGATGTGAAACATTAAATTTTTGTGTAATAGACATGTTTTGACATGTATTATTATCTTTCTATATTTTATTTTGATTAAATATCTTTTTATGTTTGAGTTTAATAAATTGTTAATTATAGATTAAATATAATTTTAATTTAAAAATTATGTATAAAAATTTGAAAGAAAAATATTATAAATGGAAATTATAAAAAATATTTGCAATGGATTTTAATAAAAATAATTATTGCAAAATTTGCAAAGGATTGAAGTTCATTGCAAATGTCGTTGCGTAATTTGCAACAGTTGCTGTTGCAAATAATGCATTGCAATTTTGCAATGAAATTTCGTTGCAAAATATAGTTGCAATAAAATAAGAAATTGCCGCAAATTTTGCAACGGAAATATTATAACAAAGTCGCTGCAAAAATTTGACAAGATCCGTTGCAGATATTATGGCAAAAATCACTGCAAAATTCGTTAAAAAGTCAAACTTTAACAACATTATTTGCAACGGATATTTGTCACGCACGATTGTCCGTTGCAAAATTTGCCACGGACGAAAAAGTCGCTGCAACTATAGCATCACTACCTATAGCAACGGACAATGTTCCGTTGCAAATTTCCGTGGCAATACCGTATAGCCACGGATTTTATGCAAATTCCGTGGCAAATGTCCGTTGCTATGGCACTGTTTTTTTGTAGTGACTTAAGTTTAGTCATTTGACCCAATTACATACAATTTTACCCATACACAACTTTTCAAGAGCACTTTTAGTCTATATACATATATATATATATATATATATATATATATATATATATATATATATCCATTCATTTTGCATTTCATAGCTAATGCTCGACTAGAATGGTATAAGAGTCTAGGTTTATTGAAAAAATATTTATTTGTATTACACTTAAGCCACATTTACTTTAGATGATGTGATTAAAATGGGATATATATTAAATTATGATTATTATCATGAAAAAATCACACCATATTTTGGGTTTTATGCACTAATCACGAGCTAATAAAAAATAAAACAAATAAAAAATAAAGGGTGATTAGTCATGATATCATGACTAATCACCCCAAGTAAAGATGAACTTAGAGCATTAGGATGGACTATTAGCTTTTATTATTAAAAGGGCAAAAGAGTCATAAATTAGGAAAAATGACCAAATCTACGTAAAATTGACAAATAAAGGACTAAATCTAATAATACCAAAGATAAAGGAGCAAAATGAATTCAGACCAAAGTTATAGGACAGAGATTTTGTTTTTCCCTTATGGTGTATGTGTTTTGGGGATTGCTTACAATGAATCACTAAAAAAAAAAAAAAAAATGGGATTTGGCACAGATCTGACCATCGTTCCATATTGGAACAAGTATTGGAACTCATGAGGAACGCAATGTGATCTATGACGTCATGATCCTCATTATTTTGTGGTATTGTTTTGGCACGGCCAAACGGTTCTAAAATGTGTTCCAAAGTAACAGTTACAATTTGCATTCCTAAGTCCAATCCGAATTTGTAGTGGTAAACAATTGGAACTCTATTTGAAATACATTATTAAAATTTGGGACGATCTTGTGCTGATCGTTCCTATATGTGAGATAATTGATGTCTAAAAAATGACAGTTAGTAAATGTATTCCAAAATGAGGGACTATTTGGTTTTGAGAACGCAACTGGTGTAGTATGCCAAAACTCATTCCTAAGTATGAGTTTTACTAAAGACAGTATGCGTTACAATGCCCATGACTAAATGAGCTACAAGTTGGAACAGTTTATTTGTTTTATTAATATTGTATTACTAAGCCCGTTCCAAAGAAAATACAATAGTTATAATTTAACGAATACAAAACCTTTCCTAATTGAGGTACTAAGACTGTTGCAGATTGTAAATTAATGGCTATTTTTGTGTTCTAGTTCCCGTTACAAAGACCGTTCCAAATTTTCCTATATATATATATATGTTCATCTCTTTCCATTTAATCTTACTATCTTCTTCCATTCTTCTTATATTCTCTCTATTTCCTCAATATCTCTCGATTTTTCTTGATCTCTCACTATCCCACTAATATTTTTATACTCTTGTTTGTCAATCTCTCTCGAATTTTTGTTGATATTTGAAGTTATTTTGATCAGGTAACAACTTTAACCCTTTATTTGTCAGTTAGTTATATTTGTTGTAGTTTTGTCAATTAAATTTAATGTTATAATATATATATATATATATATATGTGTGTGTGTGTGTGTGTGTGTGTGTGTGTGTATAGGACTCATCATGTTAAGACAGTTGAGGAGATGGATGTATGAGAAGAACGTGTCGAGGAGGGGTGCCTTACTCCCGAGTTTAAGGATGGTGTTATTGCATTTATAGAATAGACTAAGTCTCAACATGCATATATGGACAGTGAGAAAATTAAGCATCCTTGTGGAAGTGCAAAAACCAAATTTTCAAAACCTCAGACAAGGTAAATTTTGACTTGTATATGAAAGATTTTATGTCGAAACATTATAATTGGACTTCACATGGCGAGGAGAGGGTGCAGGAGTACTTTGAGGCCGTCACCGCACCCCCTTTGTAGGAGGAACAAACTCCCGCTACTCCTATGGAGGAGAGTACTAGTACCCACTGGGGTGATGCAGTGCAGATGGATTGGGAGCAGAGGATGGTTTTCAATATCATCGGGCTGACTTTCTAGTCTTCTGATTACAACCAGGATGGTGCGCTTGATAATTGTACGAGGTCGTGTCCTACTGATGCCGGGCCTAGTCTATATTACGGTGGGGGGGGCTATGGTTATGTGTTTACGCTAGCATATCGGTTTCACAATATAGTGAATGCTGTCATGCAGCTGTTTTGGAACAGTTGCACCCAATATCAATTGGGTGTTGTTGTTGAGTTGGTAAATATCAAGACCGAGGGCGCACTACAAGAAATTTTACATCTTGTAAGGAAAAAAAAAAAAAAATTTCAATATGTCAAATTTTTGTCGCCAATACTTCTGGTGATAAAAAAGTGTTGTTACTAAGTTTGTGCTAGAAAGCCCATCGCTAGAAGTTTTTGTAACGAGCTTGAGTTTGTCGTTACAAATGTATTAAAAATAAACACTGTTTTTTTATAATTGTATAGTTCCAGTAACAATTTTGTCCTCACAAAAGCTTATAATCTCATTACAAAAAGTATGACTTACAATAGTATTTTTGTTACGAATACTTATTATGAGAACAAACGTTCCTCACTAAAACTCAAGTTTTTAAATTTATTTACAATAAAGTTTGTCACAACTAGTTATTATGAGAAATTTGTTTCCTTACTATTAGTTATTTATAGTGATTTATTTACTGTTCAAAATTGCTTATAAACCTGTTTTAAAAAATGCAAAAAATATAATAATACCTAAACATATAAACATAACGAAAGTAAACCTAGCATAAATAAATCCCATAATGACTACATATCAAGCCAGAAACTTAAATAATACTTTGATACAAAAGTCTAATATAAAACATCAATATGCTAGTCACAAAAAAGCAACAAAAAGATATCCTAAAAAAACTTTTAATCATAGTAGCTCCACGGATACAAAATAAAGTAAATTGTTTTCAAACATAGCTTTCATCAAGTGAAATAAACCCACCAAAATACATGTGAATCCTTGGAATGTCATACTTCATTCTTTACACTTCAATGCACTGACTTCAAACCTGCAAATCTCGTACTCAAATATAAGGAGAATGAGACAATTCAACAATTAAAAAATCAATACAACAAAATATTTGAAATATGCAATACCCAATATACAAAAGTCCTAATCAAAATACCAAAACACCAACCAAATATTCAAAGAAATAATAACCAATACATGAAATCCCAACTAAAATGTCAAAACACCAACCAAAACTTCAAACAAACAATAACCAATATATGAAATCCCAACTAAAATATCCAAACACCAACCAAAAATTCAAAGAAACAATAAAAATATACCAAAACACTAACCAAAATACCAATCAAAACTTCAAAGAAGCAATATATCAAAACAATAATAGAGCATCAAATTCCAACCAAGATACCAGTACACTAACTACATACCAAACACACCAACCAAAACTTCAAAAAATCAATAGCCGATATACCAAAAACGCCAAACAAAATACCAAAAATACCACCAAAGTTTTCATCGTCAATTACACATACAAGTATATTCTAGACAATTTACAAAATAAAAAATATAATATATCACAAAGATAGAGGATAAGGAAATAAAATATGAAGACTTACAAGGTTTCAAATTGTTTTGTTGCATAATAGCCAACATCTCCTTCAATTCCATTTGGCCTTCTCTTAGACCATCTATCTCTTCATCTTTTTTTTTACAACGTTCCTCGTACCTTGAATTAGTGCCCGTTGACTTGCAATGAGTTCTTTTTGAGATTTAATGCAAGAACTAGCACTTTGCAGATAATCTTTTGTTGTACTAAGCTTTTCTTTAAGGACCTCAAGTTGGGAAGATGCACATGCAGACCTCTTAGTACACTTATGAGGAATAACTCCATATCCTAGCTCCTTTTAATAACCTAATCATCTTCCAAGTATTTGCTTTATAATTTCCCTCTCAGAAGTTGAATTTCCTCCCATGTCATTTGATTGATTTCTTAATGTTGCATTTCAACCTGTCATTTACTTATGAAGTTAAGCTATTTCACACATATACAACAATTGAAATAAGAATTACATAGAATTAAATATACATGTATTGTTGCAGCCTTTTCATTCACAAAATCACCATTTTTCATATGAGTTTGAGCAAAATTATCCACATACCTTTGATTTTTCTTGCAAATTAAACAAGGATAATATCAGTGCATATCATGAATAAATATAATTAATATAGAGACTAATCTATACAAAACTTATATGAAATACAATATCATTTGCAATAACCGTGTCTGGGAAGATCTGAACCTGAAGTATGAGTATATGGCAAGTTTGACCTATTCTTCAAATTGATTTTGGATCTTGTCTTCATTTGCATATGAGAAAATAAGAATGAGGCTTATATTCATTTGTAAGATAATTCAAGTAACTATATTCAAATTTTAAAAAGATTGCTAATTATGACCTTGAATTTTTCACTTCTAAAGTGATCACAAAAGCTACGCCATACACTACTAAAAATGCGCTATTTGTAACGGCTTATTTGTAATGACCGGAAGCCGTTACAATAGTAACGATTGTTGTAATTATTTTGTAATGGTTCATGAGGGATGACGTCATTGAGGAAAATTTAGTAACGACCAGAAACCGTGCATAGGGCAGTTACAAAGTGTGTGTTGTGCGTGAAACCGTTACAAAATTTCGGCCATTACAAATTTTGCACCGGTTTGTCTAACGGCCTAGGCATTGTAATGAACTTTTCGATTGAAATTCAGGCTGTTACACAAGCTGCTACAAAGACCGTTCCAAATGTCATTACGAAAAACTGGCGGATACAATAGCTGTTACAAAACAACGACTATATTTTAATGGCTAATTTTCAACGGTTACTTTTCAATGACTATAGAAGGAGATACAAAGGCAGTTACAAAAATTGGTACAAATTATCTCACATATATGTGCAAGATGTTTTAATTTCATTCGAATTCATGTTTTAGAAAATCAAACTAACCACAAACACTCTCAATACTCGAATTTTCTCGCATGTTTACTTGAGGGCTTTGGATTAATATTGAATTAATAATATCGCTCGAATTCTTGGACCGTAGATCAGCTAGCTAGTGGTGATCGTCTTTTCAGTTGGTCGACTAGGTAATAACGTATGACTAATTTAGTACTGTATTGCATTTAATTAAATTAATTGTATTTTGCTACGTACGTAGTGATTAATTTAATTAGTTTTTATGATCAATTTTTAATTTTATTATATATGTGTTAGTTAAATTAATATTATTAGTATGCATGTATTCACCTAATTAAGTAGTGTAATGCATGTAACTAATATTTTTAAATTTATAAGTCGTGACCAAATTAGCTAGAAATTAGCTTAATTATATATTGCATACGTGTGAATTTGTAGTTATATATATATATATTATCTTGTTACGAGAATTGAGGAGATGGGTGTATAATAAGAACCTTCCGGGGAGGGCATGTCTTACACTAGAGTTTGAGAATGGGGTTAAGACTTTCACAAAATGGGCTAAGGGTCAACGTAGACATATGGATGGAGACAAAATTAGGTGCTCTTGTCGAAAGTGTAAAAGCACAAAGTTTGGAACACCCGACGAAGTGAGTTATCATTTGTGTATGCGGGAGTTTATAGTTGAATATTATAATTGAACTTCGCATGGCGAGGATATTGTGCAGGATTATTTTGAGGCTCCTAGTATCCCTCAAGTGTCGGAGGAGCCAACCCTATCTGGCCATGTTGAGGGTAATTATCCACAGTGGGGTGATGAACAACATATGGATTGGGCGCAGAGGATGGTTTTTTATGCTACTGGGCCGAGTTATTTGGTTCTTCTCACAAAGGGTGTCCCTAATGATGGTACGAGGTCTTGCCTTGTGGATGTTGGTACTAGTTCCATGCATACTTTGTCAACGGGTACAACTTTCAGACTGAACGTCACAACACCGGTAAGTCAACCATGAATTAAGGTGTATGTGTCAAAAGTTTATCGTATACAGACTAGCAAAATGATTTTTATGGAATCATCGAAGAGATCATTCAACTAACATACCCACTTATTCCAAACTTGCTCATCGTGCTGTTTAAGTGTCGCTGGGTCGATCCAGTTTGAGGCATGAAAGTGCACCCAAGCTATCACCTCGTTGATGTAAACTTCAAGAAGCTGTACAAGAAGGATGATCTATTTATACTTGCACAACAAGCAGTACAAGTATATTTCACGGAGTACCCAAGTATAAAGAGGGACAAAGCAGATTGGATGGTTGTTTGCAAAATAAAGGCTCGGAGAGTTGTCGATGATTCCAAGTGGACTAAGACAGTCGCACACCAACCGGAGAAAGTTGTACCAGTTCCTATAGTGGCCGTCGACAATCAATCGTACAATTTACATGACCTCAAGTTGTTTTTTTTTTTTTTTTTCAGTAGAAATGTTATTATAAGACTTTTTAAAAAAAAATAAGAGTAATAAATTATTATTAATTATTAGTTGTAATTTTTATAATTACAACTATAATCAACACCTATTATTACAGTAGAAACAACACTTATTGTTTAATTAGTAGACACAAGATTATGCATAAAGTGATATTAGAACCCATGACATTTAAGATCATGTAGCATCAACTTCAGCAGCTGAATTAGACCTCATTGGGAACGTCATTATGAGACTTAAATAGATGATTTTGAACTTGTTGAAAAATTTTAATTTTAGTCATTTTTCATGACTATTTTTATCCAAACGTGTGTGTAGTCCTGCCTTTGTTAATTATCAGATGCATTCTAAACTTATGAGATCAATTGCAATTTAATATTTCAATTATAAAAACTAACACACCAAGTTCAAATAATTTTACACTATAATTGGTCAAATGTAACTTAAAAAAAACAAAAGAAAACCACTATTTTATTCTCTTTTACCTATGTTTATTGCATCATTTCAATTTAATTATTTTTGTCTTATTTTAATTTCATAAATAAGTTCATGTAACTACTGTAGTGGAAATTTTATTCTTATTTTCATTTGATAAATAGATGTTATGTTTTATTATACTATATAGGAAAAGAGTTTCAGGAAATACAAAGTTTCATTTATTTATTTATTTTTATCTTTTTCGTGATTGTTAATTGTTTGGGTAAATTGCGACCACCTCCTTTAAAATTTGACATAATTATAAATATTTCTTCATTGTTTGATAAATTACAAACACCCCTCCTGATGTTAACATCAGTCAGACAACAAACTTATCCGTTAGCTTTCGTTAGATTTTTATCCAATTATTTTGGTGAATTAAACAAAATATCCTTTTGAATTATAAATTAAAATTTTATATATGTTTTAGAATTTTCTAAAATAATTTTATGGACTAATATTCGTTATGGATTATTTATTTTACCCACCCTCTAAATTTTTTACAGTTTTTCAATTTTTTTAATTTTTAAAAAGCTTCAGCAAGGTAAATAATATGTCCACCTCACCGTCTAGAAACAAAAAAATTATTTTTTATTTGAAAGGATATTTTTAATTTTTCAAACAATGAGACGGTGTCCATAATTTTGTCGAACCTCAGGAGAGGTAGCTATAGTGTACCCTATTTGTTTTCATCATCTTCTTAAAAAATCTCACAACCAATCTCTTCATATTTGCTAATGAGATCTAATTTAGTAAGCGAATAAAGTTTATAGTCATGAATTCAAATCCCATTAACGTATGAATTGTTATTCCATTTTAATAAAAGTTATTTTTCTAATCTAATAATAATGTTATTTTTATTACAAATATTTGATATTAATCTACTTATTGTTATAGTCAATTAATAAGTAACATGACTAGGGATAATAATGGGTGTAAATATTCTTCTAAATTTTTATATTTTTCAGTTTTTTTGTACTATTAGTTTTTTTTTTTTTTCTTTTTGTGGAAAATAGCATTTTTTATTCCATAAGTTAAGCCCCTTTCATTTTTTATCTCATTCATTATGGGATTTGCACTTGTGATTTTATAACTTTGAAAATTAGTACTTTTAATCATCTTCCACCTTTTTATTAGTTATTTAACAGAATAGGCCACATGTCGAGCACGTGGCCGTTAATTTTTTTATTTTTTATTTTTATTTTTTCTTTCCGGAGGAAAAATTGGCTAATGTATTTAGGGTTAGTGATGCAATGTCTAATTTTCTATTTTCCCTAAATCACAAACAAAGCCCCAAAAGTCCCAAAGTCTCTGAAACACTGAAACGCAAGCGCAACCAAGAATCAACAATAAAATTGAACAAAGACTAGATTCCAACAAAGGAAGTGAAGAAATCAACCGAATAAGTTTGCAAGACTCCACGTTGAATGCAAATCCCCCCCCCCCCCCCCCCACTAGGTCCACTTCATTCACTTGTATAAGAAATGATTATCTGTCTTGTTTGTATCTCACTGCAGATTATAGCAATACTGGAAGGTGGGAATGAAATTTTGTGAGAGAGGAGAGAAATCCTCGTCCCCCACTTTGTTCTAATTTCCTTCATTCTTTGTCTTTTGTCCTCAATGGAAGATATATTTTCCCCAAAAAATATTACCAAGCTGGAAAAGGTACCAATTTTTCGTCCAGCAAAAATATTTTGACGGCCACGTAGTCACAACATTAAAAAACTAACAAAAAACTGAAAGGCGGATACAAAGTGCTAATTTTTATAACGGAACCAAAAGTACTAATTCCATAACGAATGAGATAAAAAATAAGAAATGCCTTTCCGCTTTCTTTTTATAAAAGTTATAATATATTATTACATCGATATTTCAATAAATTGAACAACTGATCAAAATACGTCGATATAACTAAATACTATAAAACAAATAGCAATAAACTCATAAAGTGAGATAAATAACGCACGTTCAATGAGGCTCAAATCAATTACATCAACCTTAACCACTAAACTAAGATATTTTAATTACTTGTATTGTTAGGTGTTAGAAAAGTAGAAAACTGAATTGTTGTATCGTGGTATTAGCACTACCCTGAAAGCTAAATTCTGGCACGACCGTGGTGCAATCGCCACAACCGTTTTGCTTCCCAAAGTTAACACAGCACTCTCTAACACATGCACTCGTGGTAGAGAGGTGGAACAACAGTTAATTACTCAGAGAAGAAAAGGATGCAGAGAAAGTAGGTGAGCTGCAGTTTTAGGAGAAGAAGATAAGTGTTTTTCGTGTGTTGTTGAAGTGAAAATCGAGGGCTATTTATAGGAGGAAGCCCTCGGTTTGTTGAGAGCCAGAAGGAGAAAAAATAGCTGCTGAATCTCAGATTTTCCTCAACTAAAATGAGGATGATGTTCTTAGCTAAAAAATCGAAGACTTAGTCAAGTTGGTTTCAAAAGTCTAGATACATAAGGGATTTAAATGTAATTTCAACAAAAAGATATATAACACGCGCGGCCCAGTTCGGACCAGGACGGGACGGGCGGGCGCACCTGTGTGGTAATTCTACCAAAATCCACCTACCCACAGTTCTTAATCAGAATGTAGAGGATAGAATAATATAAATAAGCAAGAGGTTTGTTTTGAAACCAATGTGGACAAGAGTTTTACTAGTTTGTTAATTCCCACTAATATTCAACAATCCCTCACAAATGACAAACTAGTTTGAAAGAAAGGAATTTTTTAGTAAGAGACATATACTTAAGCATTAATATCTTGCGATTGAATTAATGCATAGTGAAGTGAGGCAACAACTCATCTAATGAAATTAAATTACATCTTGAACTTCCAGTAGCTCAAGTTGAGACCCCCACAGCACGTATCATTTCTTAGTAACTGTTGTTCCGCGATAAAATATCAAGCGCTATTGATGGCCTTGCGCTAGTACCTTGGTTTCAAATGAGTGCTTTAGAAAGAACTCATTTCTTTCATAGAAAGCGGCCCACCTGCACACTCATTTATGGATAGTTCTATCAAGTCCATATTACTATAGACCACTCAATAGTGAGCTATGAAACCTATCCTCCTCACCCATACTTTGTCAGGATTATCCATCAAGTCCTTATTTAGGACCACCCAAAGTATAGGGCTATGGATTCTCATATGGATATCACCATATTAGTCTTAGGGGTTGAGCCCCACTGCCCTTGAAGTCTCGAGAATAATTCTCTTAGTTAGTCCTTTTGTGAGAGGATCTGCCAAGTTCCTCTCGGACCTCACATATTCCAAGTAGATTATACCATTCTTCAAGAGCTCCTTTACTGCGTCGTGTCTGATACGGATATGTCTCCTTTTGCCATTGTATGCGTAATTTTTCGCTATTCCAATAGCTGCTTGAGAATCACAATGTATGGAGACTGGAATTGATGACTCCCACATGGGCATGTCTCCCACTAAGTTTCTCAACCACTCGGCTTCTTGACCTGCTAATTCAAGAGCTATAAATTCAGATTCCAAGGTAGAACGAGCAATGCATGTCTGTTTTATAGATTTCCAAGAGATGGCTCCCCCACCCAAAGTAAACACATAACCACTAGTTGAACTTACTTCATCATTATCCGTTACCCAATTTGCATCACAAAATCCCTCTAATACAGCAGGAAATTTATTGAACTGCAAACACAAGTTCATTGTACCTTTTAGGTATCTTAACAGACGATGAAGTGCACTCCAATGTTCATTATTTGGGTTATGTGTGTAACGACTTTATCTACTCACTGCGTAGGCCATATCAGGTCTAGTGTAGTCATAAGAAACATAACACTCCCTATAATTTCTGCATACTCAACTTGTGAGACACTATCACTATCGTTTTTCTTCAAACACATGCTAGGATCATAAAGAGTTTTTACAGGTAGTTCATCATTACAATTAAATTTTCTCAAAATTTTCTGTATATAATGTGATTGGCACAGGGAAAATCCACTCTCTGTTTTCCTGATTTTGATACCTAGGATTACATCAACTTCCCCTAAATCTTTCATTTCAAATTGGTGGTAGAAATATCTTAGTATCATTAATTATTGCCAAGTTGGTACTAAAAATCAACATATCATCAACATATAGACATATAATTACATAGTTTGATCCAAGCAATTTTGAATAGACACACGTATCTGATGCATTCGTACGATATCCATTAGAAATTAGAGTATGATCAAATTTTTCATACCATTGTTTGGGTGCTTGCTTAAGCCCATATAGTAACTTTTTAAGCTTACATGCTTTGTCCTCTTGACCCGAAAATACAAATCCTTCAGGTTGTTCCATGTAAGAATGTTGTTTTTTACATCCATTTGATGAATTATTAAACCATAAATGGCTGAAAGTGCAATTAAAGTTCTAATTGTTGCGATTTTTGTCACAAGTGAATAAGTGTCAAAGTAGTCTATACCTTTCCTTTGAGTATATCCTACCACCACTAATCTTGCCTTGAATTTATCTATTGATCCATCAGGTCTAATTTTCTTCTTGAAAACCCATTTGCATTTGATCGGTTTGCTACCTGTGGATAAATCCACTAAGTCCCAAGTATGATTTTTCATAATCGAATCTAGCTCATTTTTTATGGCTTCTTTCCAAAGCTAGAATCTACGGATGCTACTGCTTCTATGAAAGTTTTTTTGGGTCCTCGTCAACAAAGAAGGCTGAAACTAAATGATCATCTATTATATCAATATCTTCAGCTAAGAATATAGTCAAGAAGTCTGGTCTGAAACTAGTTTCAGTTTTTTGTCACTTACTCCTTCTAAGTTCAGTTGTACTGGGGATCATGGGTGTTTTTGAAGGATTTGAAACTTTATGAGAGTTATGAGAATCAATCAAAGGAAATTCTTGCTCAAAAAATTCAACAACTCTAGATTCACAAATTGAACTGTCTTTTAAACACATAAACCTACAAGCAGCACTATTCTGAGCATAACCAATAAAGAGACAATCAAAAGTTTTAGGTCCGATATTAGATTTTTTAAATTCTGGATATGCAACCTTAGCTAGACATCCCCATGCTTTGAGATAGCTTAAGTTAGGTGAAAAGCCTTTCCATATTTCGTAAGGGGTTTTATCCAATTTTTTATGTGGGACTCTATTAAGAATATAGCATGCAGACTGAACTGCTTCCCCCCACATATTTTCAGGTAAACCAAAACTTAACAACATGGCATTCATCATTTCTTTAAGTGTTCTATTTTTTCGTTATGCTATTCCGTTTTGTTGAGGTGTATAGGGAGCACTTGTTTCATGTACAATACCATTAGCTTCACAAAATTCTTTTAAAAGATTGGTGCCATATTCACCACCTCTATCAGACCTAAGTCTTTTGATTTTCTTATCCAATTGATTTTCTACTTCGGCCTTATTTTATAAACATCTCAGCTGCTTCATCCTTTGTTCTTAGTAGATAAATTTGGTATATCTCGAATAATCATCTACAAAGGAAATATAGTATCTTTTACTGCCCTTACTCAGTGTACTTTTAAAATCAGCTAAATCTGAGTGAATTAATTCTAGCAATTCTGTGCTTCTAGTAGAAATAGGTTTAAAGGGTTTTTTTTGGCAAATTTAGCTTCTATACAAATTGTATATTTAGTACATTCATTTATATCAGATGTATTAATGAGTTTCATATTCTTTAGCCTTTTTATGGAGGCATAGTTAACATGTCCTAATCTACCATGCCATATATTGATAGACTCAATCAAATACACAGAAGCAGAAGTAATTTTATTAGAAATGGCAGAAATAGTGTTGAGCACAAACAACCATCCAACATGTACCCTTCCCACAAAATTCCCATTCTTAGTAATGATCACTTTGTTAGCTTCTAGTACTATTTTTAACCCAGCTTTGTTTAACAGGCTACTAGAAATTAGGTTTCTACGTAGAGAAGGCACATATAGGACATCAATTAAAGCTAAAGTTTTGCCGGAAGTAAGTTTAAGGAAGATCTTCCCTTTACCCAAAACTCCTGCGGTGGTGGAATTGCCCATGAAGACACATTCACCATCACGTGCTTCCTGAAAGTCTTGGAACAATTCTTTGTTGGAGCAGAAGTGTTTTGAGGCGCCGGTGTCTTGTATCCAATCTGTTTTATTCTCCATTAGGTTTGCCTCCACCACTACTGCCGCAATGACCTCTTCTTGTTTGGCTAGATTGATTTGTGGTCTTGGTTGAGATGGTGGTTTGTCACGTGTTTTTTGTTGATCATTCCTTTGGAAGCATTGGTATGCTTTGTGTCCTAATTTTCCACAGCAGTAGCATGTTACTTTGGTTTTTTGAATCTTACCATCGTTTCCTTTGAAAGTCTTTTTGTTGCCCTCCTTTTTGGAATTTCTCCTTCTAGGTTGTAACCCGTCTTTCCTGGACGGAGAGGATTCAACTAAGTTAGATTTAAAGGAAATAGAAGAGTTAGATATTTTCTTATCTTTCAGACGGTTTGTTTCTTCTGTTCTCATATGGCTTATAAGCTCTTGAAGATTCAGATCCTTTTTCTTGTGCTTCAGATGGTTATGGTACTCGCTCCAGGAAGGGGGGAATTTCTCTAACAGCACATTTGCCTGCAGAACATCACACATCTTGATATCTTCACTCAGTACGTTGGCAACCAAATTTTCGTACTCGTGGACTTGATCCATTATTAGTTTGTCGTCAGCCATGTGGAACTGCAACCATTTACCCACCACGTATATTTTTTTCTTCCTGCATCATCAGTTCCGTACCTTGTCTCCAATGTATTCCAAATTTCCGTTGCACTTTTTTGATTGACAAAGAGATCAAAAAGTATGTTGTTTCATGTGGTTGAGCAAATGACCTCTTACTGATTTGTTGTCTCTGTCGTATTTCATCTTTACATTTCCAGTTCCTTCGTATGTGACAGGGGTCAGGCCGATAGATGAAGTTTCTGTGTGAACATCAGGTTTTGGAGGAGTCGTGAATAGCACGTAGTCAACGTCAAGTTGCTCAAAGAAGATGAGCAGTTTTTGTGACCATCGCTTGTAGTTGGTTCCGTCTAGTGGCTCGAGCTTGGACAGATCGGGCAACGCCTTGGAGATAGACATAGCCATGTAGTTTTTTGGAGTAGACGTGTAAAATGAGGGGCGTCTAATGTGGTATAAATAATATACGTTTTGCTTTCAGATTGTTATAAAAGCAAAAAACTGAATCACGGTGTCGTGGTATTAGCACTGCCCTGAAAACAAAATTCCGGCACGACCGTGGTGCAATCGCCACAACCGTTTTGCTTCCCAAGGTTAACACAGCACTCTCTAACACGTGCACTCGTGGTAGAGAGGTGGAACAACAGTTAATAACTCAGAGAAGAAAAGGATGTAGAGAAAGTAGGTGGGCTGCAGTTTTAGGAGAAGAAGAGAAGTGTTTTTCATCTGTTCCTAAAGTGAAAACCGAGGGCTATTTAATGGAGGAAGCCCTCGGTTTGTTGAGAGCCAGAAGGAGAAAAAATGGCTGCTGAATCTCGGATTTTCCTCAACTAAAATGAGGATGATGTTCTTAGCCAAAAAATCTAAGACTTAGTCAAGTTGTTTTCAAAAGTTTGGATAAATAAGGGATTTAAATGTAATTTCAACAAAAAGATATATCACACGCGCGGCCCAGCCCATCCCGAACTGGGACGGGACGAGGCAGGCGCGCGCGTGCTGTAATTCTACTAAAATCCACCTAAAATTTGGTTTCAAGACAAACCAATGTGGGACAACAATTTTACTAGTTTGTTCATTCCCACTAATATTCAACATTAGGATATTAAACACAAAAAATAAGACTCAAGGAGTTTCGTCACTACAAGTGTATCTGCTACCACTACGAATGAACTTTTTCTGGAAACTTAATTAGTAATATTTTACAGATATTGGAGCACTAACTTTGCATTTCGCTAGGTTCCCTTTTCTATTCATTGGATATATTATATTAGATTTAATAATATGAAGACATGTAGTCCATAAATTAATGCATCACTCAAAGCATCGTACCACATATCTTTAATCATTCCTAGTACCTTAATTATTCCACTCAGAAATATGTTTTTTACAGCAGTATATTTATAGGTTAAATGCAATTTATCCCCTTATTAAGGAAATGAGCAATTTATCCCTGTAAAAAATAAAGCAGCAATTTACTCCCATGTGTTATTAAAAATAGAGCAAATATCCCCCTGAAGCGTTTCGTGTATCACACGCGCGTTTTTTTATTTTTAATTTTAATTTAAAATTTAAAATCTAAAATAAATTTATATCTATATTTTATAACCGTTGGATCTTGATCAATTTAAGGTCCAAATTTAACTAATAAATCAACGGTGTAGATTTTATCTCATTCAAATCAACGGCTTAAATTTAAGAAAATAAAAATAAAAATAAAATATTATATATAATTAAATTTAAATATATATATTATATTTTTTGTATAGTTAAATAATATATATTATATATAGATATATATATATATATATATATATATAGAGAGAGAGAGAGAGAGAGAGAGAGAGAGTGCGGTGGTGGAGGAGGAGGAGGAGGAGGAGGAGGCGGCGGTGAACAACAGGGGGGGCGAAGGGGGAGGGAGGGAGGGAGGGAGGAGGAGGAGGCTGGCAGATTTGGGGGATGGGGGGGGGAGGGAGGGGGAGGAGGCGGCGGGCAGATGGGGCGGGGGTCGCGGGAGGGGGAGGAGGCGGCAGCGGCTGGGGGGGAGGATCTGGCGAGGGGAGGGGGGGGGGAGGGGGAGGAGGCGCAGCCAAGATAGGGAGGAGGAGGATGAGGAGGCGGCGGCGGCGCTCTGACGAGAAGGAGATGAAGAAGAACGAACATATATATATATATATATACATATATTATTTTTGTAAATACTATATATATTAATTTATATATATATTATTAGATATTTTTATAAATATATATGTATTAATATATTAAATATATATATATATATATTTTTTTTTTGTTAAAAGTTATGCCCAATTGCAAGAGGGGAGAGTGTAATACACTCTCGGGCTTAGGGGGGTGTTTTGCTCTATTTTTTATAACACAGGAGGGTAAATTGCTGTTTTATTTTTCACAGAAGGTAAATTGCTCATTTCTTATAACACAGGGGGGTAAATTGCATTTTTCCCGTATATTTATATGTGCACTTGTGAGAGGAATCTAAAATGAAGGGAATTCAGTACTTATATAAAATATTATTAAATAAAATAAGGGTAAATTATATTTTATCATTTGAATTATTTTTTTATATTTTGCCATCAAAACTTATTTTTATGTCAATTTACCATCTCAAGTTTGAGAAATTTGCACTTTATCATATATGACTACTTTTTTTTTTTTATTTTTTTGCCCAAAATTATCACAATGCTGTGCAAAAGTAAAAAAATATCACATCATCTAAACCTTTGCACTGCATGGTTGAGAAATAGTTATAAGTGGTACAAAATTTCATAAAGTTGAGATGGTACGTTGACACAAAAAAGTTTAAACACCAAAGGGTAAAAACGATCATAGTTTAGATGCGAACTTTTACCCCAGAAATATTTTAAAAAATAAATAAAATTAATAAGTTACTTACCGCAACCTTTAGCCGCCCTCGGGCCGCTCTAGCCGTCTTCGTCCTTGTTTTTATAGCATGTAGCAAATAGTTCCATCTGCTTGGACGACTGAACAAACTTTGCCTCCTTTAGAAGAATAAAATAGTAAAATGTATAAAATAATGATAAACCTTAAAAAATACTGTAATGTACCTACCAATTCCTCTTGTGCATGCCGACAGAGGAAGATCCCCCCCCCCCGTACACAGTCAAGGACGCCATGGGTTTCACCGCCCAATTCGCTTTGTTCTTCGTGAACTCCCCTTAGAAGTCCGCGCTGGCCCAGTATGCATGGAGCTGGAGCCATACGTCGTTGGCTAGCCAAAGTGGCTTGGCTAGGCTCGATCGAGCGACGGAGAACGTCCTCCGAATGTATTTTTCGGCCCACATGTGGAAGACCCGGAATATGGACTCTACAGTCCCACCAGTAGGTCATTTATAATAAGAAAATTAAACAAAACATTAGTAAAATTCATTAAACAATGTAGGTTATAAGATAATACAAAATTAATTTAAAGTACATTTCCTTCATGCTCTCGAACCAGAAATATCGGTGCTTTGGCGGAACCTGCCTCAAACATGTCTACGGGTAGGAAAAGTGTCCTCTACTCCACCGCCCCTGGGACGTGGGCGTGGGCAGGTGGTTCGACCGCCTACCATTGATGTTTTCGATGCTCCGGAAGCATCACCACACCCCATTGTGCTACCTCTAAACCCTCATTAAGTACCAACCGCGTCACAAAGCCCATTGTTGGACTCGACGTAATTCACCACATTCAGCATGACACCTAGGACGTCATAGGCTAGGGTCTCTTTCAAACCTTCCCTCAGCCTATCCTCAGTAGTACCACCACCTACAACACCTCCAACAGTACCACCACGTGCTCGTAGGGTCCACAGTGGTGATAACATATCATAAGTAATTTTCTTTTTTTTAAGTTTAATAAAAACATATAACATAAATTAATATATTAGATTACTAACACAAACCTCACAAACAACGATAGGCACAATTGGGTCTTTCATTTCTGCATCAACGAGGTAGTGTCGGGCCACTACACGCATCCATGGTCATCGTACAAAGACATCCCAGATTCCCAAAAGAACTTTTGGTTTGATGTGCTTAAAGTATATAGTAATCAACATTCCAAGTAATTCTATCTAAAATTATATTGTATTTATGCATTTTATATTAATTATTTTATTTGTTTCTTGTCTTGCAGTGCATATACAGGTGGGACTACCTGAATAAAATGCTGAGACCTTTCTTACACCACTAGTCCGAAAAATGGCTTAGAAACAAATTTAATGAAGCCAGAAAAGCGAATACGCAATTCAAATGGATGTTAGAACATGTTTGGGCTGGCCTTCTACTGTACTAGGCAACAGATGAATTCAAAAAGACATCAACAATAACATGGCCAACCCTGCAGCAGCCAACACTATCTACCACAGGGGGTCCTCCTTAATGGGCAAGTACAACAGAAAACTAGTAACTAAATTTGATTTATTTCAAGTTTAATTATTTTCAATAATAAATTTTTATAAACTTCTAATATTTTTAAATATCTATGCAGGAGGTCAGCTCGGCCGCGCACCTCAACAAATGGAGGTATTTGTTGCCTGCTACAAGAAGAAACCTACATCGGCTAGAGTGGTTTGGGCCAAAAAAGAGTGGTGGTAAGTTACATTTCTTTTTTTCATTAAAATAAAACAATTAATTATTTACTTATATATTATATTTTACTTATTCTCAAGAGGCATATCAAAAGATGCTCGAGGAGTGTGCCTCGTAGCCAACACAACTAGAGGAAAGTGGCTAATCAACGACCAGTGTCGCACTTTTATAAGAGCATCTTTAGGCCAAGGTGGCCGGGGGCAAAAAACGAGGGTGAGTCTTTGCCATAAAGTCCGAAGCATTCATATTAGATGCCGCTCGCTCGTGGACCGAAGACCACAGAGCATTGATATACACCGTGGCCTCGCCACCAGAACCTCCTATCTCAACGCAGCTTTAGGAAATGAGGTTCTGTTGGACATGATCTTCAACAAAATGGGGATCCAAATTTCGCCCCCGCGACCAGTCATTGACTGCTGACGCCCAACTGAGGACTCCACGCAGTAGTAGGACGAAAAAGCTGCAAACCCTGGGCCAACCGACCAACATATGTTCCAGTCGTTTGATTAGAATTTTTTCTATTTTTGTTGTGAAATTCAAATTGTGAACAATACATTGTATTCAAATTATTTTTGCTAATTTTAATTTCTTTGGTATGAAAAATATTATTTTTAATTATAAATTAATATAGTATTAACAAAAAATATAAAAAGAAAAAAAACCAATTTTTTTTTAAAAAACTATTAACTAAAAATAAGGATGGAATTTGGAATGACATTCCATCCCGAATAAATAAATATATATTATACATTCGGAAAATCGTTCCGAAAATCATTCGTAGTCCCAAAAATCATTCAGAAAATAATACGTTCGGTTCCAAATTGTCCATAAGGTTGTTTCAAACTTTTTATTTAATTATTCGTCCTTGGACCTATTTTTGGATGGCTTTATTAGACTTTCCCAAATTATGTCCCAAATTTTGGTATGGTTGGCGAAAACTGTCGCGAAGCCGTTGAAAATATTTTTTGAATGGGCATTTTGAGACGAACATTATTTCGTCCCAAATTATGCTCCAACAATTAAATGGGACGAAGAGTCGTCCCAACATTCGTTCCAAATTCCATTCCAATGAGGCATTTTTTTTTTTGTAATGATTTTTTATTTATTCTAGATTGATACCTAATCATATAACTTAGCACTGTGAGAAAATTTATGTAATGCCCTAAATATTATAATACGTAAATTATAGGACTAATTGCTAGTTATTGAAGAACTTTAGTTGCTAACTAAATTATGAATCAAAACACGAGTATATTAAAAAGTCCTAGGGAGTAAATTGAAATTTTATAAAATAATTGGGGGTTAGATTATATAATTTTACAAGAATAATAGGGGTCAAATTATAAATTATTAGATGTTATTAAATAAAAAAATTAATAATAATAAAATAATAAAAAATAAAATAAAATATATAGATGTGTAAAAGAAAGGTGAGTGGTAGCATGTGCCACCGCCTCACCCCTCAATCCACATATATATATATATATATATATATATATTATATATATATATGTGTGTGTGTGAAAACACATTTACGCACACCACACACATTCATACAAATTTGCGAAGTAACAAGCAGGTACGAAATTTTGTGGTTTTAAATTTTTATTAATTTATATAATTATAGTATTTAATTAATTCATTTATTAAAAATAATCTATATTGATCGGTGAATTGTTTAATCGGAGTATTTTATGATTTTGTCAATTTAAATTAGTGTTGAATGAAATATTTCATTTGATTCGAAAATGCTATAGTTGGTTAATTAAATTATAAGATTTGGTAGATTTAAATATTAATGTGATTAATTTACCAAATTTCATCAGGCCTATTAACTAAATGTGTAATTATGAATATTCGGGTATAATTAAATTGTATAATAACGAGAAATTGATAGAAAATTCATAGGAATATTCTGAAAATTATGTTTAAGAAATATTATGTTATTAGAAAGAGAAATGAGGATTTTAATTATAATTTAATTTAGGAAATTTTATTAAGAACGATAATTATAAAAAGATATAAGGAGTTTTGCCAAACGAATTCTTATGAATTAACCGATAAATTAAATATATACCTGGGAAGCTAGTTAGTTAGAAAATAATGGTACAAAAATTTATATTTCGATAGAAATGAAACATTAAATGATAAATTAGAAATTGTACAAATAATATGTAATATTATATTTAAATTACAATATTTTTAATATATTAATTGTATGCATTATAACTCATTATAGGATTCAAAGATAAAGTAGAGGATTGAACGACTCCTTATTTGCTAGTAAAGGCGTTGTAAAATCGAGGTAAGTGAATAATTAGCATTATCTATATATGTTCCCTTTCTTTGTCGTATTACGTTTATATAAATATGTGGTTCGTGCTGAAGCTGATTTATCTTGATAATTTAATTCGAATGGTGATATTATGTACGTGATATGAATACATTGAAATATTATATTTGTTGATTGACGTGTTGTTGTTGTCGGTAAATGAAAGTGCGTTAATATATGATTTTATTATGTAGAAATGAGGGAGTTACGGGAACTGAAGATTATTATTGTGTGATTATCCCTTTGATTGACGCCAAAGGCTCTTTGTGAAAAACTAATTGACCTAGGTGCTCTATGTGGATATATTGGCCTCGGTGGCTCTATGAAAAAAAAAACTATAAATGGCCCCAATGGCTCTTCGTGGATAAATTGGGCCTCGGTGCTCTTCGTGGAAGAGAATAAACGACACCGCTGGCTCTGTGTGGTTTATAAAAGGGGTAATCCACTTATAAAAGGTGGAAATGTGAGATGGAGTTGGTGGAGAAAAACACTATATCACCTTCTAGTAAGCAGAGTAGGAGAAAAGGTGCACAATTAACTGATTTATTGTGAATTAGTTATTGTGCAATAAAGTTGATTATGTTGGGTTTAAAGTTAATTTGACTGCATATTGGAAAAGTTTATTTGTACTAAAACTGAATTAAGCATACTATATGTGTGTTGCTTATTTTATTTTATCTGGACTATATTTGACGTACATGTATAGATAGTGCCAGTTTGCTTATTGAGTTGCATGCGCATCCCTCTGCTGAGTAGATCTTGAGGTATCTGCCTATCGAGGGTTAGGTCCAAACCCCGCGTTCAATCAGGTCGGGTTAGTATGCGGTTTTCTCCTAAGTCGTTAGTTGAAATATAGTTCACATTTTGGAATGTATAAAGGGGAATTAAAAGTGTGGACAGTGAACTACTATAATGATTTTACTTTGTGATGTTTGAGATGTGCATATATAGAATAATGTGGGTTGTGATTGTATTGGTTGTGACATTGTGATTACGTGTGCGTAATGATTATGTGCATATTATACATATGAATAGGGTTTACTTTAGGTATGATAATTAGGGGAAATATAGCAATAGTATTTAAGTGCTACATTTAGTGCTATCAGAGCAGGGATTAGATTCTTTGGGGAATATTTCATGAAATATGGTATTATATAAAACATATAATAGAAATCTAATTACATACGTGCATTTCATATAGGATGGAGGTGTCAGGTGAAAACGCTACTGGCCCAACTGAGTCATTAGAGTCTGTGCAAAGTCATGATCATGCATCAGAACATCAGGGGTTAGAAGCCCAAAATAGAAATGCCCCACCACCAGAAGCAAACCCTTTTATGCAACAATTCATAGAAATTATGCAGAGGATGGCTCCACAACCACAACCTCAACTACAACTACATGATGCAGTTATTGATAAAAATTATGTGGTAGTGAGGAGACTGGGGGCGAAGGTATTTGCAGGTACAACTGACCCTACAGAAGCAGAAGAATGGTTAAGGAACACAAAGAGAGTATTAGACATAATTGAATGCACTTTCAAGGAAAAATTGAGATGCGTAGTGTCCTTGTTGAAAAAAGATGCTTTGGATTGGTGGGAAACAGTTTCGGGGAGCAAGAATTGTCCAATCACCTTGACTTGGAATGACTTCTTGAAGGAATTTACTGACAAATATACTCTGTCGGCCTATAGAAATCGTAAAAAAGTTGAATTCCTTGAACTGAAGCAGAATGAGTTATTTGTTGCTGGGTATGAGTTGCATTTTGTGAGGTTGTCAAAATATGCTCTGGAAGAAGTGAGTGCTGATGAACTGAGGAAAGACAGGTTTGAGAGAGGGTTGAGACTCAAAATCCGGAAGAAAATAACAATTAAACCTCCAAATTATGGTGTGTTGCTTGAAGCAGCATTGAGAGTAGAAGAGACATCCCTTGAAAGGAGTTTCATTGAAGCTAAACGAAGAAATTGACAGGTAATCTGAATCCTATACCTGGATAAAGTGGTGCAGTTTCGTTTAGGGGTTCTGGTTTACAGAGAGGTTGGTATAGAGGCTGAGGAATGGGTTAGACTAGTAGGTCTCCTTCAGTGTCTTCTAGTAGAGGAGGGCCTAATTCGATCGGATTTGGGGGAAGAACAGGTCCAACCAGATCATTCAGTGGAAGATCCATTCCCTCTCCGTGTTCCTCAATCATTGTTCTGCTTCGACAAGGTTAGATGTACCTGCAACAACATCGAGGGGTACATAAATCCATATATCAATACATTTCCATTTACAAGCACCAACAATACATCATTTAACCAATGTAGTATTTCAATGCATTTTTCCATTTCACGTTTACGATATAATCATTCAATTTAACTTATCCATCACTCATGCATTTTCAGATAAATCAGTTTCAGCAAGAATCACAGATTATATAAAAGTAATACCACAAAGAAAAGGAACATATATAGATAATACTAATTATTCACTTACCTCGATTTTATAACGCTTCACTGTCAAATAAGGAGTCGTTCAATCCTCTACTTTATTCCCAAATCCTATAATGAATTATAATACATATAAATTAATATATCGAGAATATCACAATTTTTAAATATAATATTAAATATTATTTGTATAATTCTAATTATCCTTTAATATTCATTTCTATCGAAATACAAATTTTCATCCGTTATTTTCTAACTAACTAAACTTTTTAAACTTCCCAAGTATATATTTAATTTATCGACTAATTCATAAGAATTCATTTAATAAAACCTTTATATCTTTTTATAATTATCGTTCTTAATAGCATTTTCTAATTTAAATTATGATTAAAACCCTCATTTTTCTTTCTAATAACATAATATTCCTTAAATATAATTTTCGGAATTTTTATGTGAATTTTCTATTAATTCTTCGTTATTAAACAATTTGATTATACACCAATACATATAATTACACATTTGGTTAATAGGCCCGATGAAATCTAGTAAATTAACTATAGTAATAATTATATGTAGCAAATCTACTAATTTAATTAACCAATTATAATATTTTTATATCACATGTAATAATTAATTTAACACTAATTTAAATATTCAAACTCGTAAAATATTCCGATTAAAACAATATATCAGTCAACATAAATTACATTTAATAAAAATACTAATTAAATAATATTAATATCTAATTAATCAATAATTTAAATTAATGATTTCTTACCTGTTTCGCACATTGCAGAGAAAGGCTGAAATTTTTCTGAAAATATGATTTGCGTACTGCTTCCTCACAATTACACATACAATATATATCTTACTTTTACATATATGTATTATAATGTTCAAAACATTTGCCACCAAGAGAAATAGTGGCAGCCCACGTGCTGCCACTTTGATTTTTACTTAATTTTCTCTTTTTTTAAAACAACTTTTGTCAATTTATACTTTAACCCCTATTCTTTTTAAAATTATATAATTTAACCCAAAATATTTTATAAAGTTTCAATTAATCCTAAGACTTTTAATATATTCATATTTCAACTCATAATTTAATTATCAACTAAATATCATCAATAATTAGAAATTAGTCCTACAATTATGTACTATAATTTTTGGGGCGTTACATAAATGAATCGTATAAGACGAAGTATATGTTCATCAGTTTATCTAAATTATTAATTTTTTCATCAACTAATTTTTTAATTTTTTGTATTTCCTATATAGAGTTGGATACATGCAAAAAAAATTTAGAATTTATATATGATACTATAATTTTATATTAATAATGAATTATATATTACTAAACAAATACAAAATTTATTACCCCGGGTCCGAGGTGGGGTGGGGCGGAGTGGGTTTGGAACAAAACCCGTACCCCACCCCAGATCTGGCTGGGTCATGCCCAAGTTATCCCGGACCCGCCCCGAACTCGGGAAATTTCATCCCAAATCCGTCCCAAACGAGGCGGGTCCGAGTCGGGCCCCCAATTTTCCAAGGCCAATTTTCATCCCTAATGATGCAAAAACTAAGCAAAAAAAGGGAAATCCATGTTTTTCTATCCCATATGTTAACGCCTTTTTTATTTAATTTTATTTTTTATGGTTTTCTCGCATTGTATCCAATAAATTGAAAATTTTCTCAATTTTAGTCATCACTTACATTTCCTATCCAATAATTAATAGTGCCATTAGTAGCTTGATTTGCTTTTCCATATATTTTCTGTTAATTATTTGATGAAAAATGCACGTAGGGGTTAAAATTAAAAATTTTCAATTTATGGGATGCAATGTAAAAAAAAAATCATAACAAAATGAGACTAAATTGCGTGGCTATGTATGTTTAGTGACCATAATTTTGATTTCAAAGACAGAACAATCCACCTCTCACCCTGTTTTTTGTAGTGGGTTTTTAGTTTAAATAAAAATATTTATCTTGATTTTTAATTATAGTTAACGTTTTAGCTCCATATATGGGGAACCAATAGCTGATAGTAATTGCGAGCAAGACCATGGTTAATAATTATTTGACAACGGTAATCGTTTTTAACTATATTAATTAGCTATGAATATTTCTTCTAATGGAAGTAAATACAATTAAATTGAAAAACCCATTTTCGAACCTCAAAGAAGTCGAATTAAGTAGTGTAGATTAATTTAATTATTTGAAACAAGGAACAATGAAAAGAAATAATAGATATTAATATAGAATGTCTATAACCGAGATGATTGCAATTTTGGTACTGTAGTTTATGGAGCTTTGCAAAACAGGTACCATTATTTACAAAATCACAACTTCGATACCATACTTTACAGAGATTTGCAGTTTTGGTACCTCCTTTGCTTTTGGCCTTTAAAACTTTCAACAAGTATCAATTTAGTCCCTAAAACTTTTTTTTTTTTTTTCGCATAACTCATTCCCTTCACTATTCAATTTATCAGGCCCAACATGCTTCCGAAATAAAATTAAGCCTCTATAAATTCATACCTTTTTTGACCGCTTTGTTGCCGGGTATTCCAAGTCCTCGGTTTTACGGACTTCTTCCAACCACACTACCGCAGCAGATGGTTCGCAGGTCCTTAGCTCCTTCAGCAACAAATAGCACAGCCCTATTTCGTTTCCTACCTTAGGGCGTAGAGATATTTCCAATATAGAGACTTGATAAAATTTTGGTTTGACAGGTTGAACAAAAGCCTTTATTTTATTGAAGAAATATAAGGAATATTACATAGATACTATTTCCTCCGTTGGAGGAGACAACTGTTTAGCCTCTCATGGTATTGAGGGCTGGACTCTTTGGGAAACCCCCATAAACTAAAAGATAAAATTTTACAAGGATAGAGACTAGGAATGTTATGCTTTGAAGAGTAGGGGAAAATATTTGATGATCCTCTTCTGCTTCTCTGCTTCCTTATTTATAACCATCCGCGGACATCAAATGCGGACTTCAAACTTGTTTTTGATGACGTCATTGCATTCGTCATCTGGATGACATCATTGCATGCGTCATCGTCCTTTCCAGCTGGTATCCATAATGGCTTGTTGGCCATTTAATCGCAAGCTGGCTCTGACTGTTGGCTTTTGTCTTTTTCTGCCGACAGTCTTCTTTTTGAATTTTTACATCCTTCGGATTTTTACTTTTTCATGTAAAAATTCTTCCTTTTACCTTGGTCCGGGTTTGGTTCGGGTTTCTTTTGGGTGACCCGTATCTTTGTCCCGAACAGTGGTTTCTCTTGTTTCTCGCAGCAAGGGCATACATGGTTATGCCATTGCCCAACATGCAACATGTTGCATGCCTTCATCCTTGTAGCTTCAGTTGCAGGCAGCTTGTTCCCCCATATAAGCATTCTCTTTTTCTCGAACATGTTTTCTGCAAACTCAGTGTTTTTTCCCGTCATGGAATTTAACAGGAACGATCCATTCACCTTGTTGGAAAAGATCTTGAATGGATACTTGACTTTGTCCATCTCGGTGAGACAGACCCATAAACTCCAAGCTCTTCTGGTGGAAATATCGTCTTCGCTAATTGCTGACACAAGTGGAGCTTCTTCTGTGGTAGCTTTATTCTGTTAAAAGCCACCATGTCTGGTCTCTGCAGTTTGATGAAATGAAACGCTGGATGAGACCCTTTTCCTGCCATTTCTGGAGCTGCTGAAATAAATTTTAGCTCCAGCATATCTCCTCTTTTCAAGTGGGGATTGTTTTGCCATGAATCATAAACTGCCCCACTAATCCAATCCGGTAATTTTGAGATTTCCAAAAAACTTGGTGACATAGTATGAACCGAAGCAAGAGCTCCAAACTCATACCATTCTCAAACTTCTTCAGGTTTAGATCCTTCCATCATCCAGACCCTATTATATTTTCCAGAGGTCTCGATAATGGTCTTGCTTGGATTAACTCCTTTGCGGAAAATTAATTTCTCCCACATTCTTTGATAGACCTGCCAAGCAGAAGAAGAAGATAATTCATTAGTATTAGCCTTAGAAGTGCCTGTCATTGGCCTAAGGCTAATCTCTCCCTCTTTAACCCCAGAGGTGCTAGGTTTACTCGAATCATCAGAGGTTTTCACTCTCTGTGACTCGTTTGTCGCCTTTTCATCAGAGTCTGATGATGGCCTTGTGCAACCAGTACTTGAATCTGCCGCTACAGGTTTAGAGTCATGTATTCTAAGTGCAGGTTTAGAGCCATGCTCTCTCAACTCGCGAGTCATCACCGAAGGCGATGCCTTTCGAATTGGTTCTTGTAAAGCGTTCCATAGCGCCGTTGATGCAACCAAGGAACTTCTTACATTCGTCTGAACTAGGTCCAGATCAGCTCTTTGGACTTGTCCGGCCACCTGGGCGTTAACTGCTAGCCGTCCAAATTCTCGATCAAGCTCCTCGAGGTTCTCTCTGAGGTGCCTAAGTCTCAACATGATGGAGTTTGCTTCAGAGGCCTCCATCTCTCGTCAGAAATCTGCAAGAACATTTTCATGAGATTTTATAACAACAATATTATAACAATAATATTGGCATTCAGCTTGCCATCTGATAATACGAGCTTTTTCAATTTTAGATTCTAGTTTTTTTTCAAGAAAGCTTTAATGTTTGTATTATCAACTTTTAAAGTAAATTCTTTAGCAAGTAAGAACAAAGGCCATTTCTTAAAAGCTTCCAAACCGCAAAGAATTCTTTCTCGTTGATGTGCCACTTTAGCTTGCTGTTCAGTGAACAACCCTCCAGTGTATCTACAAGGTTCTTCCCCTGTAGTGGTCTTCTTCATGAGCACAGCTGCCCATCTATAGTCGTTGGCGTCTGTGTAGACTACCAATTCGTCCTCGTCCTGCGGTATTGCAAGTTTTGGCAGATTATTGCAAACCTGCTTTAGCTCACGAACCCTTTGTGTGTGGATTTCCTCCCATTTCCACTTTGCACTTTCTGTTTCTTTCAAAAGTGGTCGGAAATCCTTTCTATATTTTGCGAGGTCTTTTATGAAGATACCTGCAAAATTCACCACTCCCAAGAAGCTTTGTAATTGCTTCTTATCTTTGAGTATATCAGGAAAATTACGGATTTTCTCCACAATGTGCTCCTGCAACTCAATACCTGCTTCGTCAATAAGAATTCCTAAAAATTCAATTTATTGACCGCCATAGTAACTTTCTTTTCAGAAAGTACTAAACCTTCCTTATAACATGCATCAGAAAATATCTCTAGATGTTTAATATGATCTTTCATATTTTTAGATGCAATCAGGATGTCGTCAATGTAGACAAACATGAACTCAAAATAATCCTTAAAAAGATTATCCATTTTCCTTTGAAATATCTGGGGTGCATTAGCTAAACCCATTGGTAGTACGTTCCAGATATATTGACCTTGTGGTGTAGAGAATGCAGTAAACTTCTTTGATTCATTCTCCATTTTAATCTGATAGAAACCAGATTTGGAATCAAATTTAGAAAACACTTTTGCACCTTTAATGCAGTCAATTAAGTGTTCTCTACTGGGAATGTAATAACCATCAAATTCAAGTATTTTATTAATACCTTGATAGTTAATTACCAACCTGGGTTTACCTCTTTTTATTTCGCCATGGTTTCTTACCAGAAATCCAGGGCTACTGTATGCAGCGATTCCAGGCTTGATGAGTCCAAGGTTGATATGTTCCTTGATAATCATTTGCATATCCTTCTTGTCCTCCATGTTCATCTGGATAGGCTTGTATCGAACATACTCATATTTGCATTCCTCTTTGATCTTAAGAGTAGCTTCGATTTTGTTCCTATCCCACCATGCCAGAGGATTTTCACTGAAATTTCTCTGAATGAGCCTCTTGACATTTTCGAGAGAAAGTTTACTTTCCTCGCTTATGTCCATTGTTTTTAGTTCTACCAAGGCTTCCTTGAGGTTTTCTATTTCTTCCTCGGATTCCTTGTAGAAGCTATCGCTTTCGCTGAGTCCCTGTTGCCTGAGAGACAAAAGAACTTTACCGAATTTCCTTTTATCCTGCATTTTTGGATGAGTTAATTCGGCCTCAACATCACCACGCTTGCTGCGAAAATTTATAGGCATTATACGGTTAAATGCCTTCTCTCTTCGCAAAACCTGTATCTCATTACCACAGTTAGTAGTAAAGATTAACAGATTTCGTTGATTATCCTGCATATATCTTGCAAATGTTTGAATAAAATTATTACCTAGCAAGATATCAGCACCTGTATCATGAAAATAAATGGGAGGTGTTTTTACCCGAAACCAGGGCGTTCCAAATGCTCCTCCGATCATGATTTTGGCTTCTCGAATCCCTGTATTGAGTATTAGGATTTTTTGTGAAAAATCCCTTCCTGCAATAACAGGTAAAGTTTCCCTTGATTCTTTAGGGAAAACTCCGGGTTTTGCTGTGCAAATACCTGATCCTAAATCAATATAAGCTGCAAAATATTCTGGCTTATATTGATCATATAACATACCAACAGATATGTATATAGAAAAGGGCTTGTTATTCAATCCTTATGGTCACACCATCAAGACTGAATTCCATACCGTTACCTTTTCTTCCCCATGGTTTATGATCTTCGAGGAAACTTAACCCCAAAGTCATACTCCCATTTTCTCGTCCTGCAACTCCTGCAACTAGAAATTCATGACCTGCTATTTCTAACATGCCTTCATATCTACCAACAACAGGTTGCTGTAAATGATACAAGTCATCACAAGGAAAAAAGTTTTCATTCTTAGTGATGTCAAATATAACTTGTATTTCTTTCCATCCTTCAGGGCATTTAAGTTTTACGTTATCTACCCTAATCTCTTGAGGAGTCAAAACTTTTGACAGTTCTTTCTCTTTTCCTTTGTAGCCTATGATCCTATCTTCCGAAAAGGACATTCTGCTACTAAACTCAGTTCTAGAGCTCATTGTTCGATCTAGGACTGGGTGATCTTTTATAACGATATCGACACCTCCTATTCTAGGTATCCTAATTGGATCTGGTGCCATTACCTTAGCAAATTCCTTGAAAATTCTGGGAATTTCGATATACTCTTTCCTAAGAATAAATCAGAATGATGTGTATTGGAAAGGGCATAAGCAATTCTATAAGTTATAGAATATGGTCTATTACCTTCTTTCATTAGATCTTTCTTTTAAAATCTTGATGAAGGGTTAAGACTCTACTGAAATCCTGGTCAGCTAGGTTGTATGCTATCCTAGGATGAATATCAAACATCAATTTTCCTGCATACAAATTTCCTATCATTGTCCCAAGACAACCATCTCTTAAGTTATTGATTCTTTTATCCATTATTGATAAATGTATTTCTGAATCAATTCCTTCCTTAAAAGTTGCTTTTATTACTACTTCAATAGTCCTATGTGGATCCATTTCATAGTAACTGCAATTTCTTCTCTTAGCCTACTTAATTCTTCAAGAATTTCTTCTTTAGGAATAAGCTGCATTTCCATCACATTACCAGTAAATTCCATGGGAATAGCAAACTCACCTGAACTTACTTTGTAGATTATGTGATGTTTCCTTTGGTTTAGTCCTATCTGGTTGAGGACTTTACTGATTCCTCCAATTCTAAATCCATCATATGGACTGAGGTTGGAATCTTGACGCATGATTCTTTCCATAGTTTTATTTGACACCGTCATTCTGGAAAAGAATCCTGACAGGCTTTCAGAGGTTTGAAGCCTATCTTCCTCACCGTAATTACTCTGACTCGGTTGAAGATCCATCCGAATCAGTTTCTATCTCTTCTTCATAGACGCTTTCGTCCGAAGGAAGATCCTCAAATTGGTATATTGGTACCAATTCACCATAGTAGACTGCGTCTAATATGTCGTCCGTGGCTTCGAATTTCCTTATCTCACCACGTTTCTGCGGGCAGTCTGGAGCGATATGTCTTCTTGCTCCACATGTCCAGCAGTTGCAATCTTTGAAACTTTCATTAGTCCGGGTATGGGCCCGTCTGAAAGTTCTTCTCGTAGGGGTTCTCCCTGTGGATCTTGCATTTGTTCGTCTAGATCCTTGGGATGAAGTCCTTGTTGGTCCGCTCCTTTGCCCAGATTTGTATGTTCTGGCTTTGGTTTTGGACCACCATGATCTTCGCCTGAAAGGAGTTCTTCTGGAATTCCTGGAGTATAGATCACTCCTGTGTTTCCTCCTTTTCCTCGGCTCACCTGATTCTCCTATAATAGTAGGAAAATCGTTATTTTCACAACAGAGAGGGGTTCGTTTAATTGTACCTCTCAGTCTTTTCATATTTTTCTGGATAGATGCTTGATAACACCAATCCTTCAGCTTGTCTTTGAGGAAAGACATTCTCATTGCTACTGAATCCATCTGTCCTTCAGGTACTTTGTATGATTGGATCAACATTTCCCTCCATGGACTGCAGATTTTTGCAAAGAACATTGGAGCTGCAACATCTACTGCTACTCCACTCTGAAAGAAATATTTACGAAACCAATAGATATATTCATCTACTGCGCAAATACTTCTTAGTTCAAGGCTGAAAAGAGCTTGTGCATATTCTCTAGCCTTTTCTGTTCTACTTCCTTCGAAGTATCCATTTCCGATGAAGTGTATCTTGATAAGCCTTCCTAGCCGATCTGCTATTGCACTCTTGGAATCTCCGGCAAGGATACTGGCTTTAGTATCGGCTGGGGTATTATCCCATCCAATCTTCACAGAACCCTCCATGCTTAACTCCACTAATTTAATGAAGTTTTCTTTATCTAGTTCTAAGGTAGTTGCCGCGATCTTTATAGCTGCTACCCATTCGTCTATCAGCTTCTCCATGTTTCGGAAGTCGATAACATCAGGTTTAGTACAGCACCGTATGGATGTAAGGGCTGAAGCATCGTTCTTGCCCAAGGTGTATTTTCAGGTGCTCTCCTAGGATTTCTCCCTGGATTTTCTCGAAGTCTGGTTCCCACAAACGTTCGTGTTGCGTTGGTGTGGAAATCTGCACTTTCCCTCATTGGGTGATCTTGTGGAGCTTCATTGGAACATGTGCTCCCCTCCTGCGGTGGTAGTGCTGGAGTTACTTCATTAGTTTGAATATTGACTAAGTCCATAATCCCAAGTTGGGAAAATGATTCAGCCAATTCTTGTAGATCTGATAGATCCGCTCTGGTTACCTCCATTATTTTATGGAGTTAAGGATCTCCTGGATCTGTTCATCCCGAGTCTTTGGCTTCGGGATCTCCTTCGTCTTTCCCTTCTGGTGTAGAAGAGGTACTGTCCCAAGGGCGTCCCTGATCCGTTCTTGTCTGGATATGGATGTTTCAGGCTTATCCCTTTGGTTCCTTTTTAGATCTGCAACTTCTGTCTTTAGATCTGTAATATTCTTGTGTAGATCTGGTAGGATCTTAAGAATCTCGTCCATCTTATGGCTCAAAGAATCTACTTTCATAGGTATATTGGATAACCTATGTCCATAGTCTTGGACTGTCTTCTGGATTTCCCTCAAATCTTGAGAAATCTTCGAGGTATCGGCCTCGATTTTCTTCCAATTAATACCTCTAATCATAATTTTTAGAGAGATATTGGTGTAGGAATTGACCTTTTCCATTCCTCCGAGCCGGAATTGGTCCATTGATCTCAGTGGCCTGTAAACGCCTCACCACCTGTCCTGGTACTTCAAGTTGGACTCGGACTTCCCTAGGTCCTTCTTGATCAAAAATAGGGTTCATCTCTAGTGGATCCCCTTTTTGTGGTTCCTCGGGAGTTCGAGGAGCTACCTTCATCTTACATGGGCCATTGTATGGACCATGGTCGCATTTCCAAAGAATTTCCCGAAGGATATCCTTTCTTTGTCTTTCCAGAGTCTGGAAATATTCCCTGTTGTCATTGTAACTCGAACTTTCGTTCGGTTCCATTTTCTCTTGGAAGGTCTCCTCCGTTAGTGGAAAAATATCTAAATATAATATTAGCCATATATTTCTTCAATAAACCTGGCTCTGATACCATTTTCGAGCAAGTGTAAATGTAAAACTCATTTTAGATACGTTGGCGTTGTATCCTCTTCGATCTCAGATCTAAGAATTCCTTTTCAGGATGAACTTAGTAACTGATCAGATCGTAAGGTCTTCCAGCCTTATATATCTGTTTAGAGTTTCACAAAGTTTTCGATCAAGGGGACTAGATCTGCGAAAATCAAACCTTTTTAGGGCTGAAATGATATTTTTAAAAGATAAGCCATGATAAGAGGTTTCAAAACATGAGCTGTGGTATCAAATCTGCAATTTTTCATAACTTATGGTATGAAATCTGCTATTTTGAAAGGTATGGTACCTAAATCGCAAAGTTGCCCAAAATATAGTACCTCTTTCGCATTTTATCTCGTCTATAACCTAAGGTTAAATAGGTATTAGGTTTTGCTTTCACTTCAAGAAAAATGATTAATAGAAATGAAAAAAATTGATGTTAAAATCAGCATCGAGCTAATTATCAAGAAATTTTTTTTTGCTAATCTATATTATTTAATTTATCTTTTTAAATAGTTCGTTGCTAAATTCGTTACAAGTTAATTTCCCTTGTTAAACCCATTAGCAAGTAAAATTTTTGTATTAGATAACGAAGATTAGTAATGAGAATTTTACTTGCTAATTATCTTGACGCTAAATTTTTTCGTTGCGATTGAATAATTTTCTTGCGGTGGTTTTTCATCATATTAATTCAGAAATTTATGAAATTTGGGCAAAAAGATGGTAATAGGGTAAAATGTTGGGCCCAAAGTAAATTAAAGAAAATATTTAAAATAAATAAAAAAAATTGAAAATAAAAAATTAAAGGAATAGGGTCCTAATACCCAAAAAGATAATAACATGAATAAATGAAGTTAGTAATAAATGGCATATTATATGCATGCATAAATTTTGTAATAATATTAAGAGAAAAAAAATGCACAAAAAAAATAAAAATAATAAATTAAATATTAAAAAAATACAAAAATGGCTGACAAAAAAGATGAAACACCAAAAGGTGTTATCACTTAATAATAAATTATAAACAAAAATATATATATATATATATATATAATATATATATATACTATAACTATTTCAAATAAAAAGTTACGTCATTTCAAATTTTGTAGATATATAACCACACGTTTGAATCAAGGGTTTGGTTGGTTGGGTAAAATTGGATGTATAAGAAAATAAGAAAAAAATTGGTATTTGGTTAGGGAGAATATTTGGAGGGAAAATAAAATTAGATGTATATGAAATCCTCTTGAGTCCACTTTCATCTCTGGGGCGAAAAGTAAAAAAAAAGGCCAAAAAAATAAAAAAATACATATTTTATTTTTATTTACTTCATTACCTATATATAATTTTTTTCTAATTCTTTTTTCCTTCACACTGATATATCAGTACATAATTTTTTAGAAGAGATAATCAAATCACCAAAAATACTACCACATCATCGATGATTTGTAGTAATTTTTTTTTTTTCATTTAAACTGAATAGTTTAGAATAAATGCACAATGCTCATTCTGATGAATATATTTATTAATAAAAGAATATTCTCTATTCTTGTTTCATGAATATTTCTTACTAACAAGATCTTTTAGTTTTTTATATACTAAAATTTTAGTATAATATTATTTTTTTTTTATTTTCTGATAGAAAATAATAAGAAAGAGTTAATCAATAGAATTATAAAAAATAACATTTTCTTCTTAATTTATTTTTTTCATACCAAACAAGAGAAAATATTTAAAATTACTCTCCTTCCAATCGTACCAAACACTTTAAAAGAGAACCATTATTCTTCTCCTCTCCCTTACCTTTTCACTTCTCCTTTCCCTCTCACTACCTTTGCACAAAAATTCAGCCAAGTATAAAAATAAAAGTGCTCAATATATAACGTATTAATATACCACTAATACATAACGTGCAGTGAATATTGGAGCACTAACTTTGCAGCCTTCTACATGGTGATGACCTTTTTCATTTAAGTTAATTATATATATGTAAGAAGATTAGAAAAAGAGTTAATAAATTAATGAATGACTTATCGCATTGTTCGTCATGTTCTTTACATATATCCATATTAGCTAATTAGGACACTGAAAATTGTCTTTTGTGGCATTCTGTTTGTTGCCTGGCCACTTGTCATAAAATGCCACAAAAAAAGTCTGTAAGAATTTTGCTGAGAATTGGTTAATTACACTTAAACCCCTTTAAAATATTACAAAATTACATTTTCTCCCAATAAAAACTATAAAATTAGAGTTACAACCCCTAAAAAAATTCATTATTTACACGAAACCTCTTTTGTTATAAGGGTTTGAACGAAAAATGCTGATATTAGAAAAAAAAAAACCTAAATTTTCAGATTTACCCCTCATTTTAATATTCTAATTATCTAATAATCTTGCATTTACTAGAAACAAATTGTAATGATGTTAACGTCACTCTAATATATATATTTATTTATTTATTTATTTATTACATTTAGCCCTAAGTATAAAGATATAAATAAAAATATTAAGGGACAAAATCTAAAAATTATTGATTTTTTTTATTAGCGTTAGCATTTTCCGTCCAAACCCTAACTAAAGGGCATCAGCTGTATTGTTTGAAGGGATGTAAGTATAATTTCACTAGTTTTTCGACAGAAAGTATACTTTTTCTTATATTTATAGGGGTCTACATATAATTAATTTATTCTAAAATACAAATTACTATTATTTAAATTAAAAAAAAATATTTCCAGGGCCGTATTTATGTGAAGTAACTGGACTTAATAAGTTGACTTTTCCGGCATTATCGCTCGTTTACATCCACACAGTTGGGTTTGAAAAGATATATCGTGGAGTTCAATGTGGCGAGTATTTGATATTATTTTGGAATATGTTAGAAAGTTTTTCATATTGCTTTTTCGGGAGGGAGAGTTAATTTGTGCTGATTAATTTCAAACCAACTCAACCTTTTTTCTCAAACATTTGGCGTCAACTAGCCCAAAAATGAAACAAGACACTGCATTTAATTTTGTAAAATAGAGAAAAAAGATGTAAAGATATAAGTATACTAGCCGTGTGGCACGCCGTTCCTGCGTGCATATAATAAATAATTTTTTATATTTTAAAATATATTATAAATAAGAGCAAAATATACAAATTAATACATGATACTAAAAAGAAAATTAATTTATTAGTTAATGTATAATTTAAAATGTGGAATGGGTTAGTTATCTTATTATTTGAAGGCATTTTTTACTTTATAAAAAATTGATGCGACAGTATCACTAACCTCCGTTTGTGAGTGTGGAACCCCTTTTCTTTTTATATTATAGATGTGTTTTTTGGAGTTCTCAACATTTCTTTTGTATTTATGTTAGTGGAAGATTGATAAAGATGAAGCAAAACACCTTAAATTGTGTGCTTCACGATTTAAGCAAACATTGCAACTATTAAATAAAAACAAAGTGAAGAATTCTTTCTCTTTCTTTAAGTCCAATGGAAAGGTAAGAAAGTGAAAGATGATTGACTTTTTTTGTTAATAAAGCCTACTTTAGTTCCTAAGTTGATGTTTGTTATGATTACAAAATCATTCTTATTTTTTTCGAGATAAATTATATTTTAATGTTCCGTATATTAAGAGGTTGGCAATGTAAGAATACGGGAATAATATTTTTAGTCCCGTAAGTTTGGTCTTGTCATTTTTTATCTCATTCATTACGAAATTAGTATTTTTAGTCCCATAACTTAACAAAATTAGTATTTTTGGTCCTCATGCACTTTTCTATTTACAATTTGATGATATAGTTCATGTACCTAGCATGTTGTCATTAAGTATTTTAAGGGTTCGACGAAAAAGAATATTGCCCTTTTTTCAAATAGTAGTTAGTATATAGATAATTATTATATTGATGAGGTGCTTTCATTTAACCTACTGATTTCATTCTGTATGAAAATATGATGTAGTTTTGCGGTGGCTCATTGCAACTTGAAACATATAATATAGCCACCGAATTAACATATGAATAACCTCACTGAATCCTGAATTTCTCCACAAAAAACTTAATCTAGAGCCCGCTCTACTAATCACACGACTGCGAGTGCTACCTCAGACTTAGAGGCGTGGAAGACGGCCGGGATAGAAAGGGTAGGGCGCGGCGGCAGTGGTGCGCCAAAGAGTATGCCGCGATCGGCGGATATTGAACCGCATACTCACTTCAAGAGAGACTGCCACCATAGAATCATCTCTCCGACGTACCATATCCCATTGGCTGATTGATTACGCCTCTCAGGATAATGCGTCTATGTTTTTCGATGGGTGCAGGTGCGACAAAGATAGGTGTTGGCGAAGAATAAGAAAATAAAAGTAAAAGAAATGAGGGCAAGCTTATATATCTGGTACGCGGAGTGCGAGTCAAGTAAACAGAGTATATGCTATTTATTGTGTAGGACATTTTAAATTCACAGTCATTAGTGATAATTAGCATATAGTGTCAACTCTTTACAGTATAAAATACAGGCATCTGTTGCCCGAATTACTAAGCGTATATTCAAACGTACTCTTTTGCGCCTCCTCGGACGGCTCATCTCAATTCCCCGATGCCGACGAGGTTTGGCTCCACCGAGAAATTTTTTGGATGTCCGCGCGCTGTCGAGCAGGATTGCAATCAGGACGAGTAAAAAAAATAATGAATACTCGAGAAGACAAAAAGAGTAAAGAATGAGAAATACAGACGCGACCAAAACGAATAGAAAGCGCAGCGCAGCGACGTGGCAACGGTAAAAGATCGATAAAAGAGAAGGATACGGAGAAGAGATGATAAGGCAATAAAAAAAAAAGGCGAGAAATAAAGAAATAGAAAGCGAGTAAACATGACGAAGAATACAAGTTATACGAAGAAAACAAATTAAAGCGAATACAAAATAAGCAAACAAAAATAAAAAAAACGGAGAGTCGCGCCTAAATCGACAAATCAAAAATACGATCCGTAAAAAAACAACAAACTAAAATAAATCAAACACTCACCCGCACCAAACGCGTTAAATAAAACACAAAAACAAAAAACTACGTCGCTCTGCGTCAGCTACTTTTTTCCCGCTCTCAACGTTACAGAAAAGATAAAGATATCAACAACATATCAACAACCAACAAAAAAAAACAATAAAAATGACAAATACACACCCTCATGATATACGCATAGTGCTCCGCGTGCGGGCATTACATACCCATGTCATTTTTACTTATGGCCTATGCGGACGAAAACATACGCATAACTGTAAATATGGTCGTTACAGTTGGCTGACAGAACCAATTCTCATTTGGTTTCAACACATTATTGTCCTCAGCCACAGCTGCCGTCTGTCGTCCATATTGATCAATTAATAGCGAGAAGTTAGGGAAGTGACGACATATCCATATATAAGAGACACCCATAGCTATATCTCGTATATGCATTTTATCCGCTGCCCATATCCTTCTTCTCACTCCTTTCTCTGAGCCTATCCCTCAATGCTATCAATTATTGTAAGATAATCTATAGTTTTTTTTCCTCCCAAGAAATATTGAGGCCCCATGCTGAACAACAATACCCAACTTTCACTTTCAATTAAAAAGTTAGTACGATATATAAGATAACTTTCCTCTAAGACACTACATATCTAGCCATGTATGTGCAACATTACCCCACATTTAATATCTGTAGACAACAAAAAGATAAGAGAGAGAAAATGAAGACAAATACAAAAAAGAATATATAAGAATAAAAATATTATAAATAAAATAATATCACAGCAAAAAAAAAAAAAAAAAAAAAAAAACAAAAAGAATGAACTAATAAGACATTACCAACATAAAGAAGAAATAGAAATAAATTACATTACATGAAACAAGAAAAGTTATAAGAAAACAAAAAATAAATATAAACTGTGTGATATATACAATTATCACGAAGATATACACAACTAATGCAATGCTACACCCCAAATAATAAAACATACAAAAAGAAACAATACAAAGAAAGAAAATAATAGGAGACCTAAGCGATAAAATTAACCTGTCATAGACAACACACTAAATATACACACCAACAACCAAGAGTCACATAGACATATAATATGAACACCCGATGAACAAAGAGAAAATTATAAACTAATAATAAGGATGGACCAAGAATTTATTTTACGAACGATCGCTCGAATATTCACTCACATTGTATCATATTAAAGAAATAACTAAATATATCACAACACGAGAGTACTCGACACCATAAGCGACAGAGACCCACGAGTGACCTGCCACAGGATTATAATAGAACCGAAAAAAAATAATAATTAATGAACCAAAAGTATACTCCAGATTTCAAGATCTTCTAACTACGTATAAAGTTATTGAAATCTTATGCAGTTATTAAGTCGGCCACCTCTGTAGCTGAAATCCTTAAATTCCACCTTCCTAACTTATAGGGCAGTAAATGCAATTTAGCCCTATTTATCCTTTTTTTTTTTTTTTTTTGTTTTAGGTAAAAGCGACAATATCCAAAACGAAGTTGAAGGAAAAAACAGAGGGGAGCCACTACTAATAACTCATGACATTACCTAGCTAACACCCATCACTCAAAATTGGGGTCTGTAACCATTGGATCCCTTTGGAGAATTTGGAGATATCTCCTAGCTGAGGCTATGACATCCAGGGGTGACAAAGAGACTGCTTTCAAATTCCAACTGATTCCAACTCCCCAAAGATTCCAATAAATCAAAAGAAACAACAAGAATTTACCGCCATTAAGCTCCTTCCACACATCCCTCATCCAGTCCTCCGTATTACCCGCTTCTGAATTAAGCCAATGCCATGGAATGCACAATAGCGCCCAAACCTGTCGAGAGAATGAACACCTCAATAGAACATGTCACACATCCTCTGACTTGTATCCAGAACGAATGCAAGTTGCAGTGTGTTCATTCCTCTGCGCCTAAAGTTACAACAGACTGGCAGTGCATCTTTGCATGCTCGCCAAGCCAGCAACTGAACTTTAGGAGGGACCTTGGCTCTCCACAAAAAACTCCACCCACCTAGCGGATTCTGGCCTTGTCCATTGCTCATCGATGTGCCAGCCTCAACAATTTGCTGAATGCAAGGTTCATAGGCACTCTTCACTGAAAACATTCATTTCCTACCAAAGTGCCACTCCAAAATGTCCGAACACTTGGGGGACTGAAGCTCTATGGATTTAATACATTGTACATCCTCTTCCCCAAATTCTTTTTCAAGGAGCTCCTTGTTCTAGCTTCCCCCCTCCACTTGTATCAGCTCGCATACTTTTGAGGAGCTTGGTAACGACTTCGGTAGGCTAACGAGTTTGAAGGACAAGGGTCTAGGGACTAGGGAGCTAGGGAACCCTAATTATATTAATAATTTTGCCATCTCCAACTTTCCACCATGCACCTTGTCGGATTAAGTCCCTAGTTGCCAGAATTGAGCGCCAAGTATAGCTTGATTTTTCCCATATTTCGCTTAAAAGAAATCTAAATCCAGGTAGTACTTAGGCTTCAGAATTTGACTGAGAAGTGAGTCTAGATACATGAGAAGCCTCCATGCCTGTTTAGCTAGTGATTTAATCACAGTGGAATCCTAATCTAAGCAGCACCCTAAAAAAAAAAAAAAAAAAAACCATTCAACCCGATCATAAGCTTTACTGATGTCGAGTTTCAACGCCACATGACCCACTGACCCCCATCTCTTATGAGCTAGATAGTGATTTAATTCATATGCCACTAACACATTATCCGTAATCAGACGACCAGGAATGAATGCTGATTGAGAAGCAAAAATGATGCCATTTAAAAACCGCTTGACCCGATTAGCAATGGTTTTAGAGGCAAGCTTATATATCACATTCCATAAACTAATAAGTAGGCAAGCCCTATTTATCCTAGTTTCTTCAATTTCTTACTTTTCGTAGATTTTTTTTTTTCCTTGATAAAATCGTCGTTACATGATTATATCAATATTTTAGTAAATTGAAGAACTGAGCATACATTGATTTAGTCAATAAACTAATAAAATAAAGAGCCATGAAATAAATTACAATAAACTCACATAAAATAAAATAAATACCCATACGTTCGGTATGACCCACACCAATAATTTCAAACAGACCTCAATTTTAATCACTAGACTAAGACATTATCATTGGCTTCTTCTAATAGTCTTTTTTATTATTATTTTTTTCTATGATATTTCTGGTCAAAATAGTAAGTCCTGCGTAAATTAACTAAATCATATGCATTCTCAACTTATGAAATCACCTGCAGTTTAATACTTCAATCAAAGATTTACCACAAGTTAAAATAATTTAATTTAAACTGTAACTCAAATGCAATTACAAATGAAACCCATTGTATATTCGTTTTTCTCTTTTTATCTGTGTTTATTGCACAAATAAAAGTAATGATTTTACGTTATAATTCAAAAGAGAAGAATAAATGAACGGCTAAATTTAGACATTTTGCAACAAAATGGACCGCTAAATACCATTTCTTATATATGTGATCGACTTGCAAATTGGATATTTATTTTGCATTTGATAATTTGAAAACAATAATATATTTTTCAATTAATTATTGTTTTGTTTTTAAAATACATTGATAGTTCTAAACCAACCAACATACTATTATTACAATATTTAGTGCAATACCGCAATATTTCTATATCAAATAACAAATTTAAAGTAAACAAACACACATACAAAAAAGAAGAAATAGGGTTAAATGCAATTTATCCCTCTATATTATGTGAAATCAGCAAATATCCCCGGTCCTGTGAAAAAAAACTTAGCAAAATATCCCCCTGTGTTTAAAAGAATGAAGCAAATTACCCCTATTAATGGTTTACATAGGGGGGCTAATTTGCTTCTTTTTTGAAAATACAGGAGGTAATTTATTATTTTATTTTTCACAAAGATTTTTTTTGCTCATTTCTCATATTATAGGGAGCAAATTGCACTTTTCCACAAAAAAATATTATTGGCTACCATATTAATGGCTAAAAATCATAGTAAAAACTATTAATAACTACAATTAGATAAAATCGATGCAAAAAACTAACTTTTTCATTATAAAAAAAATTATTTGCTACAGCTAAGAGCTATGGTAAAAATATTTGCTATGTTTTTTAACCATGACAAATATTTTAGCAACCCTCACAAAAACCACAGCCAATAACCGTTGCGTGACTTTAGTCAATGACTATTTGCTACGACTATTTATTATTAACCATTGCAATTAGCCATGATTAAATATTATTTTTCTTATTGTTAAGAAACAACATAGTAGTATTAAAAATAGACTGGATACCTACATTCATAAAACTCGAACTTAAAACCTTATAATTATGAGATATCAACCACAACACTCAAAATTGAATCATTTGTATGAGAACTAAGCTTACTACTTTTTGGAGAAAAAGACTGGGGATGTGTCATCAGATTTTTGTCTCGATAGGACTAGATATATTTAGCATTTTGCTGGCACAAGACGCCTTTTATCTGTAATTGTTGTTTCTTCCCCTGTTTCAATTAGCATTATTTTTATTTACAAAGTAAATTTAACCTATTTCATATTTAATTATGTTTGCCTTATTTTAATTTCATAAATAATTTCACGTAACTTTTGTACTGTAGTGCAAAATTTTACTCTTATTTTCATTTCATAAATAGGTTTTATGTTTTATTATGTACTATAAGGAAAAAAATGTAATGCAATACAAAAGTTTCATTATTTGATCTTCCACTTGATTTTCATTTGATTTCATCACGATCTTCTCCGAAATATCACACGATCAATCTTTTCTTATTTGAGAATTGGACCTAGTTTAGCGGACGATACTAAAGCCAGTCATCTCATCACGATTGAATGGTTGATATTTACTTAATTCTAGTTATTTTTTTATTCTAATAATAAGTGTTTTTGATTACTAATATTTTGTCTTATCTCTATGTTATGGAGGTGGTGATTGTTGTCCTATAAGTAAAGCATTCACAATTTTAGCCCTTCTCGTAAGTTAGCTACCATGTCCAGCTGGTAGAGAATCTCTGATTTCTATAAAATCCTCAATTGTTCTGGTAGATTTCCGATAGATTTCCGCCCAAAAGACGAAAGTTTCCATAAAATTATAAATTTAAAAACTAAAATTTTGAGTCCCTTACTTACAGTACGACAGTCGCGAACTCCTACCACACAATATTTGTTTTCAAGTAAGAGTGATGAACTATTATTAATTGAAATCAATCACAAGTGCAGTCATTCTCGTCAATATCAATACCTAACAAAAATTATTATTAGAATAGACAACAACTCCTACTATGCAGTAGACCAACTCCTACTATGCAGCAGACAACATCCATACACCTAATAGGGTTCGAATTCATAATATCTAAAATCATAAAACTTCAATTTCGTCAACTGAGCAAAGCCTGATTGAAAACTCCTATCACACAATATTAGAATTGCAATTTTGCGTTTTTAAAATGTTGGAGCACTAACTTTGCATGCTTCGGGGTTTCCTTTTTTATTTCACTGGATATTGGATTAGATTTAATATAATTAAGAAGATATAAAAGAGTTGATAAACTAATGGATGACTTAAAGGGTTGCCTTTAATTATTCTACGGCATTATACATATTTATTGCCACTTGTCAGAAACTACAGATCGCATTATAGAGGATTCTAAAATGACGGGAGTATTTGTATAAAAATATTATTAAGTAAAATAAAATACTACCAAAAATGAATATTAGTTCGTTGATTATCACTAATTATACATATTTTGTGATATTTTTTTTTAATTTTATCATAATAATAAATTTTAAAGTTTTAATACTAGTCATAATCAGTTTTGAAAAATTAGTACAAGAATTAGTGATAATAAAAAAGTATAGGTAAAGTTGTCATTTAAGTAACTAGTAATATGTGTATAATGATTGCTTAATGACAAATAATTACTTGTCATCAATATATTATTGAAAAAATTCAAGAAAACTCGTTGATATTGAGAATATTAAAAAAAATACCCATAAGAAAAAACATATCAATTACACCTCATTTGATATAAAAAAATATTAAAAAAAGCGCCCTGAAATCAGGTTGATCTGTGGGTTGTGTGAGTCATTGTTTATAACATAAGGGTGATTTTTTATATTTAAATTTTTATAGGAGATTTTTGATATTTTTTCACATATCACGATGGATTAAAATGAATCTAACTCCTATATTATTTGTGTCGCGAATATGATATCTTTATGTACATTTTTTATATTTGCAATTTTATCATGATAAGACCAAAATTCTTATCATTTAATATAATTTTAAAATTATCAGTTGATATTTTATCATTAATATTATAATTTGTTATAGTAAAATAAATTTGGCAAAAGATATAGTCCCTGTAGTTTCAATCAATTGTAAAAGCTACCACTTAGATTCTTGCATTTGTCAATTTTGTCTTTTAAATTAAAAAAAAATGTATTTAGAAAGAAAAAATATTACTAATAAGATAAATTAACAAATTAACTCATTTCTTTTGATAGGAGATTCCCTGCGTAGTGGCTATGATTTATAATATATGAACAAAAATTAATAATTTTCTGTGGGATTGAAAATGTAAAACATGTACTTAAGAGGAGATTATGACTACCAAAAACCAAAAGAATTATTCATTATAAATTACTGTTATTTAAAATCATGACAAATCAATTTTATTTACCACGAGTTTAAGTTTTGACCATAATTAATTAATATTTATCATAATTTTTACTATGATCAAAATATTTGCCATAGTTTTAGTTGTAGTTGATGTTTTTTGCCCTTGCTTACAAAAATATTAATGGCTAATAACTATTGTGTAGCCGTGTTAATAATATTCAGGACGAATTTTTAGTATTAACCATGATAACTAATTATAATAAAATGCCATATCTTTCTAGTGACCTTTTACTCAGGCCACGTACTGTAAATCTTTAAATATTTATCAGCTAAGAGATACGAATTTATCTTCGAACACACTACAAAATAAAAGGTATTGCTGGGACGGATTCAGGACGAAATTTTCGATAGAAACTCGTCAAACATTTCCATTAAACATATTGACGGTTTTACATATTAATAAAAATAATTAAAGTGGGATAAATGCATTTTTGGTCCTCAAACATAGCCACTTATGCGACTTTAATCCTCAAACATTTTATGGTTGCAATTTTAGTCCTCAAAGTTTAATTTTTTTGACACTTTTCATCCTTCTGTTAAGTTTACTGTTAAATTTAACAGAAAAAAAATTGGCTGAAATGGACAAAAAATTACTGTTAAATTTCTCATTCTCTCAAAGTTTTCCTCCACACCAACTCTCTCTCTCTCTCTCTTTCACTGCTCGTCGCCCATTTGCTGCCGCCACTGCTCGCCATAGTTCCATTCGTCACCGGTCGTGCTTGCTGCATTGTTCGTGATATCCATCGGTCGACAGCGGACAATGGTGGAGGCTGGGGAGGGAATGGGCGACGGAAAGGGAGGGTTGGCGCGAAGGAGAGAGGCTGGGGAAGGGAAGGGATAATAGGAAAGAGAGGGAGGGGCGATGGCGGGAGGTGGGAGGCAAGGGGAGACGGGAAAGGGGCGGGAGGGGGCGACGACAGCTCGAGAAGAGCCTGGCACCGCCGGCGTCGACAACAGAGAGGGGGGTTGGGGTATACATACATATATATATATATATATATATATATATAATATATATATATATTTCAAATATATATTTTAAATTTTTATATATAATTAAATTATACATGTAAATTAAATGTGGACAGTTAATTTTTGAAGATAAGATGTCAACCGTTAAAATTTTATATAAATTGTTGATTATTGCAGGTATTGCCTATGTCAAATAGACTTTTTACTATTTTTTGTTAAGACTAATTACAAAAATTATTGCTTAAATTCATTTATCTTTTTTAGTTTAATTTCTTTTGAAGCTTGAAAAAAAATAAAAAAAAATGGTGTATTTGATTAAAGTTTGAAAAACACCACAAAATGAAAAGAAAATATAATTTTTTCATTTTAAACATAATTTTTGTTCACTTTAACAGTAAAAGTTAACGAAAGGACTAAAAATGCCAAAAAAATTAAAGTTTGAGAACCAAAATCACCACCTCAAATTGGTTGAGAACTAAAACTGCATAAATGACTATATTGGGGACCAAAATCACAATTAGCCCAATTAAAGTTGTAAAAATTAAAATATACTTATAAGCTTCCTTTTAAAATATACTTGCAAACTACAGTTTTATAGCAACTGCCATTTAGGTTAAAAACCTCCAAGGGTATGTGTGACCCATATCCTATGAAATTCCCGCCATGGTCTTATTAAGGGTTAAATCTCATCCTAAACATCACACTGCAAAGCACTATCACCATAGGGATGAGAATGACACACTCTCCTTATAAAGTAGTACTAAATGAGTCACTTAGTATAGGTTGTTCCTATCCATTGAACCTTCTTTAGGATCTTTAGTGACAAAGGTTGGTTTACTCCTGTTAGAATGGGTGACCAAAAGCAAATTAAATTAGTTGTTTTTCATTTGTTAATATTTATCAAATAATATTAAATTCATAAATACAGTAAGAATTTATCAACTTGGCAATGTGTCCGTTGTACTCACCACTAATATTGAACGGGATTTCAATATAACAACGAAATGCCCATAAACCGAAAGGTTAACCCGGTAGAGTTGGGTTGCGCATAAGCATGGTAGCTATGAAACCAACTCTTGAGGGTCGGTCTGAAACGTTCCAAGTCGAGGACTCAAGACAGACCATCGAGGGTCCTATAGAGACTTGCACTAAGTACTACAACCGTGTTTCATCAGCAATAGACGTAGGTCATCTGTGCAGTTTTAGTGGGTTAGTTGGCAAGGTAGTCAACTGATTGAACTGACTCGCGGGAATCGTCATATGAAAGCCTCTTAAGGATTGATTAGTATGACTAAAATTCATAGTTCCGATAGTACGAGATTAGTCATCGAACTTGAGGAATCATGGCAATTGCTTGCATACAAAGATTGTATCTTGGATTTGGCGAGCGGTGACTGTGGGGCAAGATAAGGTCATTATAATCTTTGTCCAGTGCAGTCAGAGATGTAGCAAGGACGGTGGATTCTAAGATAGAATATGTCCCCTATCAGTATATGACAACGAGATCTCTAATGCGGTCTGAGATTATTTAAGTTCTACAAATGTATGACCATAACGATTGATCGAATGGGAAGGGATTTCCTACGACAATCAGTAGAATAAACACATCTCGAATTTCAAGCATAACTGTCTATTCAAGAATGGAAATCAACGCTCAGTTCCATGCCCTAGACTAAGGCCGGGAGACGATTGGCAATAGAACTGTACTCGTATGGACTAAGAGCCTAAATGTTCACGCCATATTTCACTTAGTCTTTAGGACCATTGATTGTTGCTAGACGGCCACCATGGCAACGATTTATATTCGGTTATTGGATAATCGAAAATAATTTATTAAATTATATTTAATTAATTATGTTGATCACACACGCTCAAGCGTAGCTGAGGGTGATCCTAAAGAGTCACACCGTACCACTACAACAGGATGAAATTAATATGGAACTAATTTTAGAAGAGTCGAATTAATTTAATTAGATTAAATTAATCTTTGGAGAGAATAAATAATTGGATCATTCATTTAAACCAATCCATTAGATGGATGACTTGAGATTCAATTAATTGGATTAATTAGAAGTTTAAGTTAGTCATTAAAATTAATTAGATTACTCATATTGGGCTTGGTCCAAAATTTGAGAGAGAGAGCATGGGCTTGGATCCTTTAATTAGAGTAAAGGATGTTTTAATGCGGAGGTTATAATTAAACTAGGTCTAATTTAAGGCCATGAGATGTGGACTTGACTTTATCGAGTCCGATCCATTAAATACAATCCCAAAGCGTTGGTTAGACCTTAGCTAAGTTTAGTAGGATATTTTGTAGTGTGTTGGCTGATATTTGCATCCACAAATTTGTGCATGAGGTGTGCTAAGGCTAGGGTTTTGATGTTTTGTAGTCTACCTATATTAGGACTCCTTATATGTATATGACTAGGTCATATATGTATCTACATTAAAACCTAACCACACACACAACACATACTAGCTTCTTTTCTCTCCAAAATTTCATCCATCTCTCTCTCGCTAATATTATCCATCTCCAAGTTTTGTCTTTTGGTCTTAGAGATAAAATAATAATAAAAAAATGATACGGAAATCAAAACAAGTTAAATAATAGTGGTTGTTTTGATCTCCACTCTTTCGTGGTCGTTCTTGATAGCACGAGAAGGCCACGTTCTTGTAGTGGGAGGGTGGGAATTTTTAGAGGGTCCTGTCATTGACATCTATCCGTGAACGGATTCAAAATGGAGGGAATCAACGCTTGAAGTCGATCGAAGAAAAACTACAAGGGTGAGGTTTTTTTATATATATTGTACCTCTTGTTTTTCTTTGTGATTCTTGGCCTTTATTGTTTTGTTCTACATCGAACGCCCATGAATATATTAAGGGTGCACCCCTGAATCGGGATTTATTTGGATGTTGAATCATTAATTTTTTAGTTTTTGCATTTCCGACGCACTTCCATAGCCGATGCACTTCCTTCAACTCTTGGAGATAACTCCCTTGTTTTCTTATTCCTATCCCCCTTGATGATTCATATAAAACATTTTCGGGTAGACTTTTGGTCAAATTGTTTGACCAACTTTTCTCAGATTTTGCAAAATTAAGAAATACAATATTGTTTTTCAATAATGGCTTCACACTCTTACACCTCGCCTGTGGATGTCTAGTCATTTCTTATTAGAATGTGTTTGCTTCACAAAGATCTATAGTTGTCTTACAATCACAATATCTAGAAATAACTAGCAAAACTTTATTTACCAATGGGATATCAAGTAATAGGTCTTTTAACCATTCAACGATTCTACAAGCAGTATCTAGAGCTATTAATTCAGTTTTCATAGTACTTCTTAAAACCCCAAGTTGCTCCACCATCATAAATATCAATTCACTAGTAGACTTAACCTCAAAGCTATTAATAATCCAATTTGCATCACTATATCATTTAAGTACATTGGGAAAACCTTTTGAACATAAAGAAACTTATTGTTCCTCTAAGATATTTAATAATTCTTTTCAAATCATTCCAATGATCTTTACTTAGATTATGAGTGTACTTACTAAGTCTACCAACTGCATAGGAATATGGTCTTGTCCCATTAGAAAAAATACAACAATGATCCTTTAATTTGAGAATATTTTAACTAAGAACCAGGTTCACCTATATTTTTTTATACAAATGTATATTTGAATCACATGGGGCTAGAAACAGACTTATGATTGTAATAATTGAATATACTTAGAAATATTTCAACTGCTCCAGATTGGTTTAATAAAAACCCTTCTTGAGTCTACTAACTTTCATACCCAAAATTATATGTGTTTCTCCCAAATCTTTCATTTCAAAACTATTTGATAGATAACTTTTAACATTTCCTATAATCTTTAAATTGGACCCAAAAATTAGTATGTCATCTACATGTAAGCATAGTATCACATACTCACCAATTTTTTTTCTACAATATACACATCTGTAATGCTCATTTGACTTGAATCCATAACCTATAATCCCTAAAATTTTTCATCCCATTTTTTAAGAGCTCGTTTCAAACCATATAAAGATTTCACTAATTACACACCTTATTTTCATGTCCTTCTACCTTAAAACTTTCAAGTTGTTCTGTTCAAATTTTTTCATCTAAATCTCTATTTAAAATACAGTCTTAAAGTCAATTTGATTAATTATTAGCATATATATATGCCAAAACGAACAAAGTTCTAATAGATAAAATTCTAGCAATAGGAGAATAAATATGAAAACAATCTCCCTCTTCTTGTTGAGTAAATTCTTTCGCTATTAATCTTGCCTTATATTTATCTATACATCCATCAGCTTTTAATTTATCTTAAAGATCCATCTACATCCTATTGGTTTATACCAAGAGGTAGATCAGATAAAACCTAAGTATTATTTTGAATAATTGAAATGTACTCATCTTGATAACTTCTTTACAAAAAAAGTGTATCTATAGAAGATATTTCTTCATCATAAGTTTGTAGATCCCCTTCAACTAAAAATGTGATAAAATCATCTTCAAATTTTTTTTTGACCTAGATCTATTACATCTCTTCAATTACGTAGATTCTCCTTACTTGTTTTCTAATATTGCACTACTAGATGATTCAGCTTTAGAAGATTCAATTTTGGAATTTATGACTCACTTTGAATTTTAGTCTTAAAAAGAAAAACATCTTCAAAGTATGTGGCATCTCTAGCCTCAATAATTGTATTGTTAGATATTCCACTAACCTCAGAATTAAACACTACAAACCTATTTGCACACTATTTTGTTCATGTCCAGTAAGAATAGCATCTACAGTTTTAGGACTTATTTTCTTTCTCTTGAATTTATGTATAATTAATTTTGCAAGACACCCCCACACTTTAAGAAATTTATTCTAAGACTCCTATTTTTCCATGACTCATAAGATCTTTAAGTATTATCTTTAACTATTATGCGATTTAGTATACTAAGAAGCTAAAATAGCTTCTCCCCACAATTCTTTGGTGCCCCTGAATCTTTAACTGCATTCACCAAAGTCCCATTTTTCCTCTCAGTTATACCATTTGATTGTGGTGAATAAGGAGGTGTGAATTCATATATATTATACCATTGTCTTAACAAAATTTTGACAACTCTGTTGAAGAATATTCTCCTCCTCTATCAGACCTCAATATTTTAATCATTTTCTCTAATTTATTTTCAAATTCATTTTTATAAACTTTAAACTTATCAAAAACTTCATCCTTAGTTTTAATAAGATAAACATAACAATACTTGGATGATTCATTCTATAAAGGTCATAAAATATTATTGCCATCTCTAGTCAAAGAACTGTTTCAATCATAAATTCAATATGGATAAGATCCAAGATATTTGAATTTGTTTCAACTGATTTATAAGGTCTTTTAACTTGTGTACATATTTCACATTTATGATCAATATTTACTTGAAAAATTTGAATTAGATTAAGTTCCATAAGCTTTTTAACATTTCTATTACTTACATGTCCCAATCTTTCATGCCATAAAATACTAGATTCCATATTGAAGAATTAAATGTACCCTTGTTTGATTTCATTTACAATATTTTACTTAAATAATACATCACCAAGAAATCATTTCCCAACAAAATATTATTTCTAGTGATTACAACTTTATTTGACTGCAAAACTAGTTTGTAACCACTTTGCACTAAACAAGATCTACTAATCAAATTCTTCGTGATGTCGGGAATGTGTCGCACTCCTCAAGAGTCAATATCTTGCCAGAGGACATATTTAGATCAATACTTCTAATCCCATTTCTGTGTTGATTAATGATACACAAAAATAGAATAGATATATAGAAACCTGTGCCTTTTCCCTTGATGGGGATTGATATTGGCATGCGCAACTTACAAGTTCACGAAGATTCATCTATTTTATTGTGCTATGGGTTACTGCTAGGTGACCACCCATGGTAATGTACACCCTTTAATTCAAGAGTTAATTGAAGGTGATTAATTAAATGTAATTTAATCAATTTGAGCAAGTGAGTTGCTGATTAAATTGTATATGATACAAGCCCAAGTCTAGTTGAGTAGTGAACATAAAGGGTCACATACAGTCCATGATAGATTCTTGAAAATAATTAATTTGATCAATTTTGAAGAAGAGGAAGACAATCTGAACTTTGTCTTTCCATGGATCTATATAAATAGAGCCTTGGCTAAAAAATCACTATAGAACTAACTCACAAACATTTACTCTCTTGGCTCCCTTTGCTCTCATTCAACTCTCCGAAAGAGAAAAGAGTTTCTTGTCTTTTCTGTCGATCAATTATCGATCTACAATAATTCTTTAATGCCTACTAGCATAGAGTTAAAAGAGATACCGTCATAGGTGGTATGGACTATCTTTAGAGGATAGACATGTGTGTTCCTACTGTGAATGATAGCCGAACACCTTCTAACTTGTCGAGCAACTAGTAGCCATTTCAACCGCTTATTTGAAATGAGGTTTGTTCATGAGAACGTTCAATCACCTACATCAAACAGAGTGCTCCAAATATTGGTATCCTAAATAATTCAATTCACTCCTTTTTGCATGAGATCCGTATCGTAGTTGCAATGAGATAGGAGATTTGATCGCTAATTACAATATTGTATTGTAATTAAACTCTAATTTTCGTTGCGTTTAACACCTTAAGGTCTATAGAAAACTAACAAAACACATAGAGCTTCTCTAATAAAGCACTTGAAACATGATTATGACTATGGTAATTTTTACGAGTTTGTCAAGAATTTTTAGTTCAACATTATCATCATAAGCAGAAATAAATCCAGGGAACGTTAACCAGCATTTGGCTTTGCAACCTTTTAAAATTAACTCCATTAAACTTTTCAGGCTTAATATTATAGGTATATTTAAGAAAAACCACTATTCTCAAAACAAGTTAGGAAATCATAAACGCAAATAAAGGAGAGTGTCATTGTATGAGTCAAATAATAAAAATGTCAATATTCAACAATAAGAGCAATATATATTCGATATAGATTGTAATATAAATGAGGGTTAATTACATTTTGTCCTCAAAACTATGAATATTTTTATACTCTGGCATCTAAATTTTTTTTGAATCAATTTACCATCTCAATTTTACAAAAATTTAGGTAACTTGACGTTGTCCTAAGATCGTGATAGCCTCCCTCCATATAGGTACTATCGACTCACCACCACCCCAAGATTAAATCCAAAAGACCAAACCGGTGTCTCTTAATATAAACACATTCACAATAAGATTATAGAACTAGATCTTATCAAGCTACCTCAAAGTATATAAAAAGAATAAGAATATAAAATGCAAAAGACAAATTATTAGTAATATACTTAATAAAAACTTATTATTATATAACTAAAATTTATTTAAAAACATAAAATATTAAAAAACTTACCACGACCTTGTCAGCCTAGTGCCATCCGCCTTCTTTTTGTCGTGCCCATCGAACCTTCATCCGTTGAGGCAGAAGGTCAAGTTGAACCTCCTGCACAGATATTCCAATGAGTGAGAAATTTGTAGATTACAACATTAATGAAAAAACTAAAGTTGTAAAAATTAAAATATACTGATGAGCTTCCTTTTATGCATGCCGACATCCTTAAACTCTGATCGAATCCAATATTTCCCTGCAGGTTTTTCTCATACATTTAAATCCTGAATTATCTCAATGTTTTACCTAATTATATACAAACATATAATTTATAAATTAATTACAAGCACCCCAACCAGTATATATAAATCAATAATAATTAATTAATCCATTATTAATTATATTAGATGTTAAATAAAAACAACATGAGAGATTCAAATTAAATGGTTATATTATTATTACTTGGTGATAAAATGCACCTCCTCCCACTCAATTTTTAAAAACAGAAAGACCAATAAAAGTTTTTAGAATACTCGAATCCAATATATTTATATATATATATATATATATATGATGTAATTAATATAAAAAAGTTAAAGGTTTATATGTATATATATTTAGATTTGAGAGCTTAACTTGATAGGTAGGATACAAGAGAGCGGGAGCGCAAATAAGAAAGTGTATTCGAATTTAATGTAATAGATTTTCTGAAAAAATTAGGGAGGAGCATGTAGGCATTATAATATAACCATTGAAATATAGTTGTTAGACCATTTTCCGACGGTTTATGGGGTGAATTTTGCGTCAAGCCACTGAAAATTATTTCTTGTGCCTTACGGCAGCAAAAATTGTCAAGTGATTATAAATTCCATCTGAATTTTTTTACGGTCATTTTGTCATAAGAGATTCCATCCCAAGATTGAAAACCAAAAAGTTTCCAAAGATTAGTGATGGACATGTTTTCACGTCCTATTTTCGGATGAAATTGGCAACAACTGGTTCTTTTTTTGGATAGATTTTCCATTCCTCAATTTATCAAAGGAATTCCATTGAAAAGTAGTAACTTTCGTTACAAAACATTCAAATTTGGGGATGGATTTTGCAACCATTTTTACCATTCCAAATTTTGTTCCAATAAAATAATATTTTCATCGTGACAAAATAAATTTTAACCTTCTCCTTGCTATGAAAAATGTGATAAATCTAAACAAAAGTTTTCATGATATTGACGAATTAACTAAACAAAAACATGATCATTTGTACTAATAATATTAAAAAAGAAGCATATTCGATCTTTACTTGCTATACTTTTCAAATAAAATAAGAATGCAACCAACCTCCTCTAACATGGAATATGTGTCAAACAACCCTGTATGAAAAATAATTAGCAAAAACCATCTCTATCCTTTTTAAAGTAAAACAATTTAGTCCGTTTGAGGGAGTGGCATAGTGCATGATCCTCTCTTGGAATTATGTAAAAATTTTTAAAATACAATATTTTTTAATAAATATATATATATATATTATATATATAAATACATATAAATTATATATATTAATATTTTTCAATAGTATTATTATATAATTAGAAAAATAAATCGAACTCCATCCCCTCCCTCCATCCCACCCCTGCCCCCTCTCCCCCCCCACCACCATTTCTCCATTGCCACCTCTCTTCCTTCCCACCAGGTTACGGCCTCCCTCCCACTCCTCTGCTTTATTGTTGTCCCTCCCTTCCCCCTATCCCGCCACTCTCCATTTCCCAATCACATTGCTAGCTCTTCCTTCGAATTCAATCAAATTCAATGATTTTTAAACAACGATAAAAATGTAATTTTATAATTAAATTTTTTAAATAAATGATGCATCAACCATGTGAAATCATGTGAAGGGGTAAATTGTTGTATATTTTAAAAAAGACAAGGAGATAAGCTGCTATTTGTATTAATTGAGAGATAATTTGTTCATTTGCAATATCAGAAGAATAAATTACGTTAAACCCATTTTGATAAAATATTACATATACAATAAATGATCTAAATTGGTAAAAAGAAGTTACAAAATACGTTTTTATTTGCTAGGATTAACAGCAAACTTGATGGGACAATATACATTAACAGAATCAAAGAACTTTGGTACGATTTTGACAATGTAGAAAACCGAAGGACGATTTTTAATTAATTTGTATTTAAGAGAAATCGTGTGAAATGCCTTCATGTTATGTTTTGTAATTTTCTAAAAAAATCATATTACTTAAAAGGCAACAAAATACCTCATTTTTATTAGATTTTTATAGAAAGTGATGAAATCGCGGGATTGTGATAATTGGCATCATTTTAGCCATTTTTACTGTTGCTTTTAGTTAGCAAATGTTCATTTTACCCTCTTTGTTAGACATTTAAGTATGAACATATTTTCCAACTCATTTTGCAAAAAGCATCATCTTAATAATATTAATTATTTAGTTTTAGTAAAATATATTTATTTTACAAAATATATTGACTAATTATTAAAATACCAAAAATATATATAATTTTTAAAATATAAAAGTTTAAATTAACGTCTCACAATACAAAAATTATTAAACAAATATTCTCTTTTCACATTTCAATATTTATATGAATATAAATAAAAATAAATTATAATAATTACATATTACTGATTAATTTAAATTATTATTTAGTTTAAACGTGTTTATAATAAATTAAATTTCTTTATAAAATCTATTAATTAATATCAAAATCCTAGAAAAGCATATAAAATATTTTTAAGTTATATTATTTAATAAATATTTAAATTAATAATTATTTATTATTTTTAAATTTTGAAAAAATAAAATTATTTTTACTTCACTTTAGAAAAGATATTTTGTTTCAAATTAAGATTAATTTTATATGTATTTATATAAAATAAAAAATTACAAACAATTAAAATAAATAAAGAAGGATATATATTAGTCATCTTCCACGCCACAGCCACCACCATTGCTTCGAACCGCCTATCGATTTTCCTGCCACCATTCTTATCTCCACTCCGCCTTCTGAGCCATGGATCGAGAAGAAATGGGCAGCCTCGATGACCAAATTGCAAATTGAGGGGAGGTCACCCCTTTCCGCGAGACTATGACTTTGCTTGTGCGGGCGACAATAAGGTCACCCAAAAGTCTAGGCGACCTTACCGTCGCCCAGATTCTGGGTGGTGATGCCGATTGCTGCTCATAGCGGCAGCCGCAACCATCGCCCTATGGGAATTTTGATGGGGTAAATGCAATTTATCCTCTTGTGTTAATAAAAAGGTGAAAAAAACCTCTATGAAGAAATAAAGTGCAATATACCTTCTTATGATTTAAAAAATAATACAATTTATCTCCTTCCGCAGGGGGCAAATTGTATCATTTTTAGTATCACAGGGAGGTAAATTGCCCTTTAATTTTTTTATAGGTGATACGTTCAAAAAACGCACGGGTCCAAAAGGATATGAATTGTCGCTCAAGACTTGGGCCAAAGTGAATGTGGATCCTAGAAGGGGGACCTGCAAAAAATAAGTTAGCACTCTGATTTCCAAGTTAGTATAAATTTGAGGAATAAATAATAGTAAGTATAATGAATTAAACAGACTAATCGTGATAGGATAATTGAATCCATGAGATAAATTGGGTTTAGATTGCAAGATATAAAAAAATAGTGAAGAATTCGAGAGAGAAGAGAGTCTAGAGAAGGTATTCAGGAGGTCTCCGAAAGTGTGTTGAAGGTCAGGTCAAGGTCTTGAAGGTGTCCCGTAAGGTAGAATACACCTGTATTTAAGGGGATGCCCCTTCCCTCTCGGCTGGAGTCTGTACATTCTCTCTGTTCTAAAAAATAGTGGATAGGTGTTGTTAGGATAATAATTTCCTTCATCTTTTGTTAGTTATGTTGTTCCAAGGTGCGGGATACCTTGTCCCCTAGATTCAGGGGACTTGTTGGAATCTTTTAGGGTTTGGAGCCTTTCTATAGTCTTGAGGGTGTTGAGGACAAGGAGTCCTTCTACTCCAGGGAGAGTCCACCTAGGTTTGACGTGGTCCAACGTTGTTCCTGACACATGGGCTGACGAGACGGCACGTAGGATGGTAGGCTGCCACGTATGTGGGCCTTTCGGGCTGAACATTTTGTTAAGCTTTGATCATGGTTTGAGTAGGGGGATGCCCCGTCCTCTCGGTCTGAGTAGGGAGATGTCCTGTCCTCTTGGTCCGAGTAGGGAGATGTTACGGGTCTCTTATTTCTTTCTTCTTTTTGGATCGTGTTAGAATTTTGTGATTATCCTTTCCTATTTGTGTTTATCTATTGTTATCTATTTAGATAGGTACCTTTGTTATTATCCATTAAGTTGTAGTTATCTTTAAATTCCACCACTATATATAGAGGTGGAATGATTAATAGTAATACACAACATTCTCTTTTTCCACTCTTATTTTCTACATGGTATCACAACAGGTTTAAAAAAAAAAAAAAAAAAAGGGTTAAACCCTAATTAGTGAAACCCTAATCCCCCCCACCCTCATCTGTCTGCCACCCTCACACCCACCCGCCGCCGCCACACCTCAGCCATTCACCTTGCCCGCCGCCGCCGCGCCGCTCCAGGCGCTGTTCCGCACGCCGCCAGCCGCTGTCCCGCGCGCCTCCAAGCGCTGTTCCGTGCCGCTTCAGGAGCTGTTCCGCACGCCACTCCGGCGCTGCGCCTCTGTCCGCCGCGCTGCTCCCCCTCCAGCGCCCGTCGCTGCCGCCGCCCCGACCTCTCAACACCACCCATGGCATAAGTGCTCTCTCTATTATTAATCTTTCGATGCCCCTCATGCTCTGCTGAAAATTCTTTTTTTGGTATGCCCTCTTCTTTATCTGTCTGTCTGTTTGTTCAGTGATGGCTTCTACTGAACATAAAACTGCTCTTGGAACTACTGTGAAATTGACTGGGCAGAATTATATTTTGTGGTCTCAAGCCTTTAAATTATTCTTAGGCTCAGAAAATAAACTGCACCATATACTTACCTCTCCCCCACCTTCCACTGATGGTATTTTTTCTACTTGGCAACAAGTTGATTACTCTATCATGACATGGCTTCTCAATAGTATGGAAGAATCTGTTAGTGCTAATATTATGTTCTTAACCACTGCTAAAGCCATGTGGGATGCGTTGCGCGATATGTATTTCCATGAAAAGAACATATCTCGTGTTTTTGAATTATATGAGAGACTTTTTTCCCTCAAGCAAGATGGTCGGGCAGTTTCAGACTATTTTGCCTTGCTAAAGGGGACATCTGATGAGATTCTGTTATATCACCCATTGAGTTCTGATGCTCAGATTCGCCAAGCTCAGTGGGAGGATTTTTTGGTGGCAAAGTTCTTGTCCGGCCTTGACAACAGTTTGAAAGTGGTCCGTGATCATCTCTTGGCCAGTGACTCGGTTCCTACATTATCCATTGCTCTTGCTCGTGTCCTCAGAGTGGCTACTGGATCTTCTGACTCTATATCTTCATCTGGAACAACTATCGAGTCCTCCGCCATGGCAGTGCGTGGTCGGGCCCGCTCCTCTTCCCGAGGCCGTGGGGGTCGAGGTCGTGCCTCCAACACCCCTACTAACTCTCGTTATTGCACACATTGTGGTCGAATGAACCATGTCGTCGACAAATGCTGGATCAAACATGGCAAACCAGACTGGGCTAACACTGTTACTAGGTGTGGTGAGCCTGCAGCACTAGAACCTTCACCGAATCCCTCCGAATCAGTTACCTTGAGTCGTGAGGAATACGAGCAACTACTCCATCGCCCTGTTGCTAACTCTGCTACCCCACCCACATCTTCCTCTCCGGATGCTTTTGTTGCGCTTCACGGTAAGTCTTGGATGCTAGATTCAGGTGCTACTACCCATCTCACCGGTAATCGCTCTACTTTTTCCAATTTAACTCTATCTCATAATTTCCCCCCCGTTCGACTAGCTGATGGTTCCTATTCTCCTATATCTGGTTCTGGTACAATACATCCCACAAATCATCTTACTCTCACTAATGTGCTCTTTGCCCCAGAGTTTCCTGTTAATCTACTCTCTATTAGTTAGCTTACTCAGAAACACAATTGCTCAGTAACCTTTTTCCCCTCTTACTGTGTATTTCAGGATCTGCAAACACGAAGGACGATTGGTGGCGGTCATGAGCGTGGTGGTCTATACTTCCTAAATACATCCCCACGTATTGATGCTCGTGCTCTTTCTGCCTCGGTTTCCCCTCTTCAATGGCATTGTCGCCTTGGCCATCCGTCCCTTCCTACACTACAGAAAGTCTTACCTATTAAGTCGTCTCGTTTAGCATGTGAGTCCTGTGAACTCGAAAAGCACCATCGTGCTAGTTTTCCACCTCGAGTTGACAAACGCAGTTCCTCTCCCTTTACTTTAGTTCATTCTGATATTTGGGGTCCATGTCGTTTTGAGTCTATTAATAGTTTTCGCTACTTCATTACTTTTGTTGATGATTACTCTAGAATGACTTGGGTCTATTTACTCAAGGATAGATCTCAAGTCCCTACTATCATCACTTCCTTTTACAATGAAATAAAAACTCAATTCTCTGTTAATATTCGAATCCTTCGCACTGACAACGTACTTGAGTTTGTCCAGAAAACTGTCTCTAACTTTTGTGACTCCAACGGGATTTTACATCAAACTTCATGCCCATATACCTCTCAATAAAACGGTGTAGCAGAGCGCAAACATCGCCATCTTCTCGATGTTGCTCGAACCATCATGACACATATGATTGTCCCCAAGTCATATTGGGGGGATGCAATTCTTACTGCATGTTATTTAATTAACCGTATGCCTTCAAGTGTTCTTAATGGGGGCACCCCTTACTCTTGCCTTTTTCCAGATACACCATTATTTGGGGTAACTCCTAGGGTCTTTGGGTGTGTGTGTTTCGTACATCTCCATTCCCCTACTCTAGACAAACTTTCCCCCGTTCTGTGATTATCCTTTTCCTATTTGTGTTTATCTATTGTTATCTATTTAGATAGGTATCTTTGTTATTATCCATTAAGTTGTAGTTATCTTTAAATTCCACCACTATATATAGAGGTGGAATGATTAATAGTAATACACAACATTCTCTTTTTCCACTCTTATTTTCTACAGATCGCTTGGGCCTCAAGTCAACCTATTTTTATGCACATCAATAGGGATTTATTTTACACTTTTTCATTAACACAGTGGGGTAAATTGTATTTAATTCGAATTTTGATTAAAGGATGGACTTATTTGTTAGACGAAAGTAACCTTCAAGAATGTTAGATGTAATTTACAAACGATAGGGGGTATGCATGTAATTATATCAAGTTTCAGGAGAAGGGAGTGTAATTATCCCTATAATTTACATATATAATTTATATATATATATAACTGTACATATATATATATATATATATATATACATATGAATATATAAATATACATATGTATATATATCTATATAAATGTATATATATTTCATATAAAGTGTATTTATAAATTAATCTAAAATTTGGACCATTTATTTTTTACTGTTGAAGATCAACATCTATCATAATAAGATTATAATAGTCAACCTTTTAAAAAATTTAACTATGAATAAAAGGTTATCCTAACTAACGAAAAGTAAAAGTGTACATAATTTTTAATGTTTACCTATAAAATTAATATAGAAATATTTTTAACTAAGAATTTTGTGCAATTTATCTTTAATTTATCCCATGACAAGACGTGGTGGAGTACGGTGATGTTCTAAAAAGAATATATAATTATGAATGATTGAAGGGAAACAGTAGTCATCACTGTTCAATTTTGTCATAATTCTTTCTTTAAGTATGAAGAAAGGTCACTAAGAATCTCATTCCACTCATCGACAAAGTATGTCTAAGAGCTGATTATCCACTCATTGATGCCTACTTCGATGCTCATTACAAGTTAGTGCTCTATCATTTTATTTGGGCATATGGACGAAAGTGGAGAATTTTTATATTCTTGTTATCCCAAATTTTGATTCTCTTGTCGTGTAAAAATGGGCTGTTGTTGCATTCTTACATCATCAGTGTGCAAATTTTTATCTGAATTGTCTTCGATCAAATCAAATGAATATATAATTTTATATAATTTAAATATAAATTTTTTATAAGAGGAAAAAATACAATTTACCCATGTAATTAACCAAATGTGCAAATTACCTCCTGTGTCACTAAGAAAAAAATGATTATTTACTGCAATTTAAATAATTAACTATAGACTAAAAATTATAGTAAATGTTTTTTATTGACCACGGTTAAGTAAAATCGATGTAAAAGCATAAGTTTTCCACTACAAAAATGTTATTTGTCATGGCTAAGAGCCGTGGTAAAAATATTTGCCGTGACTTATAGTCAGGGCAAATGTTTTAGCCACGTACCCTCGCAAATACCATGACCAACAACCATTGCATGGCCATGATTAATGACTATTTGCTACGACTATTTTGTTATTAATTGCCATGGTTAAATGTTATATTTTTTATAGTGTGCTTTTTGAAATGCAACAATTTACCCCCCCCCCCCCCTGTGTATCTTAAAATTAAGCCATTTACCTCCTTAGATAAGGGGGTAAATCGTTTCATTTTAAAAAATATAGGGGATAAATTGCTATATTTTTTTCGTAGAAGGGTAATTTGTTTATTTACAATATCACAAAGGGGTAAATTGTATTAAATTATTTTATAAAATAACTAATTATATAATGATATAATAATAATTAATTACTATATAATCAATTTGGTAACAGTTAAATTTTATTCCGAAAAAACAATTCATTTATTTGGAGAAATTTTATGATGGAAAATTTTAGTTTTGGGTCGAATTTGGTTAATCAAACATATGAAAGATGTAAAATATTCGCATTCACGAAGAATTTATCACCATCAAGGAGAATTCTAGTACAAGTTAAGTTTCGTTAAATAAAAGTCAGTCACATAATAAGTATATTATACTTACTAGTAAATGTGGCACATCTTATATATATATATGTAATTTTAAAAATAAAATAAAATAAAATATTTATACATGTTGTAATTAAATTTATTTGTAATGGAAAGGTAGCAATAAGATTTGAAAAAAAAAACCTGAAGAGCTCGTCTCCGTTTTTTGAATAACTCAATATTGGTAAAAATTAGTTTATTTTGACTGAACTCTCATAATTGAATAGCAAAAATGCAAGCAACCCCTTGTAATATTGTAAATGAGCAAATTATCTCTCTATAAAAGAAAAAATAACAATTTACCTCCCTGTATTTTCTAAAATACAATAATTTACATTCTTATGTTTAAAATAAAATAATTTACCTCCTTTATTTTAAAAAAACAAAGTAACTTATTATTTTATTTTCATAAAGAGATAATTTATTCATTTACAAGATAACGGGGATTAAATTGCTATTCACCCTAATAGAATATGCCGGTATTAGCTCCATAACAAGCCCTGCAATCAGGCTAAAATTTTTAATTATCTCAAAAAACTATTAAACTCGGTCTAAGAATACTTTTTCATACTATTAAATACCCTGATAAAATATAAGGATCAAATGAAAAAAAAATTAAAGGATGAAATTTAGAGATGAACAATAATTTGTCACTCTCCTCAAACAGAATATCACCCGTGACTCCCATCTTTAAAAGTCATAATAATTTAAAATCTCACATTCAAAACACGCATTTCAAACATTATATAATTTGTAGGGTATAATACACTTTGTCCCTTGAAATATCATTGATATAACACACACCACAAAAAAAAATATATAATATATATATATATATATATACATATATTTAACTATAATTAATTGCCATAGTTAAAAATAAAAAAGTCATTAGCAAATAGTCACTAACAACAGTCATACAACGGTTGTGGCTATTTTATCTGTGATGGTGGCTAAAAACATTTGTCATGACTAAAAGTCATGGCAAATGTTTCTACCATAGCTTTTAGCCATGGCAAATAACTCTTTCGTGGCGGAAACTCTGTATTTTTGTATCGATTTTATTTACCCGTGATTAATATAATTATTTACTATGATTTTTAATCCATAATTATTAAAGTTGTAGCCAATAGTCATTTTTCTTTCTAGTGATATACCCCTAAATTAACAAATGTAATATTTATCCTCTTGGTTGGACAAAATACCCCTTATGCTTAGAATAACTATATTATTTTTAATATATTTTAATATTTTGTACATTAAATCATCACTAAATTATTTTTTATTTTTCAATAAGAGAATAATTTAAATTACAAGTAAAGTATAAATTAATATATATATATATATAGATACACAACAAATGTAATATAACCAACAATTCATGTATGCTTTCTATAAAAAAGTTGACAAATATATATATATATATATGCTTAACCAAAAAATAGGATTTTTAAAAACATATACATATATATATATATATATATTTTTATTATATTTTTAAAGAAAATATATTTGAAAAATCTTTTAATTACTTTTTTTATCTAAAAAAAATAGTTAATAAATTAATTTTATTATCAAATTAATAAAATCTTTTTGTGAATATTTTGTATTCATTCATTACTTCTATAATATATAATAAAATTCAAACTATTAATTTAATTCACTAATGTTCTATTACTTCATTATAATCAAAAGATATTTTTTCTAATTAAGAAAATTATAATTGAATTTAAATGCAAATTTGTTAGAGAAAGAAATTCTTTAAACTATATATATATATATATATATATATATAAATAATGACAAAATTATCTAAAAATTTAATTATAAGAGATAAGTATTATATTTGTTAATGTGAGTGTTACATTATGTAAAACATATGGCAACTGCCTAATTTATATCATGTAAAACATAAAGATTATAGAGCCAATGAGGAACATATGGCAACTGCGTTGTGCAGCCCCCTACCGGCCGCGGCCGGCTCCGTCTCTTCTTTCAGCTACAACAACGTTTTCCCTTTAGGGAAACATAAAAGTTTAGTTCCGTAATTTACGAGGGGTGGTAATTAATTTTTGCAACATAGTTCTTTAATTATAAAATTTTGGCAAATTTAAAACAAAAATTATATGACTTGCACATAACTCAATTAAATTGTAATGTTGTCTTATAATTTATGGGGCATTGGCATTTTTCGTCCTACAATTTAGGAGAATTGATATTTTTTGTCTTGCACGAATCGATTTACATGATTAAAATTATAATTTAATTGGGTCGTATTCAAACCACATGCAATTTTTCAATCAGATTAGCCCAAAACATACTAAAATTATCAAAATTATAGAGTTACAGGACAAAAGTTACGAAAATCAATTCTTGCCCCAAAAAAGTACCATCCCTAAATTACAGGATTTTATTTGTAATTTTCTCTTTCCCTTCGTATATAAATAGGAAAATGGCAATCTACCTATTTTTGTTATTAAAAATAGACAAACAAGCTCCTTATGAAAAATAAAATACCTATTATGTTTTTCAAAATATACGAATTTACCTCCCTATACTTTTAAAATTAAATCAATTTACCTACTTAATCAGAGAGGTAAATTGCTTCACTCTTTAAACCATAAAAGAGGGGCAAATTGCTATTTGCTTTTCATAGTGAACAATTTGTCCATTTTCAAGATTAATTCATATTCAGTGTGTACTTCCTGCATATGTGCTCATCGAAGTTTTCTTTAGCATGCAAATCTTGGACAGAAAACCTCAAAGATTGCAAAAGAACTAGAACTGAAAATACATCAAATCTTATAAGTACTCCAAATTAGATACACATAAAATGTCGAAGAAACTATTGAATCAAGTCTCTTACACTTAAGAGTAACAAAACTAACTAAAAGTCCCATATATATTACTATATATCAAAATTCAAGAGAGTGGTAGCTAGAGAGACAAGAAAGAGAACCATAAAGGGACCAACTTTCAAGCTCCACGGACATGTTGAGGTTGTCGAAAATGCTTCTGAGCCGCCACATTATGCGCAGTCGCGACGTCGTTTGCTTTGTCCTCCGGCAAGATCTCGTCGTCTGATCGTCCGGAAATCATTAGTAAAAGTATGTCCAGAACACAACCTAAGAGGGGAATAGAAGAACGTAGAGAGGAAGTTTGTTTCTCAATATTCATGGCTTCTCAAAAGTTTGTGAAGGAAGAGAGAGGGGAGAGGGCTGAATTTATAGTACTGAAGAATTTCAGGTGTGGTGGGGACAGCATAGATCGACAACTCTTTTTTTTTTTTTTTTTTTGAACAGGACAACTTTTGTAATGATGCAAGAACACTGTAGCTTATTCTTGCTTGTCAAGAAAATGTTTTTAAATGTCTTGTTAGTGGAAAATAGCATTTTTCGTATTATAATTTAAATTTTTTTTTCACTGACTACAAAATTTTTATTTTTGATCTCGTAATTTTAAAAATATTGTAGTTTTGAACACATGACACGTCAGAAGTTTAATAGAAAAGGCCATTTGGTTGCTTAGTGTATGAGACCAAAAGTGTTATTTTTTTAATGTCATGGGATCAAAAGTAAGAATATTGTTAATATATGAGAATTAAAGTGTACAAACTCTAACGACCACGTGCTAAATACACAACATTTTTCATTAATAAAAATGTATTATGGGATCAAAACAGAACTTACCAAATTAAAAGTGATAATTCTATAATTAATATAATTAAAAATTGAAAAATATTAAATTAAAGGACGAGAAATATCATTTCGCCCTCGTATTAGTCAAAGTAGGGCTACTCGAACTGACCCTCATTTGAGTGATGGAAGAAGAGAACGGACAATCTTAATTAACTTGGTGGACACGAGGTAGGAATTTGTTCTTGGGTATATATATATATATTGACGTGTCTCCCACTATTGTTTGGTTTCGTGTCTAGGGAATTAGGGGACTGATGTTTACAGGCTCACTTTCGTGGAAAATGGGGGCTAAAGGGTTTCCTATTCAAAGACTTTTTTATGCATATTACTGAGGAGTTAAAGAGAGGAAATCATACGAAAAATATAATATATTTATTGAGTGATTAATATATTATTTCAAAAATATTATCAATTATATGATAATTGTGATACGCATATTATGTGATTGGTTTAATTGATAGAATCTAATTTGAATAAAAAAATTTCCTAGAATATTCGTACATCTATAATTGGTATAATCTAGATTTAGGAATATTGATTTCCATGACAATTCTTAGTCATTCCCTTAAGTCCAACATGGTATTAGTCATTTGAATGAATATTTTCTTTCTTTTTTCTTGTATTAATTTAATATTTAGTTTTAATTATTATTAAATTTAAGTTTTTCTTGTATCTAGTATTGAGAAATGTATATTCATGGTAATTAATAAAAAGTGATATTAGTTTGATATTTAATTATTTTTTATTAATTCAAATATTTCTTTCACCGATTATTGAAAAAAAATGGTAGATGGATTATGATTAAATAGATCAGTCAATTTTTTTAGAAAAAATAGCATCTATATATTTATTGAGTCAATAAATCGTTTCTTATGTAAGTAAATAATTTTTTTCACACACACCCATATATATATATATATATATACACACTTCATTAACATATGAGATGGTTCATAATTACTTACAACATTCTATCAATTTCGAAAATACTATTGGTATATAATTAAATTCAACATATTCAATAGAATATGAATAAGTTTTAAAAAAATACTAAAAAAGCAAATTTATTATAAAAGTAATTTCATTCATTTTCTAATCTTTATTTCTCATTATATGTACTCAATGACATTGATTTTTTATTTATAATTAAATATGTGATGTGTATAAAACTTTTGTTAAACTGAGAAATATATTTAGAAAAAACAATTGATCTTTTAAGATTATTTAAACGTAGGTTTTCTTTAATTGGGTAAGTTTGGACCCACTGGATCATGTTTTGATCAATTTTCCGACATAATCTAACAAGATCAACCACTACAAGCAAAATAATAATAGCTATAAAAAAAATTGATGCTAAAATCAACATCGAGTTAATTAACAAATAAAATTTTCGTTGTTAATCTATATTATTTAATATATTTTTTAAATAGTTCGTTGCTAAATTTGTAACAAACCAATTTTCCTTCATAAATTCATTAGCAAGTAAATTTCTTATATATTAGATAAAATAGATTAACAATGAAAATTTTACTTACTAATTATCTCGATGCTACTTTTTTCCGTTGCTGGCTATTCAACAAGTTTGAACTTCAGTTCTATCTTTCTTAATTAAAGAATTATAACCGAAAGAACTTCAAGCATAAAGGTATTCAGTTTAAGAACAATAAAAAGAGTTGGACGATTGATTATCGCAATAATAAGACTCAACCTAAAATTCAAAAATTATAGAATGATCAAGTCAAAAAAAGGAAAGGAAGTGCTTTGTATGTGGAAGGACCAATCATGTGAATAAGGATTGTTACTTTCGGAAAACTCGAAAGAATGCTTCTAAGTTTAACTTTAAGCCTAAGAATTAACACGGATAAGTGAATATTCTGGTTGAAGAGGGATTGTTTGTTAGGTTATGGTCTATATCTTCATTAATAAATTTTATATATCGAAATAATGATTGGCTAGACTCTAAAACTAATATATACATATTTGTTTTGATAAATCAATGGCACTAGAAAATAACTACCGCACAAATTCATGGGATTTGAAGTATTGATAAGATGTCCTCTGGAAAGATATTCATTCTTGAGGGAGTGCGGCACGTTCCTGACATTATGAAGAATTTGATTACCAGATTTTGTTTAGTGAAAAGTGGTTACACACTAGTTATGGAGTCAAATAAGATTGTAATCACTAGAAATAATATTTTGAAAAGAATTTGTTTAGTGATGGATTATTTAAGTTAAATGTTGTAAATGAAATCTAAGAAGGTTATAAGTTAATTCTCAATATTGAATCTAGTATTTTATAGCATGAGAGATTGTGACATGTAAGTAACAGAAAGATTAAAAAGCGTATGAAACTTAGTCTAATTAAAAAATTTGAAGTAAATATTGATAATAAATGTGAAATATGTGTACAATCAAAACAAACTAAAAGGCCTTATAAATAAGTTGTATTAAAGAAATTCAAATAATTTGGATCTTATCCATGGTGGTGTTTGTGATTCAAATAGGTTTCCGACTAGAGGTGTCAATAAATATTTTGTAACTTGAAAGATGATTTTTTCAAATATTGTTATGTTATATCTTATTAAAGCTAAGGATAAAGCTTTTGATAAGTTTAAGATTTATAAAAATGAAGTTGGAAATCAATTAGAGAAAACGATTAAAATACAGACGCTTGATAGAGGAGGAGAATATTCTTCTGGAGAGTTGTCAAAATTTTGTAAAGATAATAATATAATACATGAATTCACACCTCCTTATTCACCATAACCAAGTGGCGTAGTTGAGAGAAAAGTAGGACTTTGGTGGATATCGTCAATGAGATGCTGTTAAACTCAAGAGCACAAAGAGTTTGTGGGAAGAAGCTATTTTAACTTCTTGTTGTAACTAAATCACATAATAGTTAAACATAATACTAAAACAACTTATGAGCTATGGAAAAATAGGACTCCTAGATTAAATTTTCTTAAAGTGTGGGGGTGTCGTTAGCGAAAGTAATTATACCTGAATTCAAGAGAAAGAAAGTCTTTTGCTATAATTTTCTTATTGTAGTAAAAGTGATAGTTCTAATTATACAAATATTACACATAAATAATTTGTGGTATAAACCTATTTTATTGCTATGATTTTCTTGTGTAGTACATAATTAAGTATAATTACCATGAATTTTTTAATATTACAGGAAAAAACTGATATTTATTACATAATTTTGTCATATAAATTAAAGAGAAGTTGGGCAATAATTTGGAGGGAAAATTTAATTGGAGTAAAACAAAGATGAATAGAAATTAGTCAAAATAAAAAAAAAATTAATACCCTAATAATAACTTTTATAGAATTAATATTTTAATAAAAGGATATATAATTATTTAGGAAAAAGAATTGAACACAATAAAATAAGATGTGGATACTTTCCTTTATGTTAATAAAATAGGAAATTAATCAGAAAGAAAATAAAACAAAGAAAATATAAAGAAAATAAATGAAAAGAAAAAATATGAAAAAAATAACTATAATAAAATAAAAAAAATAAAAGAAGAGTGAAGAAAAAGAAACAGGGGGCAGACTGAAGGAAATTAATAAGAAAGAGAAAGAAAAGAAAGAGGAGGAAAAGGAGCGAACAGAGACTGAATTAATTGACACTTTTTTCTCAATTGGCATTGTTACCGTCTTTTTTTTCTTGGCGCTAAAAGGTGCGATTTTTTTCTCTTTTTCCTACAATGGTTTTCAATTCTTCTTCTTGGCTTCTTAGATTTTACATTTACATGTAATTTTAGGTAATTTACAAGAAGTTAGAAGTAAGGATACGGAGTCCCTTCCCCTCGACTTCGTTTTTATTTCAATTACAAAAGTTCAGTGTATAGCTATTTGTTTTATTAATTTGATTCAATTTTTCGCATAAAAATTTTGTCGGAATGAGTTTGGTAATTTTCTTCTTTGATTGAATTGTTATGTTTTTAGTTACTTTAAATCACAGTGGCATATTTTATTTTTTTTCTAAGTGTAAATGCTTTTTATTTCGTTTTCTTTTTCTTCTTCTTTTTTGCTGTAATGTTTGTAAAATGTAGCTTCATATGAAGTGAACAACAAGAGTTTATAAAAGTGATTGCTAATTTTATTTTATTTAATTTCTAGAAAGTAGTAGTTTGTTAATTGGTTAATAGATTTTGAAAATATTCGCAGTTGCAAATTTATACTTTTGAGTACGTAATTCGACATTTAAATTCATCCATATTGTCCATTTTGCAGTTAGTTGACTTGAATGCTCAATCTTATTTATTGTCATGTTTGTGCAAGAGTTTGATGGTTCAGAAAATAATTGTTGATACGAGAAGTGTTACAGTCAGGTTTGCATTGGTTGATTATTTAGATAGTCTAGTCTCTTACTAATAATCACTTAGTTTTTGGTGAATTGTATTTGTTACGTTACGCGAATTTTATTTTGTATTGCATTTAATTCTGCATTTACTAGTAGAGAGAGGTAAGAAGATAGTGTAGAATAAACAACGTATAAAATATGTTGGTAGTCCTGTTTCACTATTTGTTTTAAATTGTTGTGACTACAAATATTTCATTGTTCTATGGTTTTGGTGCACCTTTTGTTATCCTTTGATATTTGTAATGTTGTCAATTTTGTTGTTCAGGAATGAATACTACTTATTCTCAATCATTCTAGCATTAGGAGCTAGTTGCTAGTGATCGTGAATCTTACCAGTATCTACCACCAAAAAGTTTTTCTCAACTGACAGTGGTTTCTGAACCCCAAATTATTATCTTTCTTCTTTTTGCACTAAAAGATGCAAAAAAAATTCATCTTTTTTTTTTTTTTCTGAATTTTTTTTCAATTCTTCTTCTTGGGTTCTTAAATTTTGCATTTGCAGGTAACTGCGATTAATTTACAAGAAGTTGGAAGTAAGGATATTGAGTCATTCCCTCCTCGACTTCATTATTTTTTTTATTACAATTGCCATAATTCAGTGTATGAAAATTTTCTCTCTTTCCTTATGGTTGTGTGAATTATTCTCAATTTTCTGAAATTGCTTAGTTGTTTTCACATTATCTTAGGTTAATTGCTTGTCGTTTCACTATTTGATTTTTCTTCTACTGTGACTGATCATACCAGGCACATATTCTATTGACTTTTGCATGAGGTGATAAGTTTAGCATCATTAGTGTTGTTTTATCTGAAGGAAAATCAATCTTGTTATCTAAGAACACCTAAGTGGTGAATTTTAACTGATTTTTTCTCTTGTCATATAAGTATCATCAACATCTATTGGATTGATTGACTTTTTTAAATCAATTAGGCCCCTAAATAGAAAATTTTGAAACAATAACACTGCTAAAAGGATATTAACAGAATAGTTAGTGGTTGGAGATATTATAATATGCATAAAAAGAAATTACATTGATGTAAAAACCTCCTACTATTTCTTACTAATCTTCTTTGGTTTATATTATAGTATGATGCTAACTTTCTTATTGAACTTATGAATGATTAGAGTTTGACTACATTGTCTTCTTTTTTTTTCCTTTTTATTTATGAAAATAGAGAAAGGACACCATAATATTGTTGGAATGAGTGACCAAAAGCCAATTGGATTGATTGTTTTCCATTTGACAATCTTTATTAAATATTATTAGATTGGTGAATATGGTAAGAATTCATCAAGATGGCAATATGTTTCGTTGTGCTTACCACTGATATTGAACGGGGTTTCAATATCACAACGAAATGCCCACGGATCGAAAGGTTAACCCGTGGAGTTGGGTTGCGCATAAGTTTGGCAGCTATGAAACCAATTCCTAAAGGTCGGTCTGGAACGTTCCAAGTCGAGGACATCGAGATTGGGCGTCGAGGATTCTATGGAGATCTGCACTAAGTACTGCAGCCGTGTTTTGTCGGCAGGAGACGTAGGTCGTCTATGCAGTTTTAGTGGGTTAGTTGGCAAGGTCGTCAACTAACTAAAGTGACTCGCGGGAATCGTCATGTGGAAGCCTGTTAAGGCTTGGTCGGTATGACTAGAATTCCCGGTTCTGATAGTACGAGAATTAGTCCTTTGACTTGAGGAATCATGGCAGTCATGTGGATACGAAGACTGTATCTTGGATATGGCGAGCCGTGGCTGTGTCATGAGGCATGGTCATCATAAGTCTTATCCAGTGCACTCGGAGTATGTTGCGAGGACGGTGGATTCCAAGAGAGAATCTGTCCCTTGTCATTATATAACAGAGAGCTCTCCTATGCACCTTGAGATAGTTTAGACTCTAAAAGTCTTTGGCCAAAGCGATTGATCGATCAGAGATAGGTTTCCTAGATCGGATCAGTAGAGTAAACGCATATCGAGTGTTAAGCATAGTTGCCTAGTCAAGGATGGGAACCGATACCCAATTCCATGCCTTAGATTAAGGCCAGGAGACAGTTGACAGTAGGACCGTACTCGTATGGATTCAGAGCCTAAATGTTCACGCCAACATTCACCTAGTCTCTAGTGCCATGGACTATTGCTAGACAACCACCCATGGTAACGGGCCATTTCCGGTTATGGGATAATCAGAAATAATTAACTAAATAAGATTTAATTAATTGTGTTGGTCACACATGCCCAAGTCTAGCTGAAGGGTGAACCTAAAGAGTCACACCCTACCACTATAGTGGGGTAGAATTAATTTGAAATTAATTCTAGAAGAGTCAGATTAATTTAATTGGATTAAATTAATCTTTGGAGAGAATAAATGATTGAATCATTTATTTATACCAATCCATTGGATGGATGACTTGAAATTAAATTAATTGGATTAATTAGAATTTTAAGTTAGCTAGTAAAATTAATTGGATTAATTTTATTGGGCTTGGTCCAATTTATAAATTGGATTTATAAACTGAACGAGAGAGCATGGGCTTGGATCTTTTAATTAGATTAAAAGATAAGGAGTTTAATGTTGGACTTATGATTAAATTAGATTTAATATAAGTCCATGAGACGTGGGCTTGATCCTATCGAGCCCGATTCATTAAATACAAGCCCAAGGCCTTGGTTGGACCTTGGCTAGGTCAAGGAGGACAATTTTGGAAGGTTCTTTGGCTGATTTTTTAGGCAAAATTCGTGCTTAAGGGTGGCTAGGGTTAGGATGGTTGTTTTGGAGCCTAACTAGGTTAGGACTCCTAGTATATGTATGACTAGGTCGTATATATACCTTCATTAAACCCTAGCCACACACACAACACATACTAGCCTCTCAAAACCTCACAAAATTCGTGCCTCTCTCTCTCTCCTATGTTCTCCATATCAGTTTTTTCATTTGGTTTTGGAGATCAAAAGAAAAAACGAAAGAGTGATCAAAACACGTTAATTCATAGTGATTGTTTTTATCTCCATCTGTTCTGTGGAGATTTTGCTAGCACGAAATGCCCACATCCTTTAGTGGTGGTGTGTCATTCTTGGGAGGATCTCAAGAGCGAGGTCTCGTCGTGGTTCAGAAACGAAAACGGAAAGGAGACAACGCTTGTAGCTATACGAGAAAAATGACAAAGGTAAAACTTTATTTTTTGCTCCTTCTATTTTTCTCGTTTTTCTTGGCCTATGTATTATTTGATACAACGAATGCCCGAGAAAGATCAAGGGTACACCCCTTGATCAGAATTAATTTCGTTAATTATCGCTTGTTTTACCGTTTTTCGATTATTCTCACTTCCCAGGCCAATCCGCTTCCTTCAAATGGTATCATAGCCCGGTTCGGTGTATAGGGCTAGAATCTAATGTGTATTACATGTTTCAGCATGTTTACATGTTTTTAATCGGCTTTGGAAGCATGTTTTTTTGATTTTAATTGCATATCTAAATCTAGGGTTTATGTATTTTATTTTGCATTTAATTTTAGACATGAGATTTTTTATTGAAATTTGGAATTTCTGAAAATTGATTATTTTCTTGTTGTTTCAGAAATTGCAGAAAAAAAGGTTTCAGAAAATCGAAAAAAAAAAAAAAACGAGCAGCGGCCGACGCTGCCAGCCGTCTGGCAGGCGCGCGCGCGCAGCAGCAGGATGGGGCGCGTGCGCGCCTGCTGCCGACCGGCTGGGCCGGCCGGCCGTCTGACCTGATTTTTTCTGATTTTTCTAGAATTTTTTATTTTTGATTTTTTCTGATTTTTCTGCATATTTTTCTGAAACTGTTAATTTTGGTGAATTTAATTTTTTGTTGAGATTTGTTATTTCCGAAGATTAAATTACTAAAATTAATTTGAATGGGTTTTCAAATAAGAATTGATTTTTGCATGGGTTGCACTTATGTCCATTATTAAGTTCATTATTTTACATATAAATTTCTGAGATTTGATGTGTAGATTATTTATGATATTGGATGTCATAATTATAATGCATGGTTTGCATTATATTTTGTGTGCATGTTTATTTTGGAAATAAATGTGCTATTTTGTTAATTGGATTAACATGGATGATCACGAAGCCTATTGGACCCTGCGTATGGTTTATTTTCTATTAGGTTGGGGCCTGCGTGCCTCTTATTTTCCTTTTTCTCTTCTTTTTTAGCCTATTATGTTTAAGGCTTGCTTTCTCCCTATTGATGTTCTCCCCCCAACTGTTGATTGGGGTTTCTTTTTAAGTTGTAATGAGAGTAGAATAGGTGGAGAGGATTTTACTTTATTTTTAATAATTGTAAAGAGCAAGCCCAGACGATGGAAGCCTATGGAGGAGGCCATGGGTTGGCCCAAGGAGATCTATGGATAAGAGGCCGAAGGACGGAGCCACGAAGGAAAATAAGAAATAAAGAGAGATTATAAGGCCCATAATGTGTTAATGGGTTAAATATCTTGTAATAATATAGGCCTACCCTTAGACTGACCATAGATCCACTGTGGGCTCAATGGGTCGCATAGGTTTTGGGTTTGTGATCATCCAACAGGGGCGTGCTAGGCTTTTATTTTGCATGCGATGCGTTTTATTTAAATGAATTATATGTTAGATATATTGTCATGCAATATACTAATTTGATGAGCCCTCGGTCAAACTACTAAAATGAACTCTCACTTGATTGGATCAAGTTAATAATATTAGACCCTAAAATTGGAAATAAGCGCAATGGCTCGTTATCACTCCCATCCACAGTAATGTAATGAGGAAGCCAATTTCACCCATACGTAGTCTCACGAGTCGTGGCATGATTGGACTGAAATGAAGCTGCACTGTTACTGTGAACGAAGTGAATACACACCTATTTCCCTGTCACACGAGTCGTTGGGGGCGATAGTGTGTGCTATGATTCGGTTGATGGATTAGGACTAATGCCAAGTGATGTAATTTTCATGCCTTCCATCCACAATAATGTAGTGAGGAAGCTGATTTCACTCATACGTGGTCTCACGAGTCGTGGCACGTTTGGACTGAAATAAAGCTGCTTTTGGTACGAAAATACTTCTATTTCCCTGTCTCACGAGTCGTGGGGGGGGCAATAGTTTGCGGTATGATTCGATTGATAGGTCGGTCTAACACAAGTAACGTGATTTGCTTGGAGTCCTCGGAATCACGTGAAAAGGTGAGCAAAATATCTTGGGGATCTTGTAGGACGAGAATGGTATTGGATACCTCCCACAAGGTTATTTCCATGTGAATCGTAAAAGCGGGGCATGGAGAATTTCGCTTGTGGACCTCAAGCCCACTAGGAAAATGGTTTTCCTGAAACCCCATTTGAGAGTGATGGGCTTTCGCAGAAATAGTGGGAGGGTTAATGACTGAAGTCCAAGTCCTTAACTAGAACCTAATATTTAATAATCTGCTTATTTTTCTGTTTATTGTTAATTTCTAAGAATCCACTTAACTATACTTGAGGCTAATATTTAATGGAACAAACTTTCTGATTGACTGAGAAATCTGAGGATGGTCCTCGATTTCAAGAACCAGACTTACGTTCTGGATAAGTCTCTACCTCGGACTTTTTCGGAAGGTTTCCTGCCCAAAAAACGTTTGACGTTCGAAAAGTTTACTCAGTGGCATGAGAACAACCGAAAAGTACACAGTATTGTACTGGGCTCGATGAGTAACGAGATCCAGAAGCAGTACGAAAGGTATGAGGACGTCTTGTCGATGATGCACCACGTGAAAAGAACTTTATGCGGTACTGGAATGACATATTAGATGTGTCGTGACGAAGGCATTCTTCGACATGATAGTGATTAAGGGATCATCCGTACGTGAGCATGGAGTGATGATGCTTTCCCTAGTGGAGAAGCTCAAAGACCTCCAGGCTAATTTCAAGGAGGAAGAAAAGTACGTTAACTTGATTCTATAATCATTATCTCTCTCCCTTGATTAATTTACTATCAGCTATAATATGCATGGGCTTGAGAAAAGCCTTCATGAGTTGATTGATATATCGATCAAGTACGAGGCAACGATTGAAAAATCTGTGCCGACAGTACTAGTGGGAGAGGCTTCAACCTCTAAAGCGAAGGGTAAGGTTGCCGGACGCGAGAAGAGGAAGAAGGGTGAGATGTTTTCTACCACTGCTAACACTTCAAATATTCCTGTTACACCACTAGGCGGGGGTAAAGGAAAGAGGAAGAAGGTTCATCAGTCAAGGATTATGAATGGTGTTTGCATTTATTGCCGAGAGAAGGGTCATTGGAAGAGGGAGTGTACTATGGTCCTCTCCAATGAAGGTATAAATCTTTAATTGAGTATTAACATAATCACCATTATACTCTTGGTATTGGATACCAACGAACTCATAATTTGCAAAAGGTTTGCAGCTGGTGATGAGGAGTAGAAAAGCCGAAACAAAAGGTCCTAAGGCTTAGCGATAGCGAGGCTGTTGCTATAAAAGACTAGGGGCTTAGTTAGGCTTAATGGTGATCATGTTAGGATAGTATCTATGTAACCTAGCATGATCGAAATAATGTTTTCAATTATTGTTGGACAATTTTGATTACATATTTTGATCAATAAAGTCTCTTATTTGACATTGAATGGATTCATGTCTGCTAGGTGAAACATATACTATTTAATAATTGAATTATGAATACCCAAATAAAGAATAAAATGATAATCAAATAACCCAAGCTTACAGTCTTGGTAGGTCAATCTATTCTAGTTGAGGAAGAGAGAGATTGATGGATTCAAAGACCACTAGAAATAGGTGATTTGGATCTATTAACTTTCGAAACCTTACTGAGAAGGAGAAAGACCGCAAAAGCTCTTTTGTGGGAAAAATGAGTTTACCAATTACATGCTGGATTGGATCCGGTGTGATATATGTGAGTTACTAAAATACACAAGATCGCTATGGGGATTCACCAGTCTAATTTTATTTGATGAGGTTCAAAGAATTAGACTCTGAGTGGTGAACCAACATGATCAACTTTCGATTGAATCGAGACGGTGTGTATTTAGTGAGAGTTCTTTATGAGAATGTGATTCTCACTCGGTGAAGTTCTTCCTGAAAGGACCATGGTTGACCGGTCTCTGATAAGGAAGAAATCGAACTAAGTTGGACTTTGTTTGATTGGTGTTTTACTGAAACAGATTGGCCCTTATTGTATGATGAAACTCTCGTCCCACAAAGTAATTGAGTTAATAGGATGGTCCTATACACGTCAAGGAAATAGTGGGAGTAAGTTTTCATATAACTTCTCAAATGCATCATTCGTAATCAACTACATCTCTAACTGACCATATCCCAGTCCTTATTTGTCCATGGGAATTGGATTTTAATCCAAAAGGACATAAGGAGGAGGGATGTTGGACATCGTTTGGAATTAATGGCTTAGAGCTTAAGGATTCACTAAGAAGTTCAAACTGGGTTTGAGACTTTGTAAAACTGGAATATTCATTTTTATCTAAAGATCATACTAGGTATGATTTGATAAAATGAGCCCAACGTCAGTGGGAGTTGGTGTGAGTTCCAATGTATTTAGTGTATAAACGTCTTTCCCATTTGGAATGAGGTTAAGATGTTTGAGAAACACTAAGACACATATAAAGTTGTTCACGAAATTCTCCATAAAAGGAATTAGATTCCTACATTAGGGTCGAGCTATTCAAAACTCAATCATGGTTGACTGATGAGAAAGCTCAGATGTCTTGGACATTCCCTACGTCTGTGCCGAAGACGACACGAAAGTGTTGGTTTGGTGTGTTGGACCTGATATTGTGGATGCTTAGGGCATGACACAACATATATTGGAAATACACCAATTGGCAATAGACAGTTGTCAGAACAGTCTGTAATTCCTGAATAAGGATTAAAGAAGTGTGTTTGATACACGATTTGTGGAGAGTTAATTCTGGAAAGCTAAAGCGATACTAGCTTCCAGACTCATGTGAATAACGGATAAGTCCTCAAAGTATAATCACGTTCGGACTTAATGGTAGGCATGGTAGCTTGGAGGGATTTCAAGCAAACGCCCCATCTTAAAAGTTGAATGTGGGGCGATTTTAACAAGTAAGTCTAGAAAAGTGGTTTGGATCGAAAAAAACAACATCCATTGGATGGATGTGGTGCCTAGCACAACCGAGCCAGTTGTAGCCTTAGAGGCGAACAACAAGGCTAGGGCAAGAACCTTATGGGCCCGAGATCACATCACAAGATCCGCGAAAATTCTTAGATAACAACCATCTACAGGCAGCGATGGTGAAAGGAAATACACAGTCAGACCGTATAGATCCAGCAGAAAATAAAGTAGACCCGCGAAACCGAGTCGGTATCGTAGATTGCTCATGCTCAGAAGGTTCTGAGCGACATGGGTAATTGGCTTAATGGTCAAGTGGGAGATTCTTGGAATGGGTGACCAAAAACCAATTGGATTAGCTGTTTTCCATTCGACAATCTTTATTAAATATTATTAGTTTGGTGAATATGGTAAAAATTCATGAAGATAGAAATATGTTTCGTTGTGCTTACCACTGATATTGAACGGGGTTTCAATATCACAACGGAATGCCCACGGATCGAAATGTTAACCCGTGGAGTTGGGCTGCACATAAGTTTGTCAGCTATGAAACCAACTCCTAAGGGTCGGTCTGGAACGTTCCAAGTCGAAGACTTCGAGATTGGGCATCGAGGATCCTTTGGAAACTTGCACTAAGTACTGCAGCCGTGTTTCATCGGAAGGAGACGTAGGTTGTCTGTGCAGTTTTAATGGGTTAGTTGGCAAGGTAGTCAACTGACTGAAGTGACTCACGGGAATCGTCATGTGGGAGCCTCTTAAGTCTTGGTCGGTATGACTGGGATTCCCGGTTCCGATAGTACGAGAATTAGTCCTCTGACTTGAGGAATCATGGCAGTCACGTGCATACGAAGACTGTATCTTGGATATAGCGAGCGGTGGCTGTGTCATGAGGCATGATCATCATAAGCCTTATCCAGTGCACTCGGAGTATGTAGCGAGGACGGTGGATTCCAAGAGAGGATCTGTCCCTTGTCATTATATGACAGAGAGTTTTCCTATGCACCTTGAGATGGTTTAGACTCTAAAAGTCTTTTGCCGAAAGATTGATCGATTAGAGATAGGTTTCCTAGATCGGATCAGTAGAATAAACGCATCTCGAGTGTTAAGCATAGTTGCCTAGTCAAGGATGGGAACCGATACCCAACTAAGGCCAGGAGACGGTTGACAGTAGGATCATACTCGTATGGATTCGGAGCCTAAATGTTCACGCCAACATTCACCTAGTCTCTAGTGCCATGGACTGTTGCTAGACAACCACCCATGGTAACGGGCCACTTCCGATTATGGGATAATCGGAAATAATGAATTAAATTAGATTTAATTAATTGTGTTGGTCACATATGCCCAAGTCTAGCTGAAGGGTGAACCTAAAGAGTCACACCCTACCACTATAGTGGGATAGAATTAATTTAGAATTAATTCTAGAAGAGTCGGATTAATTTAATTGGATTAAATTAATATTTGGAGAGAATAAATGATTGAATTATTTATTTATACCAATCCATTGGATGGATGACTTGAAATTAAATTAATTGGATTAATTAGAATTTCAAGTTAGCTAGTAAAATTAATTGGATTAATTTTATTGGGCTTGGTCCAATTTATAAATTGGATTTATAAACTGAAAGAGAGAGCATGGGCTTGGATCTTTTAATTAGATTAAAAGATAAGGAGTTTAATGTTGGATTTATGATTAAATTAGATTTAATATAAGTCCATAAGACGTGGGCTTGATCCTATCGAGCCCGATTCATTAAATACAAGCCTAAGGCCTTGGTTGGACCTTGGCTAGGTCAAGGAGGACAATTTTGAAAGGTTCTTTGGCTGATTTTTTAGGCAAAATTCGTGCTTAAGAGTGGCTAGGGTTAGGATGGTTGTTTTGGAGCCTAACTAGGTTAGGACTCCTAGTATATGTATGACTAGGTCGTATATATACCTTCATTAAACCCTAGCCACACACACAACACATACTAGCCTATCAAAACCTCACAAAGTTCGTGCCTCTCTCTCTCTCCTATGTTCTCCATATCAGTTATTTCATTTGGTCTTGGAGATCAAAAGAAAAAATGAAAGTGAGATCAAAACACGTTAATTCATAGCGATTGTTTTGATCTCCATCTCTTCTGTGGAGAATTTGCTAAAAAAAAATCTCCACATCCTTTAGTGGTTGTGTGTCATTCTTGGGAGGATGTCATGAGCGAGATCTCGTCGTGGACGGATCCGGAAAGGAAAACAGAGAGGCGATAACGCTTGTAGCAGTACGCGAAAAACGACAAAGGTAAAACTTCTTTTTTTTGCTTCTTCTGTTTTTCTCGTATTTCTTGGCCTATGTATTATTTGATACACCGAATGCCTGAAAAAGATCAAGGGTACACCCCTTGATCAGAATTAATTTCGTTAATTATCGCTTGTTTACCGTTTTTCGATTATTCGCGCTTCCGCAACGCTTCCCGGGCCGATCTTTTGTGATAAATTCTTTTAGCTATCTTTGTCTTATCCATCTTTTAATATCATCATTCTATTGGAAGCAATCTTTTGTGTCATGCCTCTTTATCTTTATTAAATTTACAAATAAAACTTGGAGCTCTTTTTAGATGGGGTTAGACTTGTCTTGGGCAGCCACTATAGCAATTTTTTTCTTAACATTCATTAAGGTCTCCGCCCTTGTGGTGGTCAAGGCATGTACTCATAAAGTATCTTATACTTAGGTGTTGGGTCTTTTTCACACTCAGGCTTCGTTTTGTCTTTTTTCTTTTTCTTTCGGTCTTCTTTGTTCCCTAGTTGAATCTTCCACTCATTTTTCTTTAAGGTATTCATTTTCCCTTCTTGAATGTACTTTTCTGTGATTAGACGCAATTCTTCCACATCAACCGGATGATTCCTAGCCAATGTCATTGCTAAAGTTTCTCTCTTCAGCACATGGATCAAAATAGGTGTCATCATGTCAACACTAAGTTAGGCACATAAAGTACCTCTATTTAAACTATCAAAGAAACTCCTCAAGGTTTCATAGTATTGCTGATTGTTTTGCTTTAATTTTCTGTCGACTTGATCATATGAATTAACTGTAGCAAACTTCGCAATACTCATTCCCCCAAACAAGGTGACCCCTTTGCGGTAACTTCATTTGTACAGTGTTTAATTATTGCTTTCTACTATCAATGAAATTCACATTCTGAAATTGCGCTCAATCTACTGCTTTCGCATTGCACCTTGCTTGCTTGTGTTGCTGATGTCGGATTTCGTGTTGCTATTCTTATTGGTTCCCTATGCAAGTGTTGGTGGAGTACTAGCCACACGATGCCCATTTCCCTGCATTGCAAAAAGTGCCCCGTGAGAGATTACATTCAAAATCTTTAGATAAAACCGCTTCAGTGATTTTTTGCTTAGAGATATTACTAGTGGCCATATCAACATTATTATTAATTGACATGACGTGCTCTTTTCTCTTTCGAGGATTTAGATATTTAGAGCCTATTGTTATACCACGTTTCCAGCATATTTGTGACTCAAATGCCTTTGATAGATTAAGAGTTGAAATAAAGATGAGAGAAATGGGATACAATTATGTTTCTTCTGTCACGGTTGGTCAAGATGTAGATTTTAACACTCAAAATAAGTTACCATTAGGAAACAAAGATTAGATGATTAACATTATATAATTAACCTTCTTTAAAATAAGTAATAAATTAGAATCTCGTTAAATAAAAAACTTGAAATAAAGCCAATATGTTTTGTTAAACAGAGTTTTTTTTCTTGGTATTGCATGAAAATTTTCATGATTAATGTATTAGCATAGATTGTTTAATTGCCCATGTATTTATGAAATAAGATCAATATAATGTATAAAAGAAATTATTGCAACTTTACATTGATTTTCTTTTCCTCTAGGTAATTATAAAAATTATGGAGTTCAATCAAATCATTAAATACTTTTTCAGCAGGATATATGACAGGGGAATCTAATTTTCTTGAATTTGCTTTCACGGGCAAGCTAGTGGGTTCCAAAATATATTGTCCATGTAAAATATAAAAATCACTTCACAAACAAAAGAGAGGATGCAAGAGAAGATTGTCTTCTCTATAGGTATGAGCAAAATTATAAGAATTGGAGATATCATGGGGAATCACATGTGTCATTGCATAATGATGATACCAATGAGCATATGCCTTTTGAGAATAAAAATGATGTAATAGATATGTTGCATGGAGCAATAAATGTTCCAAATAAAAACATGGATGTAAACTCAAAAAATGAAATGAATAAAAAAACCTAAAAGTTATTCATGTTATTGCAAGATGTAAAGACTGGGTTAATTCCTAGGATGTGCTAAACAAACAAAACTCTTTCTTGTTGTTTGCATGTTGCATTTGAAGTTGCTTTATGGATAGACAAATAAATCATTGACTTGTTGCTTGAACTCTTGAGAGACTCATTCATGATAATGTATACTTACAAACAAAATTATGAAGCCCAAAAGATGAATAATAATTTAGGTTTCACGTATGAGACAGTAGATGCATGTTCAAATAGTTGTATGTTGTTTAGAGAAAAAGACAGTGGTCTTGATAAATGTGAAATATACAATGCCTCTAGACACAAGGATATAGAGAAAAGACTGTTGCAAAGTGGATGAGGTACTTTCCTGTCAAGCCGAGCTTGAAAAATTAGTCATGTCTTAAAAAATTGCTACCCTTATGAGAATTAGGCATGCAAAGGAAAGAATAGATGATGGAAAATTTAGACACACAAACGAAGCTCATGCATGAAAAGACTTGGATTTGAAAAATTCATCATTTGCTAGTGATCCTCGAAATATCAAAATTGGATTGACAACTGATGGGCTTAATCCCTTTAGAACACTGAGTGTTATACATAGTACTTGGCCAGTTACAATCTTTCTACAACTTACCTCCATGCACAACCAAATTTTATATTGTCCACTCTTATTGATGACCAAAAATCACTTGGCAACATATTGATGTTTATTTGCAACCATTAGTAGAGAAATTGAATAAGTTGTGGAATGGTGTGATGACTTACTATGTATCAAGTACTCAAATGTTCAATATGCGTGCAACATTATTATGAATGATTAGTAATTTTCCTGAATATATATGTTATCTGGTTGGGGTATAAAAGGTGTTTATACTTGTCCTAGTTAGGGTAAAGATATTCAATTTGAGTGGCTAGAGAACAGTCACAAATATTGTAATACTTGCCATCATCGTTTCTTACCTCGAGGTCATAAGCTTCAGAGGGATAAAGTATCTTTTGATGGGACTATAGAAATGCAAATAAAGAAAGTATCAACAATAATCACAGACATATTTTTTGAATTGGATAGAGTGGTCAATGAGTATAAGAATGAAGGTCTTATAAAATAAAAAAAAAAACAGAATATGGAAAAGAAAGTAAAGAACATATTTGGACGAAGAAGAGTATAGTTTTTTTAACTTCCATATTGGCCTAAAAACTTGATAAGGCCTAATTTGGGTGTTATGTATATTGAAAAAAATATATGTTATAACATACTTTTGGTCAATAATGGGCGTAAAAAAGAAAATTAAAGATAAATTTAAAAGCTCGTTGTGATCTCCAGAAGAAAACATCAGGTTGCCATTACACCAAGTTGAAAAATGTTTTAGCACATTTTGTCTGTCTCCTGCATCCTTTACATTGGAAAAGAGGAATAAAGAGACATTTTGCAAAGTTTTGAAAAGTGTCAAAGCATCAGATGACTATGCATGATATATATCATATTATACAAATATTTAAGAGCAAAGTATAGGAGGTCTGAAGAGTCATGACAATCACGTTCTTATACAAAAATAGTTACCTTAGCTATACAAAGATCATTGCCTAAGAATGTGATTGATACACTAATCGAGTTGGGTAATTTCTTCAAAAAACTTTGCTCAAAGATAAATGATAAGTATGATTTCAAAAAACTTCAAGATCGCATATTCCTGATACTTTGTCACTTAGCGAAGATATTCCCTCCATCGTTCTTTCACATAATGAATTATCTTTCAGTATATTTGTTGATGTTGAAACAAAAGAGAATCGTATACCAAGAAACTATGATGGTGATGAGACTATGGGTTGAGTTGTAAGGAAGAGAGACATTTTCATAGACAATTGCATAGTACTTCAAGCACATCGATACATATTGCTAAAATTGCAAGAGAAAGGCCCTCCGAAAAGACCTTGGGATCACTCTCAAAGTTAAATCTTTCACGAATAGTTCTAGTTATATGTAAGTTAATTACCTAGTGAGTGAGATAACTTCCATTTTTTATTAATTCTTTTTGAATGTTTACTAAGAATTCTTGGTAAATACAAATAAGCAATTTGCATAAAACATTCAATGCTCAATTATCGAAAGAATTTAAAGATCGGATGAGGTCCTATAAAACATGAAGGGAGATATAAGGCATGCATTGTTTGAAGATTTTGTTTTCATCATGAGAGTAACCATGAAAGTAAAGCTACTCAAAATAGTGGAATTGTGCTGAAAGCAAATATAAAAAGTTACTCAAGCACAAAGAATAGAAGACCTCATTCTGGAGATAGTTTCTATTATGATGTTGATTGATATTGTCAACGTTCGTGACACACAAATGACATAAAGTTTTTTTATGTTGAAGTGTAACTGGGTTGATCCTGGAAAGGAGTGAAGCAAGATAAGTATAAATTCACATTGGTAAACTTTAGTCACTTGTTTTACAAGAATAACTTGCCAATTGATAAGCCTTTTATCTTATCAACTCAAGCAGATCAAGTTTGGTATGTCCCTGATCCTTTGCAACCAGAATGGAAAGTAGTGTTGACGATGACTCTATATAACCATTTTGATGTTTACCGAAGATTCGAAGCTGAACCATACAACAATCAAAGATTAGATAATTATCTTCCCACTTCTGATGATAACGTTGGATGGACCAGACGAGAAGTGGATGAAAATGATCATAATGGAATAGGAGATGATGGTAATGATTATTGAAGAAGATCCTATTAAACTATATTCATTATATGGTGGTATGTTTGAACAACTTGATTAGATTTATCATTTTAATAATTCATTAGATGTTAGTTTATCACTTTTTTATATGTCTAAAATTTACATAATTGTGCTTTATATTAAATGACCATACATTATAATAGTTATCATTAAAGATCTAATATGATCAAGTAATTATTTTGACAAGTGCAAACATGTCTAAATGAAGGAAAAGGGCAAGGGGTACTACAATGGGAGAAGTAATGCTTGAGATGAGTGACAAGGTAGATGGACACAATGTTTCTAACACTATAATAAGATATATTCAGACACAAAATGATTCGATGCCAGAGAGCCAAGCACACTTCAGTAAGGAATCCTACTTATATTTGCTTCAAAAGTATGCTCATTCACCAAATAAAATATAATTGTTTTATATCTATGCTCCATCTTTTTGTTTATTTTTCTCATAGATTGATGTTTTTCTGACAAGCAAAAATTATTATTATTCATAAATTTAATATTCATTTTTGTATAACCAACATGATATTTTATGCCACGTTTCTTATAGTTTGTGAAGTGAAATATGTTTGAATTGGTGACCAAAAGCCAATTGGATTGGTTGTTTTCCATTCGACAATTTTTATCAAATAATATTAGATTGATGAATACAATAAGAATTCATCAAAAGGCAATGTGTTTTGTTGTGTTTAACACTGATATTGAACGGGGTTTCAATGTCACAATGAAATGGCCACAAACTGAAAGGTTAAACCCATGGAGTTGGGCTGTGCATAGGTTTGGCAGCTATGAAACCAACTCCTGAGAGTCGGTTTGAAATGTTCCAAGTCGAGGACCTCGAGACTGGGCATTGAGGGTCCTATGGAGACTTGCACTAAGTACTGCAGTCGTGTTTCATCGGTAGGAGACGTAGGTCGTCTGTGCAGTTTTAGTGGGTTAGTTGGCAAGGTAGTCAACTGACTGAGGTGACTCGCGGGAATCGTCATATGGAAGCCTCTTAAAGCTTGATCGGCATGACTGGGATTTCAGATTCCAATAGTACGAGAATTAGTCCTCTGACTTGAGGAATCATGGCAGTCACGTGTATACGAAGACTGTATCTTCGATGTGGCAAGCGGTGGCTGTGTCGTGAGGCATAGTCATCATAAGCCTTATCTAGTGCAGTCAGAGTACGTAGTGACGACGGTGGATTCCAAGAGAGGATTAATTAAATTAAATTAAATTAATTGTATAGGTCACACATGCCCAATTCTAGCTGAGGGTGAACCTAAAGAGTCACATCTTACCACTATAGTACGATGGAATTAATTTGGAATTAATTCTAGAAGAGTCGGATTAATTTAATTAGATTAAATTAATCTTTGGAGAGAATAAATGATTGGATCATTTATTTAGACCAATCCATTGGATGGATGACTTGAAATTTAATTAATTAGATAAATTAAAATTTCAAGTTAGCTAGTAAAATTAATTGGATTAATTTTATTAGGCTTGGTCCAATTTATAAATTGGATTTATAAATTGAAAGAGAGAGCATGGGCTTGGATCTTTCAATTAGATTAAAGGATAAGAAGTTTAATGTTGGGCTTATGATTAAATTAGATTTAATATAAGTCCATGAGACGTGGGCTTGATCCTATCGAGCCCGGTTCATTAAATACAAGCCCAAGGCCTTGGTTGGACCTTGGCTAAGTCAAGGAGGACAATTTTGGAAGGTTCTTTAGCTGATTTAGAAGGAAAAATTCGTGCTTAAGGGGTGGCTATGGTTAGGATGGTTGTTTAGGAGCTTAACTAGGTTAGGAGACTAGTATGTGTATGACTAGGTCATATATATACCTCCATTAAACCCTAGCCACACACACAACACAAGTGAAATATGTGTCCTTGAGATATTTTGCAAACTTGATATTAAGAAGAAAGGTCAAGATGTAGCAAAATTGCCTGATGCGTGGGATTCTGGGGTTAAGATTCAACTGAATCTGATGCAGAAGGGCAAATGATTGGTGTGTAAAATAATATAATATTGCAGTTCGGTAACGATATTAACACGTATTCTGACATTACTATCCTTAAATTATACAAGTTGGTATCATATGCCCCAAAGATAAGTTTGATGCAATTTGGAAAGATGTACAGGTTAGAACAATTATCTCATTCTTAGCTATTACCACTACCCTTCTTTTTGAAGCAATCAGCGAATACCTGCATTCGGTCAGGTGGACAACCAAGTTGAGCCTCCTACATAGATATCTGAATAAGTAAGAAATTTTTGAATTTACAACTTTGATAAAAGTAATTAACAATGTAAAGTTTAAAATTTACTTACGAGTTTTCTTTTATGCATTCCAATTGAGGAGGACCCACCACGCTAGATGGTGCTGGCCGCAATAGGGTTGGCCACCCAATTAGCCTTATTCTTAGCGGACTTCGCTTTGAACTCATCACTGTTCCAGTACGCCTAGATCTCATGCCAAATGTCGTTCCCCAACTAATTGTGTTGTGTACCTGCCACCCTCGCTTCTGCAAATGTTATACTGAGCCAAGAGGTTGCATAGCTGTTGAAGATATTTTGCATCAGTGCATCTGGGCAATCCCAACAATATACATGCAACCTTTGGAGTTAGGGACAACCCTTTTATGCTGTTAAAGCAAAAACTTGGAAAGTGAATAAATTATCAACACCACAAAATAAAATATCTATCCTGCAGTGGAGGGCAGACATTAACGCTAGTTACTTTGTAAGAAGAAATATCAATGAAATTCTAGCTTAATTTTACTAAATTAAGAGTTAACATGCACCACACAGATTACTCTTTCTCCAAGATTTCTTACCAAAAAATAGGAGGTGAAAAGATATAAACCCAATTAAGATCCGCATACTGCATTCTCTAATTTAATTGAAGCCAATCAGTCACATCATCTATAATTTCAACTCTTGCAATTCTTAGTAACTGTGAACTATTAGAATTGGTGACCAAAAGCCAATTGGATTGATTATTTTCCACTCGACAATTTTTATCAAATAATATTAGATTGATGAATACGGTAAAAATTCATCAAGAAGGCAATGTGTTTCGTTGTGCTTACCACTGATATTGAACGGGGTTTCAATATCACAACAAAATGCACACAGACCGAAAGGTTAAACCCGTGAAGTTTGGCTGAGCATAGGTTTGGTAACTATGAAACCAACTCCTGAGGGTTGGTCTAAAACATTCCAAGTCGAGGACCTCGAGACTAGGCATCGAGGGTCCTATGGAGACTTGCACTAAGTACTGCACCGTGTTTCTCAGCAGGAGAAATAGGTCGTCTATGCAGTTTTAGTGGGTTAGTTGGCAAGGTAGTCAACTGACTGAAGTGACTCGCGGGAATCATCATATGGAAGCTTCTTAGGGCTTGGTCGGTATGACTGGGATTTCGGTACCGATTGTACGAGAATTAGTCATCTGACTTGAGGAATCATGGTAGTCACGTGCATACAAAGACTGTATCTTGGATATGGTGAGCGGTGGTTGTGTCGTGAGGCATGGTCATCATAAGCCTTATCCAGTGCATTCAGAGTATGTAGCGAGGATGGTGGATTCTAAGAGAGGATCTATCCACTGTCATTATATGATAGAGAGTTCTCCCATGCACCTCGAGATGGTTTAGACCCTAAAAGATTTTGGTCAAAGCGATTGATCGATCAGGGATAAGTTTCCTAGATCGGATCAGTAGAGTAAACGCATCTCGAGTGTTAAGCATAGTTCCCTAGTCAAGGATGGGAACCGATACCCAATTCCATGCCCTAGACTAAGGCTAGGAGACGGTTGACAGTAGGACCATACTCGTGTGGGTTCGGAGCCTAAATGTTCATGCCAACATTCACCTAGTCTCTAGTGCCATGGACTGTTGCTAGACGGCCACTCATGGTAACAGGCCATTTCCGGTTATGGGATAATCAGAAATAATTAATTAAATTTAATTTAATTAAATGTGTTGTTCACACATGCCTAAGTCTAACTGAGGTTGAACTTAAAGAGTCACACCCTACCACTATAGTGGGATGGAATTAATTTGGAATTAATTCTAGAAGAGTCGGATTAATTTAATTGGATTAAATTAATTTTTGGGAGAATAAATGATTGGATCATTTATTTAGACCAATCCATTTGATGGATGACTTGAAATCTAATTAATTAGATTAATTAGAATTTCAAGTTAGCTAGTAAAAGTAATTGGATTAATTTTATTGAGCTTCGTCCAATTTATAAATTGGATTTATAAATTGAAAGAGAGAGAATGGGCTTGGATCTTTTAATTAGATTAAAAGATAAGGAATATAATGTTTGGCTTATGATTAAATTAAATTTAATATAAGTCCATGAGATGTGAGCTTGATCCTATCGAGTCCGGTTCATTAAATACAAGCCCAAGGCCTTGGTTGGACCTTGGCTAAGTCAAGGAGGACAATTTTGGAAGGTTCTTTAGCTGATTTAGAAGGAAAAATTTCGTGCTTAAGGGGTGGCTATGGTTAGGATGGTTGTTTAGGAGCTTAACTAGGTTAGGAGACTAGTATGTGTATGACTAGGTCATATATATACCTCCATTAAACCCTAGCCACACACACAACACATACTTGCCTCAAAAATCTCTGAAATTTTCATGCCTCTCTCTCTTCCCTAACATTCTCCATCCTTAAGTTTTGTCTTTTGGTCTTAGAGATTAAAAATAAAAACGAAAGAGAGATCAAAATACGTGAACTCATAGCGATTGTTTTGATCTCCATCTCTCCTGTGGAGATTTTGCTAGCATGAAATATCCACGTCTTTTAGTGGTGGTGTGTCATTCTTGGGAGGATCTCAAGATCGAGATCTTGTCGTGGACGAATCCGAAAATGAAAACAGAGAGGAGACAACGCTTGTAGCCGTACGAGAAAAACAACAACGGTAAATTCTATTTGCATTTTTGCATCTTGTTTTTTTGTATTAGTTCTATGGCTTATATGTTTTATTTTATAAACCGAACGCCCAGGAGAGATCAAGGGCACACCCTTGATCAGCATTTATTTATTGCTTTATTCGCATGTTAATCGTATTTTTAATTTTTCACGCTTCCGCCGCGCTTTCTGGGCTAATCCGCTTCCTTCATGAACAATACTCAGCATAAAACAAAAGCATACCGACCAACTCCAAAAAAGCAGTTTCAGAAACATAAACAAATCAAGTAAAACCTCAAATCTTTCAAGAACCAATGTCGATTACTTAAAATGAAAAAAAAGAAAAGAAAAGTAGGATAAGAAACAACAAAATCCCATTGCAAAAACCAAGATCAAATAGAAAATATCTAGAGATGCAAAAAAAGAAGAGAAAAGAAAAAGCGGAAAGCTCCGGGATGAAAAAAAATACTTTTATATTAACAAGTGCAAATAAATTATATACATTTTCTAACCACAAAGAGAATGGAGAGTGCAAATTTATGGAATGATCACAACCCGCTATAGACATGTAAAATGTCATGTTCAATTGAATGATGCCAAGTGTAAAATAATATAATTAATTATCAATTTTTATTTATATTTTAGAATTTACTAAATTAATTCCAAGTATAAATAGTCAATTTAATTGATATTTTGATATATATTTTATCATCAAATTAATGACCGACAAGTGGCAAAATGAAGTGTTCCGGCCAATCAAATCATGCTTCGCAGTCAAAGATTTCAGCCAATCAGACAACGCGATATGGAGCAATTGCATATATGCTCCAATCAAATCAAGATAAATATGTGTAATATTTATCTGTTTAAAAATACAAATATTAAAGAGATAATGTTGAATTGACCAATCATGTCATTCGAAATATATGATGTATTTATCTCTTTAAATTAAATTTAAAGAGATAATACAAAAGGTGTTCAGGTATATCACAACTCTACCTCTTTAACACCTATATAAAGGGGTCCTTGGAGCTTATTCAAAACACACACGGAGCTCGAGCGCAAAGAGAAAAGTAAGGGAAGAACGCAAATAATTCTCTCTATGCAATTCCTCAATAGTGCAAGAATATTCAAGGGCGTTCAAGGTGAAGATCGACTCTTTCATCGAATGTGCACCATAAATTATAACATTTAATTTGGGATTACGTGCACTGAGCCTCTAACGAATTACTCTCAAGATCCAAGTGGCGAATCCACTTTCAAATCATTAAATTCCAAGTCAAGACTATATTGTTCAATTCGGGATTACAGGCGTGAGCCCTCGAATTAACGTTATAGAAATTCAAATTCAAGTCAAGAGAAGATCTACAAGAAGATTTTACTTTTAAATTTGTAAATACACTCTTGAAGAGAATAATCAGAGGATCAACTAGAGAGTGTACCCACTTTTACCTATCAAATATACATTTTTATTTGTGATAATTTTCTTATGCTTTGGTTTTCAGACACGACAAAATTAGCGCTCACAAATTTTGGCACACCCAGTGGGACCATGTTTACCTCTCATCTCTTCTCATCGCAAATAAACTTGGAAGGCCAATGGAGATGAAGAACAATCTTTCCAACTCCCTAAATTTCAAATATCTAATGTCGAGTTTGGAAGCTTCTTCTCAACGAAAAAATCACGTGGGAGCAAGTAGAGATGGCGTCGTTGCATTACCTCTCAAGTTTTCACTTAAGTTGGGGGCAAAGCAAGAAGCTCAAGTTGCGGAGAAAGATTTGCTCGATGATAATACGATTCATTTATCGTCAACAAGTTCGAAAGCTGATACTGCAGCAGTTATGATGGTGTAAACTACTTCAATAGAAGAACAAATCGCATCATTGACACCTGCGGTAGGAAATTTATTGAAACATGTTCAAGCGCGCGATGACCAGCTTAGCAAACTCCACAACAAGTTCAAAGTACCCCAACGTTGAATGGATTTGAAGAGCAAGATTTCTTAGTTGAATGCAATACAAACAAAGGAATTCCTGTCTTTACCAATGGATTATTACTGTTGAACATGTGAGGAATACAGTGAATGAAGCAATAGCAAAATATATGAAACTCGAGTTCAAGTTTTCAAATCTTATGTGAAGCTTTATACAAAAAGGATTGAGCAACTGAGAATGCCAGAAAACTACCAACCTCCAAAATTTCAACAATTCAATGGTCATGGGGATCCTCAGCAACATATTGCTCACTTTATAAAAACATGCAACAACGCTGGAACCGATGGAGATCTTTTAGTCAAGCATTTTGTTTTATCTTTGAAAGACGTGGCTTTTGATTGGTATATTGATCTTCAAGCGAATTCTATTGATAGTTGGGATGATTTACAAAATAAGTTTTTCAATCGCTTTTACAGTGCTCGACGTACTGTTAGCATGATTGAATTTGCTAACCAGCATCAAGAAAGAGATGAGCTAGTGCTTGATTATATCAATAATTGAAGAAATCTATCACTAAACTGCAAAGATACTTTATTTAAAATATCTGTAATCGAGTTATGTATTCAAGGCATGCATTGGGAGCTATGCTATATTTTTCAAGTAATAAAACCAAAGACTTCTGGAGAGCTAGCCACTCGAGCACATGGAATTTAAATGAGCTTCAATTGCAAAGAAGATGAATATTTAGTTGATACCAATGATGGTGATGGTGATGATGATGATGATGCAACACCATGAAATTGAAGAAAAATCTCAATGCTCCCGGATATGAGCATAAATTATATAATGTCTCAAAAAAATACGAGCATAAACTATCTAATGCTTTTGAAAAAATTCTCAGTGCTCCTGGATATGAGCATAAACTATCTAATATCTCAAAAAAAAAAATCTCAAATGCTCATGGATACGAGCATAAACTATCTAATATCTTTGAAATATAATTTTTAGTGTTCCTGGATATGAGTATAAACTATCTAATGTTTGTAGAAAAAAAAAATCAATGCTCTTAGATATGAGCATAAATTATCTAATGTCTCCAAAAAAAATTCCTGATGCTCCTAGATATGAGCATAAACTGTCTAATGTCTTCGACAAATAAATCTGAATACTCCTTGATACGATTATAAACTATCTATAAATTTACTTGAAAAACTCCTTAACACGAATATAAACTATCTACAAATTCAAATTGACGAACTCCTTGATATGAGTATAATCTATCTACAAATTCAAATTGAAGAACTCCTTGATATGAATATAAATTATCTACAAATTTACTTGAAGAACTCGTTGACATGAGTATAAACTATCTACAAATTTAAATTGAAGAACTCATTGATATAAGTAAAATCTATCTACAAATTCAAACTGAAGAACTCCTTGATATGAGTATAAATTATCTACAAATTCAAATTGATGAACTCTTTGACATGAGAATAAACTATCAATAAATATTCAAGTGAACTACGTTTTGACTTGATGTAACATCCACATAATTTTAATACATAATTGTGGGATTAATTGGTAAAAATTTATGAAATTTATTTAATTAGTACATAAATTCTATATTTACTTTTTGATATATTAAAACTTGAACGAGTAAATTGGAGTTCGGAATAATGTTTGGGATCAAATTATATTAATTAAAAAAATTAGGTAGGATGTTAGAATTAAAAAAAAAGAAAGAGGGAGTGAGATGGCAGCAATACATACTGCCACCCAACATTTCATCCATGCAATCCTTCACACACACTAACACACACAGCACACACACACACACCTGACGGGAGGGGTAGAGAAAAAAGAGAAAGGAAGAGGAAAGAAAGAGAGAGAGAAAGAAGAGAAAAAGGGAGAGAGAGAAGAAGAAGGGGAGAAGAGAAGAGGAAGAACTTCTATTACCACCAACAATAAGGAAATTTCTACATCTGATCTGGTAAGAATTGTTCATTCTCTTGTTTGAATTCGGGTAGGAGCTGGATTTGAGTGAAATTGATGGAAATGGACCAAATCGGTCGTTTGAATGGGTTAAACGAGAAACATTCCGTTGCTCTGTTTCTGCGGGTAATCTGACAGGGTGTAATTAAAACCTTGTGAGTAGAGTTTTACTGGTTAAATTCGAATGATTCTTGTGTAAATTAAAACTAGATACATAGTAGGTTATATTGTGGAAATTTGGTTAATTTTGGAACAGTATATGATTTTTCAGAGAATTTTAAAATAACAAGGTTTGAAGCTGTTGTTGTCTAAAGGGATCAGGTTGTATTAAAACTTGAATAACTAATTATATACATATCTAAATTGTATGATTCTTGATGTAAATGCAACTAGAGACTCATGAGAATAATTGGTGTAAAAATTGAATCTTTATCAATTGTATGTTTGTCTGAGGGAATTTTATAAACTGAGACATAGATGCTGTCAAGGAAAAACAATTTCATAAAAAGGACAGATTTTTATAAAATTGACCTTTATGGTTAAAAATACAAATCATACATCACTGGATAGCTCATTATGTCTAGTTTATTACACTAAAACAGTTTCTAAAGTGATTGTAAATTAAAGTTATGATATACTTAGTGAGTATTCTGTGAAGATTGTAGATTCAGGGGCTGTAAGGGTAATTTCTAAAATATAAAAACTGATTTTAATAAATCAGAATATATTGATGGAAAGATAATTGAGTCTACTTTATGTAGAAGAAAACGGAATAAAGATCCGAATTTTATAGAAGGAGATATTCAGAAATTAGTGAGAAGTGTACAAATGTAATCTAGTGCTTTTTGAAAGAACTTTAATATCGACGATTCACTGACGATACGTCTTATACCTCATTTTAGGACACGGGAACAACGTTTGAGATTGTACACATCATTCTACTATTTACATAATTGGGAAAATTAGGTAATTATAGCTAATTGGTTTATATATATGTGTGTGAATATAAGTATTGCTTGTTGGGTTTATGTATATATTCATATGGGTGAAATATGAATGGTATGTATACTTGTTAATGGATGTTGATGGTGATTAAGATTATCTGCATATCTGTGGAATTGCTATTATGTGCTTAATTGTGATCGTGCTACACGAATGTTGGCTAAATGATTGTGGGGTTTGTAATTGAATGTGGAGGAAATCGAATAGAAAGTGATTGACGAAAAATTTATTATATGGAATTGTACGAGTAAGTGAATAATTGGTATTATCTATATGTCTCTTTTCTTTGTGGTATTCCTTTTATATAGATCTGTGATTCATGTTGAAGCTGATTTATCTGAAAATATTTACATGGTGAATGATTTATTGAGATGATGATATTGTGCACGTAAAATGAGAAATACATTAAAGTATTATATTTGTTGGATGATGTGTTATTGGTGTTTGTAAATAAAAATATGTTTATATATGGTTTTACGTTAGTAGCTGCTTACAAGGATGGTGATATGTGGAATTGAGGGAGTGGTGGAAATTGAATATAATGTGATGTGAATACCCCTTGATGTTGTTGAATAGCCTATGTGGCAAATGAAAAGAAAAGAGCTATGATGCGATGAGAAAAGAGCTATGATGCGATATGAAAAAGAGCAGTAATGCGATATAAAAGAGCTGCGATATGAAAAGAGCTATGAAGCTGATGCGAAAAGAATGATGAGCCGGCTGTCAAGGGGATTCATGTATATATATGAAAGGTGAGGTTGAGTTGGTGAAAAAAACACTATATCACCTTCTGGTAAGCAAACTAGGAGAAGAGGATTGTTTTATTGTTTTATAATATGTGTTGATTATGTTGGTATCATTGTTTTATACTTGACTTGTTGCTTGTGTATATATATAGACTGAAAGGCTATACTTACTGAGTTGACAACTCATAAATTTGTCGTATATTTTTTCTTTTCAGGAGATAGATCATAAGCCAGTGTCAGCCGTATATGTGGGTCAGCGGTGCTATTCTAATTTGGGAGCTCTAGATATATGGATACAAGAGCATTACGTTGTGATCGAGTTGGTGTCATATATTTTGTAATAGTTAAAAACTCTAATAAAGTATGTAATCCGTTGAGGTGAGTGTCAAATGTTGATTTTGTCGTTATTTATGGGATGATTATGAGTTGTGACGGTAACTAAATGGGATTATGAGGGGGTGACACACTTGATCCTCGAACGAGGTACGTAGGCAGCTTGAGATATACTTTCAAGTTTCGTCACATGTAAAAAAAAAAAATCTCTTGAAGAAGAATCAATTTCGAGGCATGTTCACTCCTTCACTTCACTGCACTAGATGTCCGTGAACAAGTCCCGAGGGGGCATTTGTAGACATGTAAAATGTCATGTCCAATTGAATGATGGCAAGTGTAAATAATATATTAATTATCAATTTTTTATTTATATTTTGAAATTTACTAAATTAATTCCAAGTATAAATAGTAAACTTAATTGATATTTTGATATATATTTTGTCATCAAGTGAATGGCCAACAAGTGGCAAAATAAAGTGTTCCAACCAATCAAATCATGTTCAGCAGTCAAAGATTTCTGCCAACTAGACCGCGCGATGTGGAGCAATTTCATATATGCTCCAATCAAATCAATATAAATATTTGTAATATTTATCTCTTTAAAAAAATGCAAATATTAAAGAGATAATGTCAAATGGATCAATCATGTCATTCCAAATATATGATTATTTATCTCTTTAAATTAAATTATAAAGAGATAATACAAAAGGTGTTAGGTGTATCACAACTCTACCTCTTTAACACCTATATAAAGGGGTCCCTGGAGCTCATTCAAAACACACACAAAGTTCTCATTGGGACGATCACAGCCCCCACATTCTCAAAGTCTACATACTCTAGCCACACCAACAACCTCTGTCCCAGGCCACATTAACCACACCACCTCTTTTACTCTACACTTATCCAAAATAATAAAGATGATGATGATATACCATATTCTAATTTTTATAAACCAAACTGACCATTTTAATTTTTTTTATATTACAATTTGTTGTTAATTTTTTATTTGTGCTTGTAACATCAAATAATAATAATAATAATTAACATTTCATATTCAGTACAAGTAAAAGAAGGGCGTGTGCACTTTTGGCTAACACAATCACTAAGATTATGAAATCAATCAAGGAATAGAGTGTTCTAACCAAATTGGTTAGACAAGTAATGCTAACTTTTGGCTTACACGAGAGAAGATGAAAAAAAATCTTACAATATACAAACTGTTAGAACACACACACAAATAGAGAGAAAGGGAGTAGTATCACTTAAGAAAATAAGAATAATGAACAGATTCAATCAATGATGTGATGAAGAGCATTCATTACAACTGTCTGCACCAAATAATATAATCCACCAAATAATACCCAAACCAAGCAAAATTAGCTTTATAAAACCATAAACATAACACAAGTACCAATATCCAATTTATCATAAAAAACATAACCTTAATTTTAACAAAATTTGCAATAAACACTTAACAAGAAAAAGAGGAAAAAGATGAACCAAGAGTAGGGGCTAGATCGGCAGCGGCAGGACGGTGCTGGGGCTGGGTTGGCAACGGCGAGCGGCGACTATTCCTGGGTCAGTAGCAATGAGTGGTGGCTGTGGTGGGCGGGCGGCCGGTTGTCGTTGGGAAGAAAAGAAAATAAAGAGAAAGGGAAGAGAGAAGAGAGGGAGAAAGAAAAATGAGGAGAGAGAAGAGAGAAGTGGGGGGAAGAAAAGAGGAAAAATAAAATAAAGGAAGAAGAAATGGTGGGGAGGAAAAAATTATTCCAGATTTTCAAATTCCGCTCCAATTTCGTTCCGAAAACGTCGGAAATACTTTTTGATTTATATTAAAATAAATTAAAATATCATATCTATTACTTTTTTTTATGAATACGGAGGATATTTGTCGACTGATTTTCGAATTGATTTTCGACGAAACTTGTAAACCCGTTCCAATTTCATTCCAAAAATATGGGAAATACTTTTTAATTTATATTAAAAAATTTAAAAATTATATCAGAAAATTTATGTTAGTTTTTTATGAACATGGAGGGTATTTTTCGATTGATTTTCGAACTAATTTCCAATGAAACTTGTGAATTATTTTCAAAAAATTAACAAAAATAATAATAATTATGTTCAGAATCCCTAATAGTTCATCATTGAGTAATAAATTGTTATTACAACACAATTGAATAGAAAATTATTTTAAAAATTAGAAAATTAAAAGTATAATTCTTCATTTCGACTGATTTCCGACGACATGTGTGAATTCATTCCAATTTCGTTTCAAAACAGTCGGAAATATTTTTTATTTTAATTAAAAAAATTCAAAATAATTATATTTAGGACCCATAAATGTTCATCATTGAGTATTAAATCGTTAGTAACACAATTGAATAGAATATAAAAAATAATATTTTTTTTTCATGTTTACAAAACAAGAATATGAAAATTGAATATTACAACTTACAAGTATGTTGTTATAAATCAATCATCATTACACTACATAATTCAATCGGACCATCCAATTTGAAATCCAACCGTTAGATACAATAATCTTGATCCCATGTTGCTTTTCGTTGAGTTTCACATAAATCCGACTTACCAATCGAGATATATCATATTTGAAAAATTATATTAGTTTTCTAGGATGAATACGGAGGACATTTTTTGACTGATTTTTGGACTGATTTCCGACGACATGTGTGAATTCGTTACAAAACAGTTATTTTTTTTTTATTTTAATCAAAAAGTTTCAAAATAATTATATTTGGGACCCATAATTGATCATCATTGAGTAATAAATTGTTATTACAACAAAATTGAATAGAATATAAAAAATAATATTTTTTACATGTTTAGTAATTAAAAATAAAAATAATTAAAAATAATTTATTAGATTTGTTATAATCAACCATCGTTAGTAATTAAAATAATCCTTAATTTAAAATATGGCCATAATAATATAGTCATTGGAAATAAGCTGTTAGTCAATTTTTTGCTTTTGCGACGGTTTTGGCGACGAAACTTTAAAAATATATAACCATTATAATATAGCCATTGAAAAATAGTCGTGAGACGATTTCGATGATGTTTGGGATGCATTTTGCAATGACAAAATTTAGTTGTGAGAAGATAGCAGTTCCAATTTCCGACAATCATAATCTGTCGAAATAAGCGTCCCAAGTATAATATTTAGGAACGAAAGTTGCGACGACAAGTCGTTGGAAATTCTTTATGGAGTTTTACCATTGTAGCAAAAATTAAACTGTGACAAGCTCTGTCGGAACTCTCCGACGATTTATGTGCCGTTGGAAAAATGGTCAAAATGCAAAAACAATATTTTTCCAACTAAATTTGCAATGATTAGGGACAAAAGTTTTCACTTCCTAATATCCGATGGAATTTGCGATGACGGGTTGTATTGTTCGACGGATTGTGCAATTTTTTCGTCTATAAAAGAATTCCGTCGGAAAGAAATAAAATGCGTTGCAAAACTGTCGGAAGTTGGGAGGGATTTTGTGACCAATACAAACTGTCAAAAACTTCCATCGGAAAAAAATTATTATTTTGTAGTGGCTATGGTAACTTGTAGTAAATAATCTAAAAGTAAATATAAAAGTATAATTAATATTTCACACCTACGTAAAACAACTGTAGCATTAACTTTTTTCCCCTACACTTACTAGTTGTAGGAAGTAATTTAATTTACCTTATCTTGAAAAGTGTAGTTTACATTAAGCATATATTGTAGAAAAATGTAGTGTTGTATTTAACTCTTTTTTGCCATGCCATAAGTATTTAGTAAATAAAAATTAACTTTTGCTACAACTAAATATGTGTTGTTAAGTTTTTACCATGGCTACACTGCCCATGGTATAAGAGTGTAGTTCAGGTGTAGTAAAATCTATTTACCACAATTAATTTAGTTGCTATACATTTTTTAATTATAACAAAAAGTTAGTTTTTAGTAGTGACAACTTAGGAGCTATGAAAAATAGGACTCCTAGATTAAATTGTCTTAAAGTGTGGGGTGTTTGTAGCGGAAGCAATTATACCTGAATTCAATATGTCACAAACTTGTAGATGCTATCTTTATTAGATACACGCAAAATAGTAATAGAAATAGGTGTCTAATGTTTAATTCTAATGTTAATGGAATATCTAACAATTCCATTACTGAGGCCAGAGATGCCACTAACATAGAAGATGTTTTCCTTTTAAGACTAAAATTTGAAGTGAGTCACACATTTCAAGTATTGAATCTTCTAAAGCTGAATCATCTAGTAGTGCAATATTAAAAAATAAGCAAGGAGAGTTTATAGAATTTAGAAGAAGTAAAAGAGTTAGGGCCGAAAACAACTATGGAGATGAGTTTATCACATTTTTAGCTTAAAGGGTTCCACAAACTTATGGTAGATGAATATATTCTATAGATGCACATTTTTGGAAAGAAGCTATCAATGATGAGTGCAGTTGAATTATTCAACATAATAATTGGGTTTTATATGATTACCTCTTGGTAGTAAAACAGTAAGACGTAGATGGATCTTCAACAAAAAGTTAAAAGCTGATGGATTAATAGATCATATAAGTCAAGATTAGTAGCAAAAATATTTACTCAACAAGAAGGGATAGATGATTTTGCTACTTATTCTCCTATTGCTAGAATTTCAACTATTAGAACTTTGTTGGCTTTAGCATCTATATAAAAGCTAATGATTCATCAAATAGACGTTAAGACTATATTTTAAATGGGGATTTAGATGAAGAAATTTATATGGGACAACCTAAAGGTTTTTAAGGTTAAAGGACAAGAAATAAGGTGTGTAAGTTAGTAAAATCTTTATATGGTTTAAAACAAGCTCCTAAACAATGACATGGGAAATTTATTGAGGTTATATTAGGTTATAGATTCAAGTCAAAATGAGCATGACAGATGTATATATTAACTTATATATAGATGCCATATTAATTTTTGTGTCCAATAGGAAATGTTAAAAGTTATCTATCAAATAGTTTTGAAATGAAAGATTTGGGAAAACACATATAATTTTGGGTATGAAAAGTTAATAGCACTCAAGAAGGAATTTATTAAATCAATCTAGAGCAATTGAAAAGTTTCTAAAGAAATTCACTTGTTATAATCATAAATCTGTTTCTACCCCATTTTATTCAAACATACATTTAAACAAAAATTTGGGTGAACCTGTTTCGCAATGAAATATTCGCAAATTGTAGGATCATTATTATACTTTTTTTGATAATAAGACAGAATCAAATATTTCCTACGCAGTTGGTAGACTTAGTAGGTACACTCATAATCCAAGTAAAGATCATTGGAATGGTTTGGAGAGAATTATAACATATCTTAGAGGAACAATAAATTATTCTTTATGGTATAAGGGTTTCACCAATGGACTTGAAACATATAGTGATGCTAACTGGATTAGTGATAGCTTAATAGATTATTTTTATGGTAGGTGGAGCAACAATAACTTGGGGTTCTAAGAAACAAACAGTTATATCCAGAAGCACTAAATACGTTTATTTGCTAATATGATGGCCGGTAACAAAATTAATAGCTTTAGATATTGGTTGTACTACTGTTGAATGGTTAAAATCCTATTTCTTTATATCCCATTGGTAAATAAAGTTTTGCCAGCTATTTCTATACATTGTGATTGTAAGACAAATATAGATCTTCTGAAACAAACACTTTCTAATAAGCAAATGACTAAGCATCTACAATCAAGGTGTAAGAGTGTAAGCATTATTGAAAAGAAATGTTGTATCACATAATTCTGTAAAATCTGAGAAAATTTTACAGATAATTTAACTAAAGGTCTATCCAAAAAAGGTGTATATGAATCATTGAGGGGGATGGGCATAAGTCCTCAAGTAGTCACCTCAGGGAGTAATCCAACCTTTGTAATTGGAGACTTCATGAAGAAGGTTCAATGTGTAGGAATAACGTATATAGTGTGACTTGTTTAGCACTATTTTATGAGGAAAGTGTCTCCTTCCCATCGTTATGATGATAGTGTTTTACAGTGTGATGTTAGTTTGGGATTTAACCCTTAACGAGACTAAGGTGGGAATTCGGCAGGGTATCAGTCACACGTGCCATTGGAGGTTTCACGTAAATGGGAGTTGATATGGCTATAGGTTTGGGCTAAAACTCTCATAAGAAGCAAGATTAGAGCGTATGACCATTAACAACGTTAAGACGCTCTAAACAAATACTGATGTCAATACTGTGGTGTGATGTATTGAAATTTGGCCAATGGGCCTAATTCAAGGCTTAGTCCATGATGGGTTTTAAATGAAAATCATCAACACTAAGTGCAGGCTCAATTCAGAGAAATGTTTGCACGTATTACAGAGTATTTAGTTGCCTTATTATATTTTCTTATATATTATTTTGAAGTTTTCAAACTTGGGGATTGATAATATTAATTTTCAGTTTTTCAAAATCACATTGTGTAACATCCTTTTTAAGTTTGTAACACCCCACTAATTACCATTATTTCTATTTTAATTGTGTTACATGTTTTATTCTTACACTATAAATAAAATTTCCTAGGGGTCTAGGTAGTCACTGCAACTCACTCTTCCTTTGCATCTTATATTCTTACTCTTTGCACTATACATACTTTGAGGCAACTTGATAAGGTTTTGTTCTCTAGTTTTCTTGTGAACATGCTCACATTAGAAAACACCCGTTGTTGCCTTCTTGAGTTTTATCTTAGGGTGCTGGTGAGACGATAGTTCCCGCACTGAGAGACACCATCACAATCTTAGGACAACGTCAAGTGACATGACTCCTACAAGCTAGCCATTTAGTTTTATATAGTTATATCACATGCTTTATTTAATCATCTTTATTTATTCAAAACTATTTTGACATTAAGTTAGAATTTTTCACAATATGAATTCCATCACAGTATTAAGGTACAAAGTATCAAAATTGTGAGGAAAAAAAAAAAAAACCACCACAAGAAAGGGTTTATTGGGATGGATTTGGGACGGCTCGTCATCTCATTCCATTTTTAGAATAGCAATTGGGACGATTTTGGGACGAAAACTATGTCTGTCTGAGAACATCACATCGACAAATATTTCGGATGGTTTTGGGATGGCTTGCCGAAGTCGTCCCACAATTTTGGACGGAATTTGGACAGCCTATTAAAGCAGCTGGAAAGCATGTCCGAAAGACAAATAATTAAAATATAAGTTTGGGACAACTTTCTTGATGGCTTGGATAGCCGTTGGGATGTGTTTTCTTTTTTATTTGGGACGAAATGTCGTCCAGAATTCCATGTGAGATGAATAATTAAAATATAAGTTTGGGACAGACTTGCAAATGGTTTGGGATATAACTTTTAAATTCGAATGTATTACTTTTTGAATGATTTTTTGGACGGTGTTTGGGATGGCCTTTGCAACGTGTTTTCTTTTTGTATTTTCGACGGAATGTCATCCCAAATTCCGTCCCTATCTTTTGTTAATTTTTTAGAAAAAATAATTTCCTATTTTTGTCTTTAAATTTTTTGTAGGGCGAAATTTACTTTATATTAAATTATTATTGAAGACAATATTTTTCATATGAAAAAAATTAAAAATTAGCCAAAATAATTTGAAGCCAACCGATAGGTCAAAGGCTAATTGTCAAAACAAAAAGGATAATTTCACTTTTCATACCAAAATTACAGGTTATACCCAGGTGCCAAGTAGCCAAAGGTGGTAAAGTTCCTAAGTACCCATGACACAGGTGTGGCAGGCCCAGGGTATTGCAACATCATTAAAAAAAGTATGTAGGGGGCGCAGTGCCAAGTATGCAGTAGGGAGGCAAGAATAGGTAAAAAGAAGCTAAGAAAATATATCTAAAAAATCCAAGTGGATTAATTAAATGTAGTAAAAAATTAAAGAATATGAACCATTTATGATTGGATGATACTAAAAAAAACAGAATACTGTTCTATAATGTGGCTGTTAGATTAGAAGGCTCAAGACGATAGTATTTAATTATTTCACTGAAGTTTGTAATATAATATAGAGATTATAAATTTAGGCTATGGGTGATAATGGTTAGAAATATAATAATATGAATGTATCTATAATAATAATACATAATCTATGATTATTATCTGAGGAAAGGTAATAGTTGAAGAATATTTATAGAACTGCAGTAAGTCATTAATTTCAAGCCCGGCAAAGTGAAATTACACACATATGAATATTTTGTGTGGGTGAGACGAAAGTTAAGGGGAACCTGGGCAGTGACATGTGGGCCATCTAGTGCAATGCACAAGAGAATGAAAAGACAATGATGTAAGAGTGTCAAAATCTATACGCTTAGATATATGAAGGATACAATGAAGGGTAAAAAAAAGTACACTCATAAGACATCATGAACACGGCAAGGGGGCCTTGGAAATATAAGACTGATTTGATCTAAATCGATTAAGGTGAAGAATAAAAAAATGATAGCACAGTGTAAACCAACATGGTGAGTCAGCCCAAATGCAAAATACAGGATGGAGAATAAACAAGTACAGGGCGAAGTACTGGGCAAATGCACAAAGGAACCTTGGCCGGATGCTGCGTTCGTTTCCGCACTCATCTCAGTGATGAAATTTAGATTAATCATACGAGAATTGGGCGGTTTGTTTCGCAAGCTCTGAACCTATCTACGCGGAGAGCGACTCGTGAAAAAGAAGTGTTATGAATAAAGATACTATTTATGCAAGGCAACTCAATACAGATGGGGGTTTTTTCGTTACGCGGTCAAATACGTGGTGTGAGTAAAAAGTACAGATGCCAAATGAAGATGAGACTGTCTGGGTGGTGCAGAAAAAAAAGACATATTCAGTGAGTGTAGGTGTAGATGGGTAGAGAATGTGCTGGAATTAAGGTGTAGGAAAAGTTGGCTATGGCACGTGAGGCAAAAAAGGTGGCAAAAAAATATTGGTTAATAATGGAAGAAAAGGATTGTAAAAATTAGAGGCATAACCCCGGGAGGAAAGTAAGATGGACGATGATGTTTTGGATGAGTGGTCTTCAAGCAATATCAACAAGGAATAACAAGAAAACAAATTGGTTGGGGGTTGTGAGGGTACATGGGGTAAAGAGGGACTGGGAAATGGTGTTAGCACGTATTTTATTATATTTTTTAGTTGAGGATTGGCGTGTGATAAAACTTATATCGGAACTGGGAATGGAAGGAAATATCAAAGAATGGTTATGAAAGAGAGAATTTTGTGCCGACAAAATGTCTCAGAGTAGAGTGTTGAAGGATAAGAACGGGATCTGAAACATCTTCTGTGGCGTGACAATCGCGCGCTGTGTCACGAGAGATATGTGGGTTGCATGAGGTAACGGTCAACTGTAACGTAGAGATGGAGCAGGGAGGAAAAAAAAACTGGGGAGACTGAAGGCGAAGACCTGCTGGAAAAGCTGGGAGAAAAATGGGGTACTTATTGTTCCTTTTTGTGGCGTCGAGCTCAAATTTGTGTGTATGTAAAGGGGAATGAAAAGCAACCCTCTTATAAGACACGAATGTAACATAGCTCTTATTACAATCCGTTAATGCTATAGAATCGGCATTGTCATGTGTAGTTGTTTAAGACACCGATACGACATACCTTAGATTTGCGTTGGAATGAATTTTTTTGTCTGTTTTGTTTGTTTTCTTCTTAAAGGACTAAATTATAAAACATCTCATGGATATTCTACGTGTGGGTTATGGAAGCTTTCTTGTACCATTTGTACCTGCCTATTTTGGAATTACACTATAGGGTGATTATGGGTAATATTGCATTAAAACACCCCTCTAGTGTTTGGCTGGGGAGGGGGGGGGGGCCCATTTTTAGAGCTAAAAAGTTTTCGGTGCTATAGGGAGCGCACATCCTGGATCCCTCTCTTTGAGAGACATGCCAACATAAGTTTGATTTCCGGAATTATCTTAGCACGGCGGAGTTTATGGAGAGCACTGCGCTGGATGTCAAATCTTTGTGGTCTTTTGGTTCCTGTGCGACAGCATCGAATCGTAATGCTCGACCCCCTACCAAAACATCAAGCCCTGCTTCTCCCCCCAGCCGCCTCGGTCCAAAGTTGTCCTCCTCTCACATCTGCAGCAAATTCCCTCTCCGACTTTGAGCACGCTCCTTCGAGTATCTTTTCAATATTCTTGAGAATAAGTAAGTTATAAGATTAGTAAATCAATTAATTTTTGTTTTTAAAGAAAAAAGAAAAAAGTGTAACATTGCTACCTCTTTTGTCCCACGAACACTTAGCTGTCGTCAGCTTTTTCCTGTAGCTTCTTTAGCATAAGGTGTGGCCCCGTGACTAAGCCTCCTGCATAGTACTTATTTTATGTAAAAATATTTTAATTACTCCTTATATTATTCCATCACTTCTTTTATTTTTTATTTCATTTATATTCTATTTTTCTCTTTTCTTCTTCCATTGAGGAGATCCCCCACGTAGATAGTGTTAGCCGTCTGCAGGAATTAGTTCTGTCGGCGTTGGGTACCTTGTTTCTAGTTGTAATCCCCAGATATCCCACGAAGTGAAACGCGCAATATCGTCTGCCATCGCCAATATTGTCTTGTGCTTTATTCTCTTTCTGATCTTCATTTGAATTTTTCTAAAGCCATTTCCAGTCTAGGTATCGTAAAAGAATGGTACTCCACCTCTTCATCTGATCAATCCTTCCGTAATATATGCACTCAGAGACAAGGAAGCATCATAAAAATATTTCGTTATTTGAATCTATAATTAATTTCTTAGATGTATTACTAACAATGATTTGGTACGATACACTTTTGATAGTATAAACCCAAAATGCTGGGTGGGAATGCGAGTTGTCTGTTGGAGCGAGGAGCAGGCGGGGGTAGTGCCCCAAAACTTAACGGTCAGGGCTTGCATGTAGTTGGAACCTATTGATAGGCAATCAAATCGCGGCGTTGGAAATGTGTATATTTGTAAATTTAGTTGCAACCTCTCCTCCGTTGATCCGATGGTAAGTGTAAGTGTTAAACCTGCGCTTCGTGTAAAAGTTTTTGCCTTGACTAATATGTGAGTCCGTCCCAAGCAGTGGTGGACACTAGATTGTACCCTTGTTCTGAGTATTCGCCTTGGGGTATCTTCATGATACGTTGTTATAAAAATTGCTATCGGGTGCCAAATTAAACTGCTTCGAAGTGACATCTAACAAAGTTCTTTACTCTTGTTATTTTAATTGTGGGTATATTCACTCTACTATAAGGGGCCTGAATATAGTAGTTGCAGACTAGAATATTGATGGTTTATAATGTATAATGAGGCCTCTAGGGGTGTAGACATTCAATGATCTAATCCAAGGTATATTAGAATGGAGGTTTTGGAACCCCAATGACTAGTATAGATACAGTTAGGGTGGAGATCAGCCCGTCGGTAAATATATATGGCATTACAGACTGGTTGGCCTAAAACCCAACAACATATGGCATATATTTACGCAGTAGGTGCCTTCATCATTTCCACCCACATAGGCCTATAGCTGTCCCAAGCCAATACGCGTCCGTCAGTCCCCATATCCAATCGCACCTACTAGCACGGCGGCAGGACAGAAACTGGCAAGAATATTAGAAAGAAAATTAGCAAATAATACTATAAAAGTCTACCAGCCTCTCTAATGGCTTGGTAGCCATATTCGCTCATTATCGCCCTCTTGGTATGTAGGGGCCGAGACAGATACGCGAAAAGAAAAATCCTGTCAGTTTCTGCCGCAACCCTAATATTTCTTTTTATAAAATATCTCTACCACACGACATTCTACGTTGCCATCTTCGCAGAGTTAATGTTAATGGAGAATATCGGCCTCTCATCTGTGAGCTCAGGAGCCGATTTTCTCAGAGGAACCTATTTTCAAATTATCCGAGAAATGCGGCGGTAATTGCTGAAGGCAGAATAAGCGAGCCCGTCCGTCGATTGCAATCAGTAATCTCAAAGTCTACCTGACAAGATAATAAGCGTTAAAAAACTATCTATATTGTTTTTTTCATTCTTTTCAATTTTCTAGTATTAAAAGAATTACACAGTTTAATATAAATAATTATTGAAATTAAATTTAAACGTATTTTATTCTAATTTATGGATACTATACAATCTTTAGTATAAAAGCTATTGATAATAGGTATATATATAAGATCACTATCTACTGTGACACTCAAAGTTCTATGAAAATTCTATATTACAAAATAATATTGAAAATTATTAGGCTCACTGTCTGGAATCAAGAAGATATAATTTACATCACTATTTATGTGAATGACTCTAATTACAAGCTGATCATCAATTCTAATCGATAGAGAGTAAAACCATACACTCATCTGGTACTTCTTTACCAATAATTTTCATTAAGACATTTCTGCAACCATTAGACACAAAAATTCAAAATCCAGATAAAACCACCAAAAGCATAGGCATATTTCCGTCAAGATGCAGTGCCAAAAAAAAAAAAAAAAAAAAAACCCCAAAGGAAACCAAAATAGTAGAAAGAAAATAGGAGTATCAGTCCTCTAAGGAAAAACAATCGATAAGAAAAATGGAAAAATGGAAAAATATCAAATTGTATATCCTTAATCATCATCATCATCATACACCCATATACCCGTCTCCAAATCGTCATAAAAAACAACCCATCTAAGCTCACAAACTAGCAGAAACTTACAGAAAAAAGAAAAAAATAAAAAAAAATTAGCAGCTGCAGCGGACTAGATTCACGACGGTGAGAGGGAGAGAAAGAGACATACCTTGAAGACGAAGAGAGGGAGAGCGAGAAGCAACGGGCAATGGTCTGTGGTAGCGTGATGGCGGTGAGTGGGAGTGAGAGACACGATCGGGAGAGAGACAGAGAGATATGGTAAAAGGGAAAGGAGATTAGGAATTTGAGGCTAAGTCCCAATTATATATTAGTATTTTGGGACGACATTTGGGACGATATTAGTAGTTCCTATTGTCTTATCAAATATAGTAACTTAATAAAATGATGTCGTATTTAACTAGCCATCCCAAATATAATGGAATCGTCCCAAATCCAATCCCAAAATAATTTATTAAACTGATTTATCAATTTAAAAAATTATGAAAAAATACGTCTACAACACAAATTCGGTAAATCAATTAGTAACATTTATATTACAAGTCAACTGAATTGCATAAAATTTTTAAAAGAATATCATATGTTTACTAAGAAGGAATACGACAATTCAATGTTGATACTTATGAGACTGTGTTTGTAATCAACCATCATTATAGTAAATTATTTTAAGGAAGCAACCGATTTTAGATCCGACCATTAGATATGATCACATTGATATTATATTACTTTACCGGAAGTTTCAAGCCAATCTAGATTACGGATATCAATATATCGTATTTGAAAAATTAGACTATTATTCAAGGACGAAACGGGACGCCGCGTTGGGACGGGTTTGGGACGAGAGAGGAACAAACTCCGTCCCAAGCGCAATCCCAAGTTTTTTGAGATTTTTGAAATTTCAACCTTCCAGAATTTAAATTTGGGATGCACTTTAGGACAATTTTGGGACGAAAATTGAATTTAATTGAATTCGAATTTTTCGCGATTTTTAGGTTGTTGTGGGAATTTGAAGACTATTGGAACGGTCTTTGGGACGAATATGTTCCAATTTTCGTCCCAAATATTTGAACTTATTTTTTTAAATGAGTACTAATATTGAATTGAAATATTATAACATTTAAAAATTATTGTTTTAATTATAGTGACTTCTGCAAATGCTTAAAAAAAATAATAATAATAATCCATTCTAAATTGTCTTCTGTTCTTCACCCCTCTCATCCGTTTCATTGTGACGTCCGTAGGATTTTAAATAGTACATCGGTCAGTAACGATTATATTTACTAAATGGAAATTAAAACATACCTATTTCTATTTTCGTCCGAAAATTAGGGGGCAGAAATTAATGTGTGTATCTATACGTGTTAAGCATGTACCATATATACATATATGATATTATGTGTGACGGGGGGGGGGGTGTGATGGCCCCACTCGTCCACATACTTTTTCTTTTTTCTTTTATTTTTATTATTATTTTGTTTTTTATTTAATTTAATTTTTTTCTAAAATACTCTTTACGTCCTCCTAATTTCTTAATTAATATAATTTAATCCAAAATAATATAATGAGCTCCAGTTTACTCCGTTCAAATTTTAATATATTCAAATTTCAACCTCTAATTTATATATAATTATATTTAAAGTTTTTTAATAATTATCAATTAATCTCTCAATTACGTATAAAATCCTACGAACGTCACATTCATAGTCCTCGAAGATTTCTTCATCCTGATCGTCTTTATCTTCGTCTTCGTAATTCGGTTTCGATGTTCTGGCTACATGTTGCATTGCTTTAGAGATATCAACAAATAGTACCAGGCCATTTAGATCATGCAGGCCATTGGTTTGATTTTCTGTATTAACTTTAGGGGGTTGTTGTACTTCATCAAGCTGATATGGGACATCAGTCCATTGGGAAGCATCCACTACTCTTTGAGCCTTTTTCTTGCAAACCATCATCCAATCATAACGTCTCTCGTCATGCTTAGATACTCGATGTATAGACTTGGACTACTTGTTGTGTCAATATGAATGGTTCATCCTTCTGATACACCCGTTTGAAATTTACATTAACAAGGTGATAATATCGAGGGTGTACGTTATGCCTTTAGTAGGATCGACCCACCTACACTTGAAGAGAACGACTTGCAGGCCATAATTATTGGGTAATCCAGCTGGATAATTTCTTCAAGCATCCCGTACAAGTTAATATCCGTGTTCGTGTACGAAGAGATTTTTCACATACACCCCTCAGTTTATAGTTGGCTAGCTAATTTTGTTCTTCTATGTGGAAATTATACTTATTGACAAAGTAACAGGGCCATGACGTCACGAGTTGGTTCGGACCCTAATAAAGAATTTTGAGAAGATCATCCTCGATATTCTGCAGTTCGAGTTCCACCTGCAATAAAAGTTGAAGTAGAATTTAAATTAGACATATGAATGATATATATTTATATGTCAAACACAACTAAATAACTTAATTATGGTTACCTCTCGAATAGGTATATCCACCTATACTGCACGGGTCCTCCCACACGTCCCTCGTATGGTAGATGAATAATGAGGTATTAAATCGAGTCAAACAAAGCTGGAGGAAATATTTCTCAAGATTCCACATATTACAACAACATTTCTTATAACTCTTGCACTTTTTTGACATCTAGTGTGGTTGAGCATAGAACTTGAAATAGAAGGCTTATCTCCATCAATGCGCTCCACACAAACTCAGGAAACACCTCACATAAGGCAATTGGGGTCAACTTCTGCATAAAGACGTGACAATCGTGGTTTTTAATGTTGTGTAGCCTCAAGTTCGCAATGTCAATGCATCTAGCAAGGTTAGAGGCATAACCATGAGGAAACCTGGAACACCTCACCTATGCACATATCTTTTCTTCTATTCCTTTGTTAGGATATACGCAACTTTAGGCATAGCGTTCGTCAACCTCAAGCTTTGGGGATTACATATGTTCTTCAAATCCTTAAGTGTATTTCGATTATCCTTTGATTTCCCTTAATGTCTATTACAGTGTTGAAGATGTTGTCAAACACATTTTTCTCAATATACATGACATCAATGGTTGTATCGTATCAAGTGCATGTTCCAATACGGAAGATCCGAGAAGATGCTTTTCTTAGTCCACTTGTGCATATTGCCATACCCTGGTGGGCATGTAAATGGTTCTTCAGTTGCAGTACTATACTGCTCGACCTTATGGCGAATCTCACATCCTATTAGCCACGACCATGCAATCTTGCGTTCCTACTAATTTTTTGTGAAGGATCTCTTATTCTTCCTGTACGGATGGTCGTGAGACAAAAGCTATCTGCGGAAATCAAAATAGCATGTCTTCCTTCTATGCTGCAAATGAAATGCCCTTGTGTCCTCCATACAAACAGGGACACCCCGTAATACCTGTGGTACTCTATCCAAACGCCATTTTATAGGTGGGCAACTCATTGATTGTCCACATCAAGGCCACACACATCATGAATGCCTGGTTTGTGGCATGGCCATGCGTCAATACTCCTATATGCCACAATTGAAGCGACTCCTCGATCAACAGTTCCAAGTAAACATCAATACGACGTTTTCGATTGGACGGGCCAAGAATCACCATCATCAAGAACATAAACTAGTGCTTCATGCACATTCTGAGTGGGAGATTGTATGATGTCAAGGTAACCAACCAACAAGAATACGTGCACGTACACTGCCTATGTGGTGCAAACCCATCTATGCACAGAGCTAGTCTGACATTACGAGGCTCTACTACAAAATCAAGATATGACTGTCAAAATCTTCCACACCTCAACATCGGAAGGATAGCACATAGTGCGCTTCTCTGTCTAATGGCAAGTACCTAAGGATGGCATATGGGGACTTCTTACATTGGGGTTTCGATCCCTAGCAGGTTTGTACCTCGAGTCACCACAAAACTTGCAATATTCCAGCCCGATGTCGTCTTTTCAGTACAACATACAATTGTTCTTACTTGCATGAATCTTCTCTATGGGAAAACCCAAATCCTATATCAACTTCTGCGTATTGAAGTAATAAGGGGGGAGGGTGTGATCGCGAGGTAATGGATCACTAGCTCACTAAGGCACCTGATCGTAGCTTCTACCGAACATATTTTGGCCTTGATGTTGACCAATCGGGCAACCGCCAATCATTGGGATTCATCATAGCCATATACAACTATTGATCGGTTGACATACTAAATCAAAAAATTGGTTCGATAATATTGATACATCATAGCCATACGAACTAGGGCCGATACCATAGGTAGCAAAAGAACTGCAGGCTCTCATGGGTTCAGGGTCGAGATGCACCAAGAAAAAGCCTAGCAGCATCACACACTATCCTATGCTCCCAATTCATTTGCTCAAAATCACCCTAATGCATCACCATGTTAGGGGCACAGGAGTCTCCACAGAAACTGGTGCATGCACATCATCATAGTACTCTATCTTTGAGCTTCCCATGAGCAGTCTAATCATAATATCCCTCCATAAACCCTTTCATACATATGTCGAACATAACCTCATCCGTCATTTTGAAAATACAATTCTTGCATTTACGACACGAGCACCTAATTTCCTCTCCTTTCATATATGCTTGCTGATCATTAACCCAATTTACGAATTCTCAAACACCGCCCTCAAACTCCTGCCCTCAAACTCCTGCCAAACTGATAAATTTTCTGGCAAGTACTTCTCATACATCTACGTCCTCTTAAGATATTTAACTAATTAAATAAAAATACAATATCCATTAACTGCAAACACCTAAAAAATTATATATATATATATATATGATTAACTTTTGTACTAATAATGCATAATATATTAAAAATAAGATCATCACAATTTAAACAGTTACATTATTTAATACCTAGATAATGGTGCACCTCCTCCACTTCAATTTTTCAAAACATAATGATTGATCGCAAACACTGGACCATGCAAAATAGATATTTTTATATACCTAATTACATAAAAAAATGAAGGTTGATATATATATTCAACTTTTAGAACTCGAACAGTGTAATAATAGGAAGGATGTAATTAAATAAAAAAACAAATGAGATGGATACAATAATTTCTATACAATTTTGGACGGTGTTGGGACGACTTTTGGGATATTTTTGGGACGTAAAAGATTTGTTGTAATATAGTTGTTGAAATATAGCCATTAGAGGTTTTGGACGGAGTTTGGGACGAAACAAAGTGGCCATTAGAAATTAATCGTTTAAATTGCGGGAAGGAATTATGACCGGCTTGTTGGGACGATATTTAGGAGAACATTCAGTAGAAAATTGAACATCTTCCTGATTGTCCCAATTACATTTTAGGTTGTCCAAATGTCGTCCCAAATGTGGGACGGCTTTGACGTCTTCACAAATGTCGTCCCAAACTATTACCTATCAAAATCTTGAGACAACATTTGGGACGGTTTGGACGATTACTATTTTTTGTCCTTTTCGGAACGAATGCTGGAATGACTGTATTATGTTGGAAAGGTGAGTGCTAAAGTGAGAAGTTCCATCTGAAATCCGTCTTGTGCCGTCCGAAAACTATCCCTATTAGGGCTGAATTTTGAGACAAATGTTAGCCGTCCCAAAAATTCGTCCCAATAAAACCTTTTTTTTTTCTTTATTTCTTTGTAGTGACCCCTACATATGGACCATTGTTTCCAACAACAAATATAATCCACAAAATAATATGAATAAGAAAAAAAAAAAAGAATAAAACAAACTTTTCACATTTTAATTGCAACTAAGTGTATCAGTTTTTACTTTATAATTGATCTGATTGGTTCAAATCCCGATAAAATTTCATAAAGAAACATAATAAAAGACAAGATCACGTATTTCTTTTATAATTGCAAACATCCCAAAAAAAAAAAAAAAGCGAGAAACATTTAAAAAAGAAAAAAAAAGAAAGAAATTAACCTAAAAAAAATGAATATTCACCAAGAATTTTTCAAAGGCTTCTGCAACAAAGCAGAGAGATACATCTCATTGAGCTCCGGCCCACGGTCCAGCTTCCTCCCCACCTCCCACTTCACCTTCTCGAACCCGACACTCTCAATCAGCGGCGCGTACACCTTCTCCAGCTGCTCCCCCACGCAGAAGAAATGGTCCAGCCAGAGACAAAACCCCAGGCCTCAGCACTCTATATATATCAAATATCAAGAAATGCAGCAGCTCCGTCGGGATCCAGTTGCTCAGAACATGCATCGAGTGAACAATATCGAGAGTGTTATCGAAGAACGGCAGCCGCTGCGAGATGCTCATGTACAGAGGCACCACCCCTCTCGATGCGATAAAGTTGTTGAACGGTCCGTTCAGATTCATGGAGGTCGTGACGATAGTTATGTTCTCTCCCTCATTCTCACAGCGAATGTGGCCACACCGCCGCCGATGTCCAGGCCGATCCGGATCGTTCCGGGTTTCTTGACGGCGAGGACCTCATCAATGGTGAAGTCGAGGTTGGAGCCTTTAGCACCGTCGCTGGCCCAGCGGTTCTTTTCCCGGCCATTCAGGTCGAAGCAGTCTTTGCAGTCATCGAAGCCCTTCTGGTTGCGGCTGCGGTTAATCAGACAAGAGTAGTTTTTGCAGGTGTAGGTGGTCCAGACGACGGACGAGTCGGGTGGGGTGGTCCAAAGGCTGTCGGGGAGAGGGTAAGGCTCGACGTATTCCTTCGGGGCGGCAGGGCGGCAGCGCGTCGGGGGAGGGGCTCGCAGCCGCGAAGGAGGAGTTTCTGAGAGAGAAGCTCGTCATCGGGGCATGATCCGTTGACTTTGTAAGACATGAAGCGGCGGAGCTCGTCGGTGAAGTGGGTGCAAGGGCTGCCGACAGGGGGAAAGATCTGGTCAGAGTCGAAGTTCTTGTTGAACCCCAGTGGGAGTTCCTGTGGAGATGTGAAGGCAATGAACTCAGGAGGGAGGTCGACGGCGGGGGCATTGGCTCCCGAGTCCTCGTCCTCGTCCTCAGAGGGCTGTGGCTCAGCGGCGGCTACGGCAGCGGTGGTGTGCCGGTGGCTGTCTGTAGCTGGGATCTGAGAGAGCAAGGCGAGTAGAAGGTGGTGGAAATAAACAAAGTGAGGAGATTTGAGGACAGTAGAAGCAAAAGAAAGAAGAGATTATTACAAGAAAACAACCTTGAACTTTGAGAGTTAATGTCCATTATGGTTTGTAGTTCTTTCTCTTATTAATTCGACTCGGAGCTCTTAAAAGAGTTTGAGATCATTTTCAGACATGAGTTTAGGTCGAGAAATTTAATGATTTTCATGAGAATCTTGATTTGAATAATTAAGGTCAATGTTTGGAAGCTTCAATCATGGCGGAGAGAATTCTTTGCTTCATTTGTTTAAAGCCACATAAATGCTTGTGATCAGTGTCTGTGGTATAAAATAATGCAGTGTTTAGTGAGAACTCGAGGAAGTCAACTGGTGAAGTTCAATGCAGTCTAATTTCATGAACTAATATTTATTTAATTAGATAAAGTTTGGTTCATATATTGACTGATTGAAGCATGCACCGGCTAGTATTTAGTTGCTTGTCTTTATATTGGGGATCTTATGTCGTTTACTTTAAATTAATATTTTGTTTTTGTTTATATGTTACTTTATATATGTTGATAGATTTAAATATATTTTTGGTTTATAATTTTAATATTTTTATCTTTTATTTTTAAAATTGCAAAATAGTCTTGTAATTTTTTAATATTTCATAATTTTAGTCCTTTTGGGTGTCGAATTTCGCAAAAATAACCCAAATAAATCATGTGTGTCTCACTTGATTTGTTTAAATAAGGGCTTTTATTTTTTATTGGTTCACTTTTGCTAATATGATGAAAAATTAAAAAAAAAAATGATATGGACACATGATTTATTCCGTCAATTTTTCAAAATTTGAAAATAAAAGAACCAAAATTGTGAAATGTCAAAAAATTACAGAACTATTTTGCAATTCCTATAAAGATAAAAAGATAACAATGCCAGAATTAGGAGTGACACATGATTTATTTCGACAATTCTTACAAAATCAAGCACCAAAATAATTGAAATTGCAAAATATAAAAAAGGGTAAATTGCATAAAACCCCCCTGTATTTTAGAAAAATAGCGCGAAACCCCCCTGTGTTAAAAAATAGGCAAAAAAACACCTGTATTTTCCAAAATGATGCATACTCTCCCCTTCCGTTAGTTAAGCCCTAACAGCGTTAAATTTTATTGAATTGACCGTTATATCTTTTTTTACAACCACCGTTGATCTTTGAATGTAAAAATGAACGGTCCACATCTAAAATAATTTAAAAGTATTTATTTATTTATATATATTATATATATATTAGATAATACTATATATATATATATATATATATATATATATATATTAATAATACTAATATATATATATATATATATATTATATATAGGTGTGTGTAGCGGCCACGGCTGCCGCCTAGGTGGGGGCGAAGCCGGCCGACGTCGCCCAGAACAGTCTGGGCGACTTCGCCGTCGCATGCGCAAAAGGGGGCCGACGACGCAAAAGAAGGTTGCCCCGTTGCCCCTAATTGTAGGTTTTGGGCGACGGAGGCCCACCTCCGTCGCCCAGTTTTCTTCGACGCCGACGGAGAAGGAAGTAAAAATATATAAAAAAAATAAAAATAAATGTCGCCCCCTTGCCGGGGGCGCCATTGCCCCTGATGCCTAGGTTCTGGGCGACGGAGGTCCACCTCCGTCGCCCAGTCTTCTTCTCCGTCGGCTCGAAGGATTTTTTTTTAAAATAATAATATTAAATATTTAATTTTTATAATATACTTAATTAATATATTTTATAAATAAATATTTACCTAATTAATATATTTAAATCATAAATACTTAATAATATAAATTAAAAAATTGATAACTTAACTAATTTATATTTAATTAGTATATTTTATAAATAATATCAACATATATTTTAAATTAAATAATAATTTATTTAATTAATAATATATAATATCATAAGTAATTTTGATTTATATTTATATAAACTTTTATTTTAAAGAATGAATTTCAAAATATGTACAAATTATCAAACAAAGGGGTAAATTGGACATTTTGCCCCACTTAAAAAATCTGAAAATCAGCAAAAAATAACGACAACTTGCACAAGCCGCGAATGTGGCTCACTCTCCGTTAGTTTCTAATGGAGGGGGGGGTATTTTGCTGTATTTTAGATAACACGGGGGATTTTTTGCCTATAAATATAACACAGGGGGATTTCGCGCTATTTTCCTAAAATACAGGGGGTGTTATGCAATTTACCCTCTAAAAAATGTATAGAACTACTTTACAACTCTAGTAAGATAAAAAATAAAAATACTAAAGAATCAAAATTATATGATAAAAACATATTTAAGCTTATGGAGATAGGTATATAAGATATCCCTTTAAATGCAACTGTGTTAAACGAAATGCAAAAACTAAAGAAAGTCAATTGGTGAGGCTTTAAATTCAGATCTGGTGAACAACTGCTCTTAAATTAACCAAAGTTTGAAAATCTGACCTAAGTAGCACGAGCTTCATTTATTTGTCTTATTTCTTTAATTATATATTGTTGGAAAAAAAATTGTTTGAACCAATTATTTAGGGTAAATACATATTACCCCTCTGATATCTAAAATATTTAAATAAGTCTCTGTAATAAAAAAAATATCATATAACTCCTTGTAAAATTTAAAAAGATACATATTGACCCCTAACCCGGGCCCCCATTTTTTATCGTTTTTTTTTCCGATATCCTACGACCTCTCGACGTGTGCTTTCCACCGTTGAAAAACCTGTCCAGCAGCAATCATTTTGTCACCCCACCCATCGCCAATCTCTTGTCCATCGGTGAGTTATCTCCATTTTTACGTTTTATATTTTTTAGGTTTCTTTAGATATATATACAAATAATTAAATTATATTTTTAAAATGTGTCTAATTTAATACAGGGATGGCTTGATAATTTAGGGGCAAAGTATACATTTAGTCGCAATTTTGGGAACATAAAATTTTATAGGGGGGTAATATGCACATTTTTTTATTTTACAAGAGGTTATATGGTATGTTTTTTTATTACATGGGCTTATTTGAACATTTAGGGTATCACAGGGGAGAAATATGGATTTTACCCCAATTATTTAGTTAAACCAAACCAATTACAAAATAAGTATAGCACACTTGCTATGTGATTGATCTTTTTTTTTTTTTTAAACTTTACATCAATCACACGACGAGTGTATTTCACTTACCACATAATCGATTCAAGTTGGATCGAATCAGAACAAAGTAGAATTTTCAATAATGCCCCTAATTCTAAAAAATAAAGGTAATTTCAATACAAAGGTGGAAGGATGGCACACGTGGCAAGATCTGAAGAAGTCAGATCCTCTCAACAAATAGCAAGTTATTGAAACTAGAACGATCTATCAGATTACACTTCTATTTTTGAGGATTTATCATTATCATAAGTTTTCCATTCGTCGCTTACAAATAGCAAGTGATGAAATGATGGAAACTGATACTTTTACTTCTTTTATAGGATATCACAACCAAGATAAATTTAAGAGATAATTGCAATTTTTGTACTGTAGTTTATGGAGCTTAGCAAAACAGGTACCACTGTTTACAAAATAGCGATTTTGACACCGTACTTTACAGAGATTTGCAGTTTTGGTACCTCTTGCTTTTTGGCCTTTATAACCTTTTAAAAGTATCAATTTAGTCCCTAATTTTTTTTTTTCGCAGAACTTATTCCCTTTACTATTCAATTTATCAGGCCCAACATGCTTCCGAAATAAAATTAAGCCTCTATAAATTCATACCTTTTTTGACCGCTTTGTCGCCGGGTAATCCAAGTCCTCGGTTTTACGGACTTCTTCCAACCACACTACCACAGCAGATGGTTCGTAGGTCCTTAGCTCCTTCAACAACAAACAGCACAACCCTATTTCGTTTCCTACCTTAGGGCGTAGTCATATTTGCAATATAGAGTCTTAATAAAATTTTGGGTCGACAGGTTGGACAAAAGCCCTTCTTTTGTTGAAGAAATATAGGAAATATTACATAGATATTTTATCCTCTATTAGAGGAGACAACTGTTTAGCTTCTCATAGGATAGAGGGCTAGACTCTTTGGGAAAACTCCCATAGATGAAAAATTCGAAAAATTACAATGATATACACTTAGGATATTATGCTTTGAAGAGTAGGAGAAAATTTTCTGATGATCCCCTTCTGCTTCCTTATTTATAACCATCCGAAGACGTCAAATGCGGATTCCTAACTCATTTTTGATGACGTCATTGCGTTCGTCATCTGGATGACGTCATTGCATTCGTCATCGTTCTTTCCAGCTGGTATTCATGATGGATTGTCGGCCATTTAACTGCTAGCTGGCTCCTTTTGAATTTTCTCTGACTGTTGGCTTTTGTCGTTTTCGGCCGACAGTCTTCTTTTTGAATTTTTACATTTTTCGAGTCTTACTTCTCCTTGTAAAAATTCTTCCTTTTACCTTTGTCCGGTTTTGGTTCGGGTTTCTTCTAGGTGACCCGTATCTTAGTTCCGAACAGTGGCTTTTCTTGTTTTTCGTAGCAAGGGCATACATGGTTATGCCATTGCCCAACATGCAGCATGTTGCATGTCTTCATCCTTGTGACCTCAGTTGCAGGCAACTTGTTCTCCCATATGAGCATTCTCTTTTTCTCGAACATGCTTTCTGCAAATTCAGCGCTTTTTCCTATCATGGAGTTTAATAGGAATGATCCATTCACTTTGTTGGAGAAGATTTTGAATAGATACTTGACTTTGTCCATCTCAGTGAGACAGACCCATAAACCCCAAGCTCTTCTGGTGGAAATGTCGTCTTTGCTAATAGCTGATACCAGTGGAGCTTCTTCTGAGGCAGCTTTAATTCTGTTAAAAGCTACCATGTATGGTCTCTGCAGTTTGATGAAATGGAACGCTGGATGCGACCCTTTCCTGCAGTTTCTGGAGCTGCTGATATAAATTTTAGCTCCAAGATATCTCCTCTTTTTAGGTGGGGATTGTTTTGCCATGAATCATATACTGCCCCACTAATCCATTCCGGTAATTTTGAAATTTCTGAAAAACTTGGTGACATAGTATGGACCGAAGCTAGAGCTCCAAACTCATACCACTCTCGGACTTCTTCGGGTTTAGACCCTTCCATCATCCAGACCCTATTATATTTTCCAGATGTCTCGATAATGGTCTTGCTTGGGTTAACTCCTTTGCGGGAAATTAATTTTCCCACATCCGTTGATAAACCTGCCAAGCAGAAGAAGAAGATAATTCATTAGTATTAGCCTTAGAAGTGCCTGTCATTGGCCTAAGGCTAATCTCTTCCTCTTTTACCCCAGAGGCGCTGGGTTGACTCGAATCATCAGAGGTTTGTACTCTTTGTAACTCGTTTGTCGCCGTTGCACCAGAGTCTGGTGATGGCCTTGTGCAAGCAGTACTTGAATCTGCCGTTACAGGTCTAGAGTCCTGTACTCTAATGGCATGTTTAGGTTCATGCTTTCGCAACTCGTTAGTCATCTCTGAGGATGATGCCTTCCGAATTGGCTCTTGTAGGTCGTTCCATAGTGAGGTTGAGGCAATCATGGTCGTTCTTATTGCGATCTGGACAGTGTCGAGATCAGTTCTTTGGATTTGTCCTGCTATATGTGCATTCACAGCTAGCCATCCAAACTTCTTGTTAAGCTCCTTGAGGTTTTCTCTGAGGTGCCTAAGCCTTAACATGATGGAATTCGCTTCAGATGCCTCCATCTCTTGTCAGGAAATCTGCAAGAACATTTTCATGAGATTTATAACGACAATATTATAGCAATAATATTGGCATTCAGCTTGCCATATGATAATACGCACTTTCTCAAGCTTAGATTGTAATTTATTTTTCAAAAGCTTAACATTGGTATTATCAACTTTCAAAGTGAATTCTTTAGCAAGTAAAAATAAAGGCCATTTCTTAAAAGCCTTCCAAACCGTAAAGAACTCTTTTTCGTTGATGTGCCACACTTGGGCTTGTTGTTCGGTGAACAACCCTCCAGTGTATCTACAAGGCTCTTCCCCTGTAGTAGTCTTTTTCATGAGCACAGCTGCCCATCTATAATTGTTAGCGTTTGTGTAGACTACCAATTCATCCTCGTCTTGTGGTATTGCAAACCTGTTTTAGCTCACGAACCCTTTGCGTATGGATTTCTTCCCATTTCCACTTTACACTTTCTGTTTCCTTCAAAAGTGGCCGGAAATTCTTTCTATATTTTGCAAGATCCTTTATAAAGATACCTGCAAAGTTTACCACTCCCAAGAAGCTTTGCAAATGCTTCTTATCTTTGAGTATGTCTGGAAAATTGCGGATTTTCTCCACAATATGCTCCTGCAACTCAATACTTGTTTCGTCAATAAGGATTCCTAAAAATTCGATTTTATTGACCGCTATAGTAGATTTCTTCTCAGAAAGTACTAAAGCTTCTTTATAACATGCATCAGAAAATATTTCTAGATGTTTGATATGTTCTTTCATATTTTTGGATGCAATTAGTATGTCATCGATGTAGACAAACATAAACTCGAAATAATCATTAAAAAGATTATCCATTTTTCTTTGAAATATCTGGGGTGCATTAGCTAGACCCATTAGCAGTACATTCCAGATATATTGTCCTTGTGGTGTGGAGAATGCAGTAAATTTTTTTGATTCACTCTCCATTTTAATCTGATAGAAACCAGATTTGCAATCAAATTTGGTAAACACTTTTGCACCTTTAATGCAATCAATCAAGTGTTCTCTACTAGGAATGTAATAACCATCAAACTCTAATATTTTATTAATACCTTGATAGTTAATTACTAACCTGGGTTTACCTCTTTTTATCTCACCATGGTTTCTTACCAGAAATCCAGGGCTACTGTACGCAGAAATTCCAGGCTCAATGAGTCCAAGATTGATATGCTCTTTGATAATCATTTGCATTTCCTTCTTATCTTCCATGTTCATCTGGATAGGCTTATATCGAACATACTCATATTTGCATTCTTCTTTAATCTTAAGAGTAGCTTCGATCTTATTCCTATCCCACCATGCCAGAGGGTTTTCGCTGAAATTTCTCTGGATGAGCCTCTTGACATTTTCGAGAGAAAGTTTGCTTTCCTCGCTTAATTCTATGGTCTTTAATTCCTGCACTGCTTCCTTGAGGTTCTTAATCTCTTCCTCGATTCCTCGTAGAAGCTATCGCTATCGATGACTCCCTGTTGTCTGAAAGACAAAAGATCTTTACCGAATTTCCATTTATCCTGCATTTTCGGATGAGTTAATTTGGCATCAAAATCACCACGCTTGCTGCGAAAATTTATAGGCATTATTCTGTTAAATGCTTTTTCTCTTTGTAAAACCTGTATCTCACTACCACAGTTAGTAGTAAAGATTAACAAATTTCTTTGATTATCCTGCATATATCTTACAAATGTTTGAATAAAATTATTACCTAGCAAGATATCAGCACCTGTATCATGAAAGTAAATGGGAGGTGTTTTTACCCTAAACCAGGGCATTCCAAATGCTCCTCCGATCATGATTTTGGCTTCTCGAATTCCCGTATTGAGTATTTGGATTTTTTATGAAAAATCTCTTCTTGCAATAACAGGTAAGGTTTCCCTTGCTTCTTTAGGGAAAACTCCAGGTTTTGTTGTGCAAATTCCGGATCCTGAGTCAATATAAGCTGCAAAATATTCTATCCTATATTGATCATATAACATACCCACAGATATGTATATAGAAAAGGGGCTTGTCATTCAATCCTTATGGTAACTCCATCAATACTGAATTCCATACCGTTCCCTTTTCTTCCCCATGGTTTATGATCTTCGAGGAAACTCAACCCTAAAGTCATACTTCCATTTTCTCGTCCTGCAACACCTGCAACTAGAATTTCATAGCTTGCTATTTCTAACATGCCTTCATATCTACCAACAACAGGCTGCTGCAAATGATATAAGTCATCACAAGGAAAAAAGTTTTCATTTTTAGTGATGTCAAATATAGCTTGTATTTCTTTCCATCCTTCAGGGCATCTAAGTTTTACATTATCTACCCTAATTTCTTGAGGAGTCAAAGCTTTTAACAAGTCCTTCTCTTTTCCTTTGTAGCCCATGTTCCTATCTTCCGAAAAAGACATCCTGCTACTAAACTCAGTCCTAGAACTAATTGTTCGATCTAAGACTGGGTGATCTTTAATAACGATATCGATACCTCTTATTCTAGGTATCCTAATTGGATCTGGTGCCATTACCTTAGCGAATTCCTTGAAAATTCTGGGAATCTCGATATACTCTTTCCTCAGGAATAAATCAGAATGATGTGTGTTGGAAAGGGCATACGCAATTCCATAAGTTATAGAATATGGTCTATTACCTTATTTCATTAGATCTTTTCTTTTAAAATCCTGATGAAGGGTTAAGACTCTACTGAAATCTTGGTCAGCTAGGTTGTATGCGATCCTAGGATGAATATCAAACATCAATTTTCCTGCATACAGATTATCTATCATTGTTCCAAGACAACCGTCTCTCAAGTTATTGATTCTCCTATCCATTATTGATAAATGTATTTCTGAATCAATTCCTTCTTTAAAAGTTGCTTTTATTACTACTTCAATAGTTCCTATGTGGATCCATTTCATAGTAACTGCTATTTCTTCTCTAAGCCTACTTAGTTCCTCAAGAATTTCTTCTTTAGGAATAAGCTGCATCTCCATCACAGTACCTGTAAATTCCATGGGAATAGCAAACTCACCTGAACTTACTTTGTAGATTATGTGATGCTTTCTCTGGTTTAGTCCTATCTGGTTGAGGACTTTCCGATCCCTCCAATTCTAAATCCATCATATGGACTGAGGTTGAATCTTGACGCATGATTCTTTCCATAGTTTTTGTTTGATACCGTCATTCTGGAAAAGAATCCTGACAGGCTTTCGGAGGTTTGAAGCCTATCTCCTTCATTGTAATTATTCTGACTCGGATGAAGATCGATCCGAATCAGTTTCTGTCTCCTCTTCATAGCGCTTTCATCCGAGGGAAGATCCTCAAATTGGTATATTGGTACCAAATCTCCATAGTAGACTGCGTCTAGGATGTCTTTTGTGGCTTCAAATTTTCTTAATACACCACGTTTCTGCGGGCAGTCTGGAGCTATATGACCTCTTGCTCAACATGTCCATCAGTTGCAGTCTTTGAAACTTTCATTGGCCCGGGTATGGGCCCGTCTGAAAGTTCTTCTTGTAGGGGTTATTCCTGTGGATCTTATATCTGTTCGTCTAGATCTTGGGATGAAGCCCTTGTTGGTCCGCTCCTTTGCCCAGATTTGTATGTTCTGGCTTTTGTTTTGGGACCACCATGATCTTCGCCTAAAAGGAATTTTTCTGGAATTCCTAGAGTATGATTCATTACTCTGCTTCTTCCTTTTTCTTGGCTCACCTGATTCTCCTATAATAGTAGGAAAATCGTTATTATCACAATAGAGAGGAGTTCGTTTAATCGTACCTCTCAGCCTTTTCATGTTTTTCTGGATGGATGCTTGATAACACCAATCTTTCAACTTGTCTTTGAGGAAAGACATTATTCTTGCTACTGAATCCATCTGTCCTTCAGGTACTTTGTATGATTGGATCAACATTTCCCTCCATGGACTGCAGATCTTTGCAAAGAACATTCGAGCTGCTACTTCCACTGCTACTCCACTCTGAAAGAAATACTTGCGAAACCAATAGATATATTCATCTATCGCGCAAATACTTCTTAATTCAAGGCTAAAGAGAGCTTGTGCATATTCTCTAGCATTTTCTGCTCTACTTCCTTCGAAGTATCCATCGGAAGTGTATCTTGATAAGCCCCCCTAGCCGATCTGCTATTGCACTCTTTGAATCTCCGGCAAGGATACTGGCTTTAGTATTAGCTGGGGTATTATCACATCCGACTTTCACAGAACCCTCCAAGCTCAACTCCACTTATTTTATGAAGTTTTCTTTATCGAGTTCTAGAGTGGTTGCTGCTATTTTATGGCTGCAACCCATTCATCTATCACCTTCTCTATGTTTCGGAAGTCGATAACATCCAGGTTTAGTACAACACCATATGGATGCAAGGGCTGGAGCATTGTTCTTGCCTAAGGTGTATTTTTAGGTGCTCTTCTAGGATTTCTCCCTGGATTTTCTCGAAGTCTGGTTCCCACAAACGTTGGTGTTGCGTTGGTGTGGAAATCTGTACTTTCTCTCATTAGGTGATCTTGTGGAGGCTCGTTGGAACCTGTGCTTCCCCGGCGGTGGTAGTGCTGGAGTAACTTCATTGGTTTGAATATTGACTAATTGCACAATCCCAAGTTGGGAAAAGGATTCAGCCAATTCCTGTAGATCTGATAGATCCACTCTGGTTACCTCCATTATTTTATGGAGTTAAGGATTTCTTGGATCTATTCATCCCGAGTCTTTGGCTTGGGAATCTCTTTCGCCTTCCCTTTCTGATGTAAAAGAGGTACTGTTCCAAGGGCATCCCTGATACACTCTTATCTGGATATGGATGTTTCAGGGTTCTCCCGTTGTATTCTTTTATATCTGTAATTTCTATTTTCAGATCTGTAAGATTCTTGTGTAGATCTGGGAGGATCTTAAGAATCTCGTCCATCTTGTGGTCTAAAGAATCTACTTTCATAGGTATATTAGATAACCTATGTCCATAGTCTTGAACCGTCTTCTGAATTTCCCTCAGATCTTGAGAGATTTTCGAGGTATCGGCCTCGATTTCTTTCCAAGCAATTCCTCTAATCATAATTTTTGGATATGAATCGGTGCAAGAATTTACCCTTTCCATTCCTTCTGGCTGGAATTGTACCATGTACTTCGGTGGAATGCAAATGCCTCATCGCTTTTCCTGGTAAATTTTGACGGACTTGAAAAGCCCTCATCTCTTCTTCAACCTCTTCCTTTGTAAGAAGTTTCGAGTCAATCCTTTTAGGACTGTTGTACATTTTTTAGAATTTCCTAAAGGAAGTTTTTTCTTTGCCTTTCCAGAATCTGGAAGTATTCTCTGTTGTAATTGTAACTCGATCTTTTGTTCGGTTCCATTTTCTTGAAAAGTCTCCTCCGTTAGTGGAAAAATATCTAGATATAATATTAACCAGTATATTTCTTCAATAAACCTAGGCTCTGATACCATTTTCATGTAATGGGGACTAGATCAGCGGAAACCAAAACTTTTTGGGGCTGAAAGGATATTTCTAAAAGATAAGCCATGGTAAACGGTGTTAAAACATGAGCTGTGGTATCAAATCTGCAACTTTCATAAAATTATGGTATGAAATCTGCCATTTTAAAAGTTATGGTACCTGGATCGCAAAGTTGCCTAAAGTATGGTACCCCTTTTGCATTTTACCCTAAATTTAAATATAAAAATTATTATTGAAATTGTATGAGGAAATATAAAAATCTTAATAAATAATATTATAAGTATAAAAATTAAATTATAACAATTATGAAACCACAAAAAGATATGAATCAAAATATATGAAATGACAACAAGATCTGAATCAAAATAAGAATGAAGATAACTTACTGAATTTCTGAAATTGGATATATAAAGAATTTTATAGAATAATTGAATGTACAAGATATCAATTAGCACAGACATCCGGTTTCTATATTCTTGAAAATTACGAAGAACTCACATATTTGTAACAAGAAACAAGTGTTAGAGAGATGTGAAAGTGCATGAAAAACTGCTTCAAAGTGAGTTGTGTCCATCTCTCTTCCAAATGCTTCTATTTATAGAAATTCATGACCTTGAAATTCTCCATGCACTTGAGTAATTTTGCTGAATATGGTTGTCCATTATGGCTTTCAAGGTCCTAATAATGCTGCAAGTTGCTTGGAAAAGCTGATTTTCGAAATTCTTTTTCTTTGGAATATTGAATTTTTACATCAACAAAATTCTATGGAATTGGATTAAAAATTTCGAAGCAGTCATCTTCATTTTCATCTCCAAGGTTGACGGGCGATGGAGAGTCTTCTGTCACTTTTAGCTTCTTGTACAAGTTTCTGGATTTCTTCCTGCGTAGTTGCTTTGGCTATTCTTGCAGATAAATTATTTTTCATCAGTAAAAATTGCTCCTGTTGTGAATCAATTTTTTTTCCAAGAATTGTTGAAGTTTTGCACTTTGTAGGAGTTTGCTTGAAACCATTCAAAAATTGCAGGTTGTTCACAATTTTCTGTGTTCATCTTGTCCCACCATTTGACGCAATATTTTTTCCAAGGCAGAATATAACTGTATCTTCATCAATTTGGATAGATTTGAATTGTGGCTCAATTTTTAGTATCCAAGTGATATTGAATTGGATGTAAAATTTGAGAAGGTTGGGGAGATGTTGTCCTGAAAATACACTAGATTTCATATTTTCCAAAAAGAATTTGAACGCTTATTGGACTGATTTTTGGACAATTTGTAATTTTGGTCCAATATAGTACCACCATCTGATAAACCAATTTGAGATTTTTTTTGGGTAATTTTGGTATAAAAAAAGAAATAAAAGGACATGGTATTTTTCTCGTTCTGTTTGAGAAGAAAACGTTGAAAGATTTTGATGTAATCCAGTAAGAAATTAATGGGTAGTTTTTATTGCGAGTACTCTTGAGCTCATAAAGACTTTTTCCCCAATCAGATAAAGAAATGATGGAATTTATAAGGATTTTTCGGTAGCCAATTTGTGCGGAGTTGGTTGAGGATTCTTTCGGAGGCATATTTTGGATTTAAATGGATTTGGTTGAGAGAAGAATGTCTCATAAAATTGCTGGGTTTTAAGTAGATCTTCATAGATCCTATTATGATTTTGATCAAGTACCATGCGTGCCATTGCTATTGGATCATCATGAGTTTGTTCATTGATCAATTCATCTTCAATTACACAGTCAAGATGAAAATCTGCTTTTTCAATCTATGAGGTATTTATGGAACTGGTTGGTGAATTGGTTTGTGAACTGACTGGTCTAGCAGTAGAGGTTCCTGAGATATCTTTGTAAGTTTGGGTGATTTTGGAAGGGGCAAGAGGAACTGGTTTTCCCAGTGGGGTGCTATATCTTTGTAAACCTATTTGTGATTTGCACAGCAGTTTGTGGCACAGATATTGTCTTTGAAGCTGTTTTGGTGAGGGTTTTGGTTGGATTGAAGGAGGAAGAACTCGTAGTGGTTTGGATTTTGAGGATTTTGGGGTTTTAATAATTGGAGATTTTGGGGATTTTGAAGTTTTTTAGATATGAGAGAAGGGATAATCTAATTTGAGAATTTGTGTAGAGGGTTTTGCTAAAGGGCTTACCTTTAGCTTTAATTTTTCAGTTGCTTTGGACATTCCGGCAAAAATTCTCTAGTCAAATAGTCAAGAATATAATTGTGAATCCCTTTAATATATTCGATATCAAAATAAAAAACAAAATTTGTTGAGCTTTTGTTTTCGAGACTCCAAAATAATATCTCAGTATTATTTCTTTTTCTTCAATTATTTGACTAAGGATTCCACCATATCCTACTTCAGATGCATCAGTTTGTAAAATTTTTGGTGCAGTGGGATGACATATGGTTAAACAAGAAATTTCTTTAATTTCTTTTTTAATTTTTTCACTAAATCTGTATGAATTTTAGTCCAAAGTGATGGAGGAGTTTTTAATCTATCATGTATTGGTTTACATATTTGTCTAAGGTTTGGATAAAAATTTGAGACATAGTTTAAGCTTCTTAGAAATCTTTGTAATTGTGTTTTATCTAAAATTTAATCTGGAAATTTTCTCCGAATGCTAAAGATCTTTGGATTGGGATAATAGTTCTTTGATGGATTTGATGTTCTAAAATTTTCTAATATTAGTTTGGAAGAGTTTTATTTTAGGAGCTGATACTACGAGACCATTGTTTATGAGCTTAAGAAATATTTATAAATGTTTCCAGTATTTTTCTATTTTTTGCTAAAGACTAAAACATCATCAATATAAACAATAGTGAAAGAAGTATATGAAGTAAAAATATTATTCATGATTTTTTGGAATTATGATGGAGCATTTTTTAACCCAAATGGCATAACATTCCATTCAAATTGGCCAAAAGCGAGAGTAAAAGCTGTTTTATATCTATCTTTTTCATCTATTTGAATTTTCCATAATCTTGATTTCATATCAAACTTAGAAAAAAATTTGCATTATAAAGTCTTTTAAGGAGATCAGATTTATTAGGTATGGGATATCTAATCATCTAAATGATTTATTTAAGGATTTGTAGTTGATGACTAACTAACCTGGGAGTTCCTCTTTCTAATTTAGCATTCTTCTGGACATAAAAAGCTGGGCAAGACCAAGAAAATTTTGAAGGATGAATTAATTTCTTGGTGTAATTTCACTTTTAGTCCCACAGGATAAGGGATATCTCACTTTTGGTCCTTTGCTTTTCGAGGCCAACAGATTTAGTCGTCTAATTTTTGAAAAATTTGCATATTTAGGCCCACTTATCTCTTTTTGCAAATATAGTATTGTGCTCGACTAGAATGGTATCAGAGCCTAGGTTTATTGAAGAAATATATGGGTTAATATTATATTTTAGATATTTTTCCACTAACGGAGGAGACTGTTCAAGAGAAATGGAGTTGAACAAAAGTTCGAGTTACAATTACAATAGGGAATATTTCCAGATTCTGGAAAGACAAAGAAAGAACCTCCTTCGGGAAGTTCTTAAAAAATATGACAATAGTTCCAAGAGGAGTGACTCGAAACTTCTTACAAAAGAAAAGGTTGAAAGGAGATGAGGGCTTTGCAAGTCCGTCAAAATTTACCAGGAAAAGCGGTGAGATGTTTGCATTCCACCAAAGTACATGGTACAATTCCAGCCGGGGAAATGGAATGGGTAAATTCTTGCAGCAATCATATCTAAAAATTATGATTAGAGGAATTGCTTGGAAAGAAATCAAGGCGGATACCTCGAGAATCTCTCAAGATCTGAGGGAGATTCAAAAGAGGGTCCAAGACTATGGACATAGGTTAACTAATATACCTATGAAATTAGGTTCTTTATGCCACAAGATGGACGAGATTCTTCAGATCTTTCTAGATCTACACAAGAATCTTACAGATCTGAAGATGGAAATTGTAGATCTAAAAAGAAATCAACTGGAGAACCCTTAAACATTCATATCCAGACAAGAGCGGATCAGGGACGCCTTTGGAACAGTACCTCTTGTACATAAGAAGGGGAAGGCAAAGGAGATTCCAAAGCCAAAGACACAAGACGAACAGATACGAGAAATCCTTAACTCCATAAAATAATGGAGGTAAGCGGATCTATCAGATCTACAGGAATTGGCTGAATCCTTTTCCCCAACTTGGGATTGTGAAATTAGTAAACGTTCAAACCAATGAAGTTACTCCAGCACTACCACCGCCCGAGGGAAACTAATGTTCCAATGAGCCTCCACAGAATCATCCAATGAGGGAAAGTGAGGATTTCCACACCAACGCGACATCGATATTTATGGGAACCCGACTTACAGAAAATCCAAGGAGAAATCCTAGGAGGGCACCTGAGAATACACCTTAGGCAAGGACTATGCTTCAACCCTTGCATCCATATGGTGCGGTACTAAACCTGGATGTTATCAACTTCCGAAATATCAAAAAGCTGATAGATGAATGGGTAGCAGCCATAAAAATAGCTGCAACCACTCTAGAACTCGACAAAGAAACCTTCATAAAATTAGTGGAGTTAAGCTTGGAGGGTTCTGAGAAAATCGGATAGGATAATACCCCAGCTGATACTAAAGCCAGTATCCTTGGCGGAGATTCAAAGAGTACAATAGCAGATCGGCTAGGTAGGCTTATCAAGATACACTTCATCGGAGATGGATACTTCGAAGGAAGTAGAACAGAAAAGGTTAGAGAATATGCACAAGCTCTATTTGTCCTTGAATTAAGAAGTATTTGCGCGGTAGATGAATATATCTATTGGTTTCGCAAGTATTTCTTCCAGAGTAGAGTAGGAGTGGAAGTTGTAGCGCCAATATTCTTTGCAAAAATCTGCAGTCCATGGAGGGAAATATTGATCTCGTCATACAAAGTACCCGAAGGATAGATGGATTTAGTAGCAAGGAGAATGTCTTTCCTTGAAGACAAGTTGAAGGATTTGTGTCATCAAGCATCTATCCAGAAAAACATGAAAAAGCTGAGAGGTACGATTAAACGAACTTCTCTCTGTTGTGATAATAACGAGTTTCCTAGTATTATAGGAGAATCAGGTGAGCCAAGGAGTTCCAGAAGAGCCTCTTTTAGGCGGAGATCATAGTGGTTCAAATTGAAAGCTAGAACATACAAATCTAGACAAAGGAGAGGATCAACAAGGGCTTCATCCCAAGGATCTAGACGAACAAATACAAAATCCACACGAAGAACCCCTACAAGGAGAACTTTCAGACGGGCGCGTACCCAAGCCAATGAAAGTTTCAAAGACTGCAATTGCTGGACATGCGGAACAATAGGTCATATAGCCCCAGACTGCCCGCAGAAACATATTGAATTAAGAAAATTTGAAGCCACAAATGACATCCTAGACGCGGTCTACTATGGGGATTTGGTACCAATATACCAATTTGAGGATCTTCCTTTAGATGAAAGCGTCTATGAAGAGGTGATAGAGGCTGATTCGGATGGATCTTCAACCGAGTCAGAATAATTACAACGAGGGAGATAGGCTTCAAACCTCTGAAATCCTGTCAGTATTCTTTTCCAGAATGATGGTGTCAAACAGAACCATGGAAAGAATCATGCGTCAAGATTCCAACCTCATTCCATATGATGGATTTAGAATTGGAGGGATCGGTAAAGTCCTCCTAAATAGGACTAACCCAGAGGAAACATCACATAATCTACAAAGTAAGTTCAAGTGAGTTTGTTATTCCCATGGAATTTACTGGTAATGTGATTGAAATGCAGCTTATTCCTAAAGAAGAAATTCTTAAAGAATCAAGTAGGCTTAGAGAAGAAATAACAGTTACTATGAAATGGATCCATACAGGGAATATTGAAGTAGTAATAGAAGCAAGTTTTAAGGAAGGAATTGATTTAGAAATAGATATGTCAATAATGGATAGGAGAATTAATAACTTAAGAGATGGTTGTCTTGGGACAATGATAGGTAATCTGTATACGGGAAAATTGATGTTTGACATTCATCCTAGGATTACATACAACCTAGCAGACCAAGATTTTAGTAGAGGCTTAACCCTTCATCGGGATTTTAAAAGAAATGATCTAATGAAAGAAGGAAATAGATCATATTCTATAACTTATAGAATAGCTTACGCCCTTTCCAATACACATCATTCTAATTTATTCCTAAGGAAAGAGTTTATCGAGATTCCTAGAATTTTCAAGGAATTTGCTAAGGTTATGGAACCAGATCCAATTAGGATACCTAGGATAGGTGGTGTCGATATCGTAATTAAAGATCACCCAGTTTTAGACCGAACACTTAGTTTTACAACTGAGTTTAGTAGCAGGATGTCCTTTTCGGAAGACAGGATTATGGGCTACAAAGGAAAGGATAAAGAATCGTTAAAAGCTCTAACTCCTCAAGAGATAAGGGTAGATAACGTAAAACTTAGATGTCATGAAGGATGGAAAGAAATACAAGTTATATTTGACATCACTAAAAATGAAAACTTTTTTCCTTGTGATGACTTATATCATTTGCAGCAGCCTGTTGTTGGTAGATATGAATGCATGTTAGAAATAGCAGACCATGAAATTCTAGTTGCAGGACGAGACAATGGGAATATGACTTTGGGGTTAAGATTCCTCAAAGATCATAAATCATGGGGAAGAAAAGGTATCAGTATGGAATTCAGTCTTGATGGGGTTACCATAAGGATTGAATGACGAGCCCCTTTTTCTATATACATATCTGTGGGTATGTTGTATGATCAATATAGGACAGAATATTTTGCAGCTTATATTAACTCAGGTTCAGGAATTTGCAACAAAACCTGAAGTTTTTCCTAAAGAAGTAAGGGAAACCTTACTTGGTATTGTAGGAAGAGATTTTTCACAAAAATCCTGATACTCAATACGAGAATTCAAGAAGCCAAAATTATGATCGGAGGAGCATTTGGAACGCCCTGGTTTAGGGTAAAAACACCTCCCATTTACTTTCATGATACAGGTGCTAATATCTTGCTAGGTAATAATTTTATTCAAATATTTGCAGGATATATGGATGATAATCAAAGGAATCTGTTAATCTTTACTACTAACAGTGGTAGTGAGATACAGGTTTTGCAAAGAGAAAACACATTTAACAGGATAATGCCTATAAATTTTCGCAGCAAGCATGGTGATTTTAATGCAAATTAACTCATCCAAAATGCAGGATAAAAGGAAATTCGGTAAAGTTCATTTATCTTTCAGGTAATAGGGACTCATCGATAGCGATAGCTTCTATGAGGAATCCGAGGAAGAGATTAAGAACCTCAAGGAAGCATTGCAAGAATTAAAAACCATGGACAGAAGCGAGGAAAGCAAACTTTCTCTCGAGAATGTCAAGAGGCTCATCCAGAGAAACTTCAGTGAGAACCCTCTGGCATGGTGGGATAGGAATAAGATCGAAGCTACTCTTAAAATTAAAGAGGAATGCAAATATAAGTATGTTCGATATAAGTCTATCCAAATGAACATGGAAGACAAGAAGGATATGTAAATGATTATCAAATAGCATATCAATCTTGGACTCATTGAGCCTGGAATCTCTGCCTATAGTAACCCTGGTTTTCTGGTGAGAAATCATGATGAGATAAAAAAGGTCAACCCAGGTTGGTAATTAACTACCAAGGCAATAATAAAATATTAGAATTTGATGGTTATTACATTCCTAGTAGGGAGCACTTGATAGATTGCATTAAAGGTGCAAAAGTATTTTCCAAATTTGATTGCAAGTCTCATTTTTATCAAATTAAAATGGAGAGTGAATTAAAGAAATTTACTACATTCTCCACACCACAGGGACAATATATCTGGAATGTACTTCAAATGGGTCTAGCTAATGCACCCCAGATATTTCAAAGAAAAATGGATAATCTTTTCAAGGATTATTTCGACTTCATGTTTGTCTACATCGACGGCATACTACTTGCATTAAAAAATATGAAAGATCATATTAAATATCTTGAAATATTTTATGATGCATGCTATAAAGAAGGTTTAGTATTTTCTGAGAAGAAAGCTACTATAGCCATCAATAAAATGGAATTTTTAGGAATTCTTATTGACGGAACAGGTATTGAGCTGCAGGAGCATATTATGGAAAAATTCACAATTTTCCAGACATACTCAAGGATAAGAAGCATTTACAAGCTTCTTGGGAGTGGTGAATTTTCTAGGTATCTTTATAAAGGATCTTGCAAAATGTAGAAAAGATTTTCGGCCACTTTTGAAGGAAACAGAAAGTGTAAAGTGGAAATGGGAGGAAATCCATACGCAAAGGGTTCATGAGCTGAAACAGGTTTGCAAAAACCTGCCAAAGCTTGTAAAACCACAAGGCGAGGATGAATTGGTGGACTACACAGATGCCATTGATTATAGATAGGTAGTTGTACTCATGAAAAAGACCACTACAGGGGAAGAGCCTTGTAGATACACTGGAGGGTTGTTCACCGAAAAACAAGCCCAAGTGTGGCACATCAACGAGAAAGAGTTCTTTGCGGTTTGGGAGGCTTTTAAGAAATGGCCGTTATTTTTACTTGCTAAAGAATTCACTTGGAAAGTTGATAATACCAATATTAAAGCTTTCTTGAAAAACAAATTAGAATCTAAGATTGAGAAAGCGCGTTTTATCATATGGCAAGTTGAATGCCAATATTATTGCTATAATATTATTGTTATAAAATCTTATGAAAATGTTCTTGCAGATTTTCTAACAAGAGATGGAGGCATTTGAAGCAAACTCCATCATGTTAAGGCTTAGGCACCTCAAAGAAAACCTCGAGGAGCTTAACAAGAAGTTTGGACAGGTAGTTGTGAATGCACAAGTGGTCGGACAAATTCAAAGAGCTGAAACACTCCAGATCGCAATAAGAACTACCATGGTGGCCTCAACCTCACTATGAAATGACCTACAAGAACCAATTTGGAAGGCATCATCCTCGGAGACGACTAATGAGTTGCGAGAGCATGACCCCAAATATGCCTTTAGAGTACATGACTCTAGACCTGTAGCGGCAGATTCAAGTACTGCTTGCACAAGGCCAATGCCAGACTCTGGTGTAACGGCGACAAACGAGTCACAGAGAGTGCAAACATCTAATGATTCGAGTCAACCCAGCGCTTCTGGGGTAAAAGACGAAGAGATTATCCTTAGGCCAATGACAGACATTTCTAAGGCTAATACTAACGAATGATCTTCTTCCTCTTCTTATGCTTGGCAGGTTTATCAGTGGATGTGAAAAAAATTAATTTCCCACAAAGTAGTTAACCCAAGCAAGACCATTATCGAGACATCCAAAAAATATAACAGGGTCTGGATGTTAGAAGGGTCTAAACCCGAAGAAGTACGAGAGTGGTATGAGTTTGGAGCTCTAGCTTCAGTCCATACTTTGCCACCAAGTTTTTTAGAAATTTCAAAATTACCGGAATGGATTAGTGGGGTGGTATACGATTCATGGCAAAACAACCCCCACCTAAAAAGAGGAGATATATTGGAGCTAAAATTTATATCAGCAGCTCTAGAAACTGTAGGGAATGGGTCGCATCCAGCGTTCCATTTCATCAAACTGCAGAGAACAAACATGGTAGCTTTTAGCAGAATAAAAGCTGCCTCAGAAGAAGCTCCACTGGTGTCAGCTATTAGCGAAGATGACATTTCCACCACAAGAGTTTGGGGTCTATTGGTCTGTCTAACTGAGATGAACAAAGTCAAGTATCCATTCAAAATCTTCTCAAGCAAGGTGAATGGATCATTTGTTAAACTCCATGACAGGGAGGAACACTGAATTTGCAGAAAGCATGTTCGAGAAAAAGAGGATGCTCATATAGGAGAACAAGCTACCTACAATTGAGGCCACAAGGATGAAGACATGCAACATGCTGCATGTTGGGCAATGGTATAACCATGTATGCCCATGCTGCGAAAACAAGAAAAACCACTGTTCGAAACTAAGATATAGGTCACCCAAAAGAAACCCAAACCAAAGCCGAACAAGGTAGAAGGAAGAATTTTTTCAAGGAGAAGTAAGATTCGAAAAATCTAAAAATTCAAAAAGGAGACTGTCGGCAGAAAACGACAAAAGCCAACAGTCAGAGTAGAATTAAAAGGAGCCAGCTAGCAATTAAATGGCCGACAAGCCATCATAAATACCAGCTAGAAAGAATGATGACGAACGCAATGACGTCATCTAGATGGCGAATGCAATGACGTCATAAAAAACAAGTTTGAAATCCGCATTTGGCGTCCGCAGATGGTTATAAATAATGAAGCAGCGAAGCAGAAGGGATCATCAGAAATTTCTTCCTACTCTTCAAAGCATAATAATCTAAGTCTTTTAATCTTTGTAGCTTTCCACTTATTCAGCTTATGGGGGTTTCCCCAAAGAGTCTAGCCCTCCACTAGATGAGAGACTAAGTAGTTGTCTCCTCCAACGGAGGAAACAATATCTATGTAGTATTTCCTATATTTCTTCAATAAAAGAAAGGCTTCTTTTCCAAATTGTTTGTCCAAAATTATATTAAGTCCCTGTATTGGAGTATCTTCTACACCCTAAGGTAGGAAACGAAATAGGGTTGTGCTGTTTGTTGCTGAAGGAGCTAAGTACCTACGAACCATCTGCTGCGGTAGTGTGGTTGGAGGAAGTCCGTAAAATCGAGGACTTCGAATACTCGAAAACAAGACGGTCAGAAAAAGGTACAAATTTATGAAGGCTTAATTTATTTTGAAAGCATGATGGGCCTAATTCCGAGCATAAAGAAAGGAAACCAAAATGTTTTGAGTATGGGACTAATACTGTCAAAGTTCTTAAAACTTTGGGACCATATGTGTGACCAAATAAAGTGGGGGACTAAAAGTGAGAATGGCTCCACCTAACGGGACCAAAGTGCAATAAACTCTAATTTCTTAGTAAGAAGATCTTGAATTTCTTTTTTACAGTATTATAGTAATTCCTGGTTCATTTGGATTAGCCTAGCCTTGGTAGGAATTTGTGTTTCATCAAAATTAGTTTCGTACGGGAGAGTAATAACATGTTTTTTCTTTCCCATAATGCATTTGGTAATTCTGAACAGACTTGATTTTTAATTTGATTTTGAATTCAAGAATTTTCTTTTGCACAAAAGGTGCGGAAATTTGTTCTTCTATTTTCTTATGAAGATTTCATCATTCAAGAAGAGAATTTGTTTTTCTTTATTACCAATATTTTCTTGAGATATGAAGTTATCTTAGACCACTTTAATATCTCTTTGGGTTACAGGGAATTGGAATTAAAATAAAAATTTCCTTTTTCATTACTTTGGTTCTAATTCCTTCAGAACATACATTAGGGTAGAGCATTCGGAGAAATGAATTTCCTAAAACTGTTGGAGTATTAAGGTCTTTAACTAGAACAAAACTAGTCTTGAAACACATTCCATTGTTACAAACATGGACTTTTGAAAGTTTAAAATTAATTTTGAGATTGACTGCGTTAGCAGCTCAAAGTTTTTCTTTGGTTTTATTAAAAGATTTGGTGGGGATTAATCCTTCTTGGATGCAATTCAGATCTGCACTTGAATCCATTAAAGTAATAACAGTTAATTTGAAGTCTTCAATAACTAAATTAATTTTTACGTACCATTTTTGGTAGGCAATTCTAGAGATGGAGTTGACAAATATTCTTCTTCTTCTTCTTCAGAATTCTCAGATGGAGATGCCTTATTAGGATTTTTTTTCTCTAGAAATTTAATTTTGGAGTTTTATAATTAAAACTTCATGTTGTAATTGGTCATGATTCTCTTTTAAAGTTTTAACTTCTCCTTTTAATTGTCTAATTTCATGCTTTAAATCAGATATTGAAACTTTAGAGTTGTAGGAATCAAACATGTTCATAATTTTTGAAAAATCTGTTTTATGAGGAGGTTTTAATTTTTGGGGAATATCGTTTGAGATTAATTCTTGGAGTTTATGTAAATAGGTTTTCTTATCTTCAGAATTTTGAATTTTATCAATAAGATCTAAAATTAAGGAAAGCTGGTTGGTTAAATTAGCTATTTGTTTATTACAAACAGATAATCCTGGTGGGCAATCCAGAACATTCATTATTTTCTTCTGAGTTAGAATTTTGGGACTCTTCTTCTAAGAAAGTATATCCTTCTTCTGGTTGGACTTGATCTAATTGTTTTTCTAAATTGGGATTTTCATATTCTAATTCAAGTACTTTTAAGTCTTCCATCTAAGATATTTAATAATTGGTTTGTTAATTCTTCTCCTAAACTTAGTTCATGGATTTTTTGTCTCATTCTACAACTACTAGATTAATGGCCAGGCTTTTGACATTTGTGACAGATAATGGAATTAGGAACTTTTGAGTTTCTTTTCTTTGGGATGTTTTTCCTTCAAAAATTAGGCTTAGGAGAGGATTTTGAGGAAGGAATTTTCTTTGAAGATTTATATATATGACTATTATGATGTTTTGTTTTTTATGAGGGTGAGCGTATTTTTTGGAATCCAAACTGTTCACACCAATTTTCTAATTCTTTCCTAGTAGAAAGGTTTTGTTTCCTTAATTGGGCTTTTTAAGGTTAAATGATTACATAATTATAATCCTACTAAATTAACATGATTTATAATATTTCCATGGGAAAGAGATGCAATATGTTCATATTTTCTTTGATTTTCTCACGAACTTTTTCTGCAAAAGATTTTGGTAATCCTGAAATAAATTATTCTTTCCAAAAATAACTGTCTGCATCACTACTTTCAAAATTTTTGGATAAAAAAACATCTTTATACCATCGAAAATTATGGAGTTTCTACACTTTAGATTTTGCAAATATTTTGTATTTCTTTCTTGGTATATTTGGGGATTTTCAATGAAATGAATAATAATAGTATTATATTAAAGAATGTATTGTATTAGAAATAGGTCTCCCTTCATCATTATTAATAATATTTCCTGCTGGATCTCTTTTAGCACTTGAAAGAATTTGAGTTTTTGGTTCAGGAGTTATGGTGTTATCCCACCATCCTTTTAATTGATCATTAAATCCTAAAATAAGATACTTTGTAGCATCTTCATCTATTAGACCTTCTCTTTATTTATAAATACTTGATACCATAACCATTTGTATACATACTAAGAATTCGATATTCAGTCAAGGTATCTAAATTCCATTCATAAATCGAACTACCATTAAAAGACCTAAAATTTTGTACTTCTTATTCTATTTTTAGATCAGGGGGAGTTGGTTTATAATAATTCCTGTAAGACGTTAAATGTTGGACATGGTAAATTGAATTAGGAATTTGTCCTTTATCAGAGTTTTCAATATTTTGTTCAATTGTGTTAATAACTTTATCTTTATCAAAATCTCTTAGTCTTTCTTGGATTTCTAAAATGATAGATTTTTCTGAATTTAATTTTGGTATACCAAAAAATTGAAAAGAAAGATTATCAACGGTAATATGAAGAGTTGGATTTTTTAAAATTATTATAGAAGAAGATGAGGGATTTGGATCTCTTTTTTTAAAAAAAAAAACTTATTCAATTATATTTTCTATTCGATCTAGTTTTCCTATAGAATGAAGAATTAAATTTGAGAAATTATTCTGCTTAATTTAAACAGTACTTACCTTGTTGGTAGATGGTTCGCTAACAGAAAACACTTGATAACTTGACCTTTTATAGAGATCCCAGATTCGTCTAATGGTGGATGTTCACTGGAGACTATTGACCAATCCATTTTCGTTCATCTTTTTACAGTTTTTTTCGATAACTATTAATTTATCTTCTCCATATGTTTGGAATAAATAAGAAAAAAGAGATATTTTGTTTAATGTATGACATAGATTTATACCATTCAGATCTAATGTTTGCTCTTTGATATTCAGAAAAACTGCTCATGAACAATTCCCTATTGGAAATATTTTCTTCTGTAAGGAAATCTTTTTTAAGAAAATCTTTATCAATTGAAATTTTTTTGGTAATTGTAACAATTTGTGAAGGTGAAAAATTAGGAGATCTTATTTCTTCGTAATCTTGATAACTTGGCTGTGCAAGATTTTGATCTATTCTTATTCCCTGAAACTTTGAGGTAGTAGGTCTAATTGTTTCTGAAGTTGAGTGTCTAGAAGGAGCAGCAGGATGGGAGTAGAAGTCCTATTTGTTCTTAATGAATTTTATCTACAAAACTTGACTCCTACAGATCCATCAGGATGCGGGGTAATTTGTTCAATTTCTGAATTTTTTATTGGCTAGATAAGTGGTATTAACCTAGGAGGTAAATTCCAAGTTTCTGGTAGGATGACATTTTTTCATTCTATGGTTTTAGGGACCATAGATTTATTTGGCTCTATTTATGTCCCAAAATACTGTTTGTTCGGATAACTTTGTGTGAGATATGGCTTGGATATCTAAACCAATATTAGTAGTTTTGTAATGAAGCCTATAAAATATTTCATATATATATGAGACCCTAACTTCATTTTATAATTGTAACTTTTTACATTTAAAGTAAGAAAGTCAATAATATGAGATCATTAAGAGAAACGGTGAAATTTGGAAAAAAGAATTGAAATAAATTGGGTCGTTACAAAGACTAGTTTCTACTAATCCGTGTAAAGAATCATAAAAATCTAGGTGTCTACAATCTCGCAAAACAAAGAACACACTAGTATCTAATCATTCTTTTGTTAAAGGTATAATAGCAATTTGGACAAGGCCAATATGCATAAATTTATATCCATTCTTAATATGTTTAATAATGAAAGATTTTGAAAATAAATGTAAAGTTTGTTAATCTGAAACTAGTGGTAAAACTTGTTCTTCAGTTTTTATAGTATATGTAGACTTGAAATCAATAAATGACTTTATAAATTTATTTAGTACTAATCTTAGGAGGTTTCCAATCAAATAGATCTTTTTCTTCCCACAATGTTTTCCCTGTAGTAATTATATTCGAATTTTCTTGGTTATCCCCTCATGAGGAGGCTCCATCATTCATGCTTCTTATGAATTTATCCATATTGTTAGACATTCATACTTTGCTCTTCCGAATCAGACAACGATTTATCGTGGCACAGATAATGGTCAAGTAAGTCGACTTACAACGTGTCGAAGTCCGATTCACAAATTATGAATTTCTTTACATAGATATATCCAGGAGTTGCATGGCTCTAATACCATTCTTTCACTTCTCTCTAGCACTTGTTTCGTATTACAAATCCTTCAGTTCTTTGTAATTTTCAAGAATATAGAAATCGGATGTCTTTGATAATTGATATCTTTGTACATCTAATTATTCTGTAAAATTTATTGTGTTTCCAATTTCAAAAATTCAGTAAGTTATCTTCAATCTTATTTTGCTTCATATATATATATATATATGTATACATATATATGGTGATACTTTTTACTTTTTTTGACACTTCACACATTAATTACTATGTTTAAATGCATTTTTTATATTTTTATTATGTTTGTTTGGTATTTTAGTACTTATACTATTCTATGATTGTAAAAAGTTTAGATGTTCTTAGTTTTTACAAATTCATAACACATTTGGTTGGAAGTTTTTCCAACGGCTGGAAAATGGCACATGCCACTCACGTGCCCATTCCTATTTTTGGAGAAGAATTCCCATTGGCTACTGGTTGCTGAAGTGGCACTTGAAGAATGATGTATAAAAGACCAAAAAAAAAAGGCGACATGACACGAGTTGCCATGTTACCTCTCCTTCATTTCTTTATAACTGCACTCCAAATGCCCAGATGAAACAGTCCTAATTAGATAGTCTCCTCGCCTAATTTGAGGGATTTTTGTAATGTAATTTGTAAAAAGCTCGTGTGACGACCATTCCAGGAGGTTGGTGGTGATGCATATGACATGGACGGAGAACTTGGGGAGGAGATCTTATTCATGCCGAGATTACATGGTAAGAGATTTTGCTAAATATGATAAAGATGGGGGTGCAGGTTCTTTACATGGGAGGACCCCTTAACGTATAAAAGATCTAGGGCCATTATACCAGGTCTGCTGAGGAGGATCACGGCATTGGAAGGAAATGTTGACGTCATAAGAAGAATAGACTATAAAATAGCAAAAATTATGTTGGTCTTGCATTTGAGTTGGATGTTTTTGTGTTGTTTGTGGAGCTCTACATCTCCCAAGAAGAAACCCAATGAAGGCTTGAAATGAGGCTGCTTGTTCGTAGGTCATTCTTGACTTGGGATCCTCTACTTCCATTTAGTGCTATATCTTCTATTGCATCTTTAGAGAGACGCCATGTGAACAAATTATGTTGATGAGAGATTTGGTGAAAAGTGAGAAGATAGATAGTGGAACTGGTGAGTAAGAGAGAGAAAGAGGGGATATTGATCCAAACAAAAAAACTATTGACAAGAATGGGAGAGAAATTATTAGAAGAAGACAAAATAAAAGGATTAAACATAAAAATATTTTCCATTGTTCAACACCAAGCGCATTCAAATTATCAACACTAGTAAGTGTGACAAGTTCTATGTATGTGCATAAGTTTTATAAAATTTTTAGAATAAAATATTTTTTAAAATTATATTATTTACTTTTAATAGAGTTAAAAATTATTTAATATATATAACATAAAAATAAATAAATAAAAACTACCAAAATGTAGTTATGAAAAATCATGATAAGTGAGGAATTAAAAAAAATATTTAATTAAAAATAATTAACATGCCAATAAATTTAAGATACTAATAGGGTGCATTTAAATTATATATAGTATATACACTACAAAAAAACACGAAATTTACAACACCTTTTTCCTTTCCTACAATTTTGTAACAGAAAAGGTTTTATGACGTCATGTCGCAACCAATAAAAATTTCATGCTTTTGTAACAACCAGAACAGTTACAGGAGTCGTCACTAGGTATTGATATCCATAAAGCCATTACAAAATATGGTCGTTACTATTAGTAACAACTTTCAAAATTATTTTTGAAATTAGGGATGGCCAACATATCTTATTGTGTAAGCCATTCCAATACATGTATGTAAAGTCGGTCAAATGTTTTAATGTAAATGACCGTTACAAAAATTGTTTATAAGTATTGATCGTTACTAGTTTTCTATGGTTATTGGGACGACTGTTTAATGTTGTAACGGTCTTTGGAAAAATTGGAGGATCGTTACAAATACCTTATAAAAAACTAGATGCATATATATATGTAAAATAGATGTTACAAAGATCGAACCAATATGGACGACCTTTTTCTCCACGTGTATTGCAAAGGTTGTTCCAAATACAGACCTTATAACAACTATGTTTTTATAACAGCTATATTTTTCGCTCCAAAGGCAGTTAAAAAAGTCAGTACAAATTAACTTATATATAGATGGGTGTTGCAAGTTGTTTTCAATTTATTTTATTTCTTTTAGAATTAATTATTAACCACACACACTCTCAACATCTCTCTGATTTTCATGCATATACACTTTATTGGGTAGAATTGCTTAATTTTTGGGCCGACAATTGTTGATCTCTTAAGTTGGTTGACCATGTAACAAAGACTTTTTGTTAATTAAATTATACATTAATTAATTTTAATTTTATGATTTTTTTGATCTTATATGTCACGTATTCTTAGTGTAAAGTAATATTTATAAATTTATAGGTTAAAATATAATTACATATATACATGTGAATATGTAGTTATATATCATCATGTTATGACAATTGAGCAGATGGATGTATGATAAGAACCCATCGGGAAAGGCAGGTTTTACACCGGAGTTTGAGGATGGTGTTAAGACTTTCATAAAATGGGCCAAGTGTCAGCGTGGAAAAATGGATTGAGATAAAATTAGGTGCATATGTCGAAAGTGCAAAAACAAAAAGTTCAGAACACCCGACAATGTCAGTTATCACTTGTGTATGCGATGGTTTATGCAGACTATTATAATTGGACTCCACATGGCGTGGAGATGGTGCAGGAGTTATTTAATGCTGTGGTTGCCCCTCCGATGTAGGAAGAGCAAACTCCAACTTCTCAGGAAGAGGGTCATTTCCACTGTGGTGATGAACCAGGTGGATTGGACGCAGAGGATATTTTTTATGCAGTCGGGCTAGGTTATTTTTCTTCTTACCACGATGGTGTGTCTAATCATGGTACGAGGTCTTATCCTACTAATGTCGATCCTAGTTCATATTACGACAATGACCCCTATGATTATGTCTCAGGGTTGTGAGACTATTTCTATAATATAGTCACATTGTTGACTAACTATTGTGGAGCAGTTGACGTTGGTTGTTAGTTTGGTGGCTATCAAGGCGGAGGGCTATATTTCAAAACGAACATATGATCAAATATCCAAATGGGCTGCTAATATACTGACTCTCGATCACACCCTACAAGAGATTACTACAGTACAAAGAAGTTGATAAAGAATTTAGGTTTACACATTGAAAAGATTGATGCGTGTAAAAATAGCTGCATGTTGTACTCGAAGGACAATTTCGATTTGGAATTTTGCAAGTTTTGTGGAGATGCTAGATACAAGCCGACAAGAGAGCAAGACCCGTGCCGCAAGAAATCCCCATATGCCTTTCTTATGTACCTGCCGCTTACTCGCCTTGTGCAGAGGTTGTATGCTTCGAGAGCAAATACGGAGCACATTACGTAGCATGCCACACATCAGAAGGAGGAGGGCTCCATTTATCATATTTCCGATGCAGAGGTTTGGAAGCATTTTGATCGGATGTATCCCGATTTTGCAGAAGAGTCGCGTAATGTTTGGCTGGGCCTTTGCACAAAATGGGTTGCACCGCATGGGCAGTACGATCGTACTTATTCGTGTTGGCCCATTATATTTACACCATACAATCTCCCCCCAGGTATGTGCATAAGTTATGAGTATATGTTTCTTATGATGGTGACCTTTGGAGCCATTGATTGAAGAGATGTTGCAATTGTAGCATATGGGTGTCCAAACGTACGACAATGCCACGGACCAAGCATTCATTATGCATGTGGCGTTGATGTAGACTATGAACGATCTACCCACTTATGTGATGGCAACTGAATGGAGCACCGCCGGTATTATGAGTATCCAGTTTGTATGAATGACACACGAGCATTCCATCTGCAGTACAGTAGGAACACGTACTGCTTTGACTGCCGTAGATAGTTTCTCCCTAAGGACTATCCCTACTGAAGGAACAAGAAAGCATTTACAATGAATCATGTGTAATATAAGATCACACATCCGAGGTTAATAGGAGATTAGATCCGCGATTGGGCCGTAGACTTCAGTCTTGCAGTTGAACAACCATTGACACTCGCTTCCAGCTATGGTAGCGATCACAAGTGGATTGCAAAAAAATCTTCAGAATTTTTCCATATTGGGCAACACCTATGATTTGGCACAACCTTGATGTCAAGCACATTGAGAAAAATCTATTTCACAATATATTCAACACTGTGATGGACATAAAGGAAAAGACGAAGGATAATTTGAATGCATTGAAGGACTTGAAGAACATATGTAACCGGCCAGAGCTTGAGTTGGATGAATGGAGACCGAACGCTGTGTCTAAAGCGGCTACACCCTTACGAAGGAGCAGAAGAGGAGGATATGTGAATGGATTCGTGGTCTTACATTTCCAAATGGATACGCATCTAACATTGCCCGCTACGTTGACATGATGGAGTTGAGGATGCGCGGCATGAAGAGCCACAACTGTTACGTATTCATATAGAAATTAATCCCGATTATCTTTTGTGAGATGTTTCTCGAGCATGTATGGAGTGCAATAATGGAGGTGAGTATTTTATTCCAGATCATATACTCGACCACGCTTGATGTCTCCATGCTACATGAATTGGAACACAGTATTGCCGTCATTATGTGCAACCTTGAGAAGATATTTCTTCCGGCTTTCTTCGGCTCAATGGAGCACCTCATTGTTCACCTGCTATATGTGGTTCGCATAGGGGGGTCAATGCAATATAGGTGGATGCACCTCTTTGAAAGGTTCCTATATGACTCGAAGAAAAATTTGAAAACAAAGCACAAGTTGAGGCATCCATTATCGAGGCATATATTGTGGAAGAAATCGACTTATTCTCTTCCCATTACTTTGAGTCTGACGTTCTTCGCAAACAAAGCAGACCCAATAGAAACGATAATCTAATGAGCAACGAAGGTAGAATCCAATTATGTGTAGTGGGGCCTCAAACAAAGAGATAGCTTAGTAGATCAGAAACGCCACATAATCGACACGTATATATTGTGCAACTGTGAAGTAGTCACGCTATATTATGAGTAAGTTATAATTCCCTAACTTTGCTATTTTAATATCCATGTTAAATGTATATATATATATAATATATATATATATATATATATAACTCAATTTCCAAATAGACCATTCTTGAATGAACTATACCAGCACCACCATTCGGGCGTCCCAATTATTGATCAGCTTTATGAACTGATTTCAAGTATTGGTTCAAACGACGTATAACTTTGCACATTTTTCTAATAATTGATTTGATTGAAACTTATTCTTAAGATATATATTATAATTGTATAATATGTAAACATGCAGATTTATCCTGAATTGAACTACACAGATAACGAGCTCCTAAAGTGTCATTATTGGGGTCCCAATGCAAAGTGACAACATTCCTTGCTACTTATGAATGGATACAATTTTCACGTAGAACGTCACAACTACGGCAAGTAAGCATGAGTTGTAGAGTCTGTGAAAAGTTCATTGTATATTGACAAGGAAAATGGCTTCTATGGGTTAATCAAAGAGATAATTCAATTGACATACTCACTTATTTTGAATATACACTTTGTTCTGTTCAACTGTTGCTGTGTCGATCTAGTAAGAGGAACGAATGTACACCTCGTTATCACCTCATGGAAGCAAACTTAAAAAAGGTGTACTAAAAGGATGAACCATTTGAAGGGAGCAGATCGGCCCGGGAAGCGCGACAGAAGCGTGAAAAAATCGAAAAATGATAAATCTAAAGAGAATTAATCCCGATCAAGGGGTGTATCCTTGATCTTTCCTGGTCGTTTAGTGTATAAGAATAAATACATAGGCCAAGATTAATACGAAAAAAATACAAGGAGCAAAAAACCGTAAATTGAATTTACCTTTCATCGTTTTTTCGTACGGCTACAAGCATTGATTCCTCTCTGTTTTTATTTTCGGATCCGTCGATGATGAGATCTCAATATGGAGACCCTTCAAAGACTAACACACCACCACTAATGGATGTCGAGTTTCGTGCTAGCAAAGCCTCCACAGAAGTGCAAAGAATTAATAACGTTATTGATTAATGTTGGATCCCTTGTTCATCTTTCGATCTATTAGATATTGAGAGGTTTTTTGGAGAGAAAAGGGAGATAAATTTGATGCATATGCGTGTGTAGCAGCCGCTGGTTGGCTATGAGGATTTATGAGGCATTATATGTGACCTACTCACAAGATACCAATGAGTGTTGACATGACTCCAACAACTATCTATCACCTCTGAGCCACCTTTATGGTTGATTTTGGTGCACCCCAAGGCACCTTTTCGTGAACGCCATACCCAAGGAGGAGTCTTGGCTCCTTCTTAGCCTAGCCATGGTCTAACCAAGGCCTTCGGCTTGCATTTTAATGGATCGGGTTTGACTAGTTAAAATTAAATCAAGTCCACGTTTTTTGAATTTCAAATCAAACTTAGTTTAATTTATAAGCCCAACATTAAAATATCCTTTAATCCAATTAAAGGGTCCAAGCGTTTTATTATATCTCCTTCAATTTATAAATCCAATTTATAAATTAGACCAAGCCCAATAAAATTATTCTAATTAATTTTAAAGGCCAACTTAAAATTCTAATTAATTCAATTAATTAACTTCAAGTCATCCATCCAATGGATTGGTCTAAATAAATCATCCAATCATTTATTCTCTCTAAAAATTAATTTATTCCAATTAAATTAATCCGAATTTCTAGAATTAATTCTAAATTAATTCCATCCCATTTAGTGGTAGGGTGTGACTCTTTAGGTTCACCCTCGACTAGACTTAGGTGTGTGAGACCAATTTAATTAATTATTTCTGATTATCCCACAATCAGAAATCGCCCATTAACATATATGGTCGTCTACCAACGGTCCATTGCACTAGAGACTAAGTAAATATTAACGTGAATATTTAAGCTTCAAGTCCATACGAGTACAGTCTTACTGTCAACCCGTCTCTCGGCCTTAATCTAGGGCATGGAATTGGGTGTCGGTTTTCATCTTTCACTAGATAACTATGCTTAATACTCGAGATGCGTTTACTCTACTGATCCAATCTAGGAAACCTATTCCTGATCGATCAATTGCTTTGGTCAAAGACTTTTAGAATCTAAACCATCTCAGAGCGCATAGGAGAACTCACTATTATATACTGATAGGGGACAAATCTTTTCTTGGAATCCACCGTCCTCGCTACATACGCCGACTACACTAGATAAAGCTTATGATGACCAAGCCTCATGACATAACCACTGCTCGCCATATCCAAATATAGTCTTCGTATGCACATGACTGTCATGAATCCTCAAGTCCAATGAGTAATCTCGTAGTATCGAAATCAAGAATCCCAGTCATACCCACCAAGCAATAAGAGGCTTCCATATAACGATTCCCGTGAGTCACTACAGTCAGTTGACTACTTTGCCAATTAACCCACTAAGACTGCTCAGACGACCTATGTCTCTTGCCAATGAAATAGCTGCAGTACTTGGTGCAAGTCTCCATAGGACCCTCGATGTGTAGTTTCGAGTCGAGGTCCTCGACTTGGAACGTTTCAGACCGACCCTTAGGAATTGGTTTCATAGTTGCCAAACCTATGCCCAGCCCAACTCCACGAGTTTAACCTTTTGATCCGTGGCAATTTCGTTGTGACATTGAAATCTCGTTCAATATTAGTGGTAACCACAATGAAACACATTGCCATCTTGATGAATTCTTATCGTATTCATCAATATAATATTATTTGGTAAAGATTGTCAAATGGAAAACAGCTAATCCAATTGATTTTTGGTCACATATTCCAACACCATTCATACTGGCACAACAAGCTGTAAAAGTTTACTACACCAGAGTACCCAAGTTTAATGAGAGAAAAAGAGGATGGATGGTTGTTTGCAGAATCAAGGCTCGGAGAGTCGTTGATGGGTCTTGGTGGACTGATATTGCATATCAGTCAGAGGAAGTCATACTGGTCCATGATCCTGATGGTATACAAATCTCTATTTATCTTTCGGTTGCACAACAACAGGATACAGGTACATCACGGACACAACATGGTCAAACTAATAATGACGAAGACGAGGATGATGAAGATAGTTTTGAGGACCACGAGACTGATGAATATGAGGCTTCATAATCTAGTGTTTTGTAATGAAATATTTAAAATTTGCAATATTTTATAAAAAAAATAATTTATGTGAAATAAAAATTTGATTTGGAATGGCCAAATATAAACAAAACAGTTACAATAGCCGTTCCAAATTACTGTGCCAAAACAATGGCGCCATTTGAAAAAGTGGAGGAAAAATAAAATTTTGGATCTACCACAATTAACTGGTCGTTCCAAAAGCTGGTCCACTTAATGTTATTGGCGGCAAAATCATAAAATTTGGAGGGAAATCCTTTTATTTAATTGGTCTTTACAATAACTGTACCCAATGCCGGTCCTTATATAAATTTTAAAATAGTGTAAAAAGTCGTTACAAGGTTTGTTCTATTTCAAAAACTTATGTTTGCAATTAAAATATCTTAAAATTCAGGCACCTGATTCATATATATATATATATATATATATATAAGTATGTGTCCATTAGATCATATCAGAAAATATCATTTAAAATCACGTGGCCTAATTCAACAATACACCGTCTTAAATTATTATTTTTATGCTCTGGGTAAGATATCTCGATATTTGTATACACATTAAGTCTAAAACTTTAACAAATATAATTTTTTATAACTTTGATCATATCTAGTGGTTTGATCTTAAGTTTGACGGTCCGATTAACCCATATTGTTCAACAATGTAAAATGATAGTTATACCAATGTAATACTAACATTTATGAATATACAAATATATTGCAGATTGTTAACATATATCAATATCAATTGTAAAATAATTATATGTATTTCAATTGCATTATTCCACATAATGGATTTTTTTCTACAACATTAAATTGTTCAATATCAACTAGATTATTTGAAATGTATAGTGGGACCACATGCATAAAACCATCACACGGTGTAAGATGCTCATATTTCTCTTGGTTCTACCTAACCTTTTGTCATTCACATGAATTGCTTTATATCTAATACATGCATCATAATAAAATTGATCATATAACTAAATACTAGTAATCTAACTACCAAATCAGATCCCAGTTCAAATACAAATATTTTGAAAGTTAAAGGTAAAAAGATAAAGAAAAAGAAAAAGATAAGCCAATAATTATTTCTTAAACCAAATCCAAATGTGTGAAATATTTGTTATTCTCTTTTCATTTGGCAGGTGATTGAATTACTTTAAAATTAAAGAACAAAGAAAAAGAAAAAGACAAAACCATGATTATATTTCAAATCAAATCCAATGCCAAAATATTTTAGATTTTCAATTTCAATTTGGTAGGTGATAATTAAGTAGTATTACACAGGCCATGATTATTTGCTAAATCAAATCCAATGCCAACATATTTTTTATTTTCAATTCTAATTAGGTAGGTGATAATTAAGTAGTGGTAAGCAGGCCATATTTATTTTCAAAATCAAATCCAATGGAAAAATACTTTTTTATTTAAATTCCAATTTGGTAAGTGATAATTAACTAGTGTTAAACACCTGTAGTCCTATAATATACGGGCTTAACCAAATACATTAAGTTCTAAATTTTACGTTTCCCAACATGACTTATATCACAATGAAAAATATCACTCCATATCTCATTATGTTGGCTAACATCTTTTTAGTAATGGCATCAACAACATCAGCTGATTGTATAGCTACATCTGAGTACGAGGTTCACGTGTTCAATAGGCTTCCAGATCCAAAACTAAAGTTGCATTGTGCATCTAAAGATGATGACCTCGGATATCATGAAATTGTTCAAAACTATGATTTCAATTGGAAATTTTGTGATAGCTTTACTAAGAGAACTTTGTTCTTTTGCCATCTTTGGTGGCTTAATAAGGATGCTGCTTTTGATGTATTTAAATCCAAATCGAGTGATGACTGTGATCGATATTTATGTTTGTGGGAAGCAAGGAGCGACGGTATATATTTTTCTAGTGGAAGCCCGCCAAAACTATTTCGGAAGAAATTTGCGTGGAATGTCTCGAGATCTCTAATGTGAGTATTGCAATTGAAAAAAATACAGATAAGTAATTGAATATCATTGCTCTTATTTTGGAATAAATTTTTAGTTTTCTGTTTTTAAGAAATATTTTTATTTAAAAGTATATTAGGAAGTACTTAAATTTAAGATATAGTTGCCTTCCAAGCAATGCACTATAAAAGGAAAATAAATTATTCACAACAAACTACCCATCGTACAATTAATTAACTTAATTAACTTAATTAAGACTTTCTCCTTGATGACGAAAATATTATTATGATAGATTTTATACGCAGCACCCAATCCATAATACATTCCAATCTCGTAAGAAATTCACAATCAACACAACAAGAAAAAAATATTATTGTAATGGCTTTTGTAACGATATTTTTAGTTTATTTTAACGGCTTTTATTTTCGTAACGATTTTTGTAATGGCTTGCCCTACCACGGCTATAGCAATCATTACAAATAATTTGTAACGGCCAGATGAAAAATTATTACAAATTGTAATAGTTGTTGTAATACCTTCCTACAACCGTTACAAATTAAGTCGAATTATGAAAAAATAGTTTGTATTTCTTTTGTAACGGCTTTCATAAATAATATTTTTAACGGCTATTGTAGTACTTTTTGTAATGTTTTGGAATATTTTGGTAACTTCTTTAGGCACATTAATTGCAACGGCTATTGTAACTGCCTTTGTAATAGCTTTCGTTTCTAATGTTGTAATGGTCCTTGTAATTGTTGTTGAAACTGGTAATTTAGAGCAATCTTACTGTTTTTGGCACAGTATTAGTAACGACTTATAAATTACCTCAATTCTATTGGTGTTACAAAAGCCGTTACAAAGGCAATTACAAAAATTAATTTTTGTTTATTTTCTAATATATTTTAATAATGAATTTATTTAATTTTATTATTTATTATATTTATTTGTAATATTTAATTTAATTTTTTTGGAACATCCTATAAAAACACATAATATAACAAAAAAAACAATAAAATCATTATAAAAAAAGAAATATTATTTTTAAATTATATTTCTTTACAAAATTATAAAAAAGTCCTAATCTAAATCATAGTCATCTGTGGCAGCATGTTCATCGTCGTCGTCGGGTTCGGGGGGTTAGCTGGAGAACTGGGCACTATACGATCGGGTCAGTCCAGATCGAGATCGTAGCTTTTGATTTAGCGCTCGATCATCTGCACCCGATCACGCAGGTCTTCACTCTCCGGCTATGGTGGTGAGGGCGCAGGAGCAGTGGAGTTGATGGACTGTGATGGTCCTACAATCATGTGGTGGGCCTCGGAGTCGAGACCGAATACTCGGCCATTTTTCTGCTCACTAGCTGCTGACATCCACAGTTGCTGCTGGTTCGGGGATACGGAGGCTTGAGACGAGGGTGCAGGTTCTTCGTTGTTGTTCTCTTATCTCTGGCGTTCCCCCAATAGCCTCAAGAACCTCTCCTGCAAATATGTTAAATAATTAGATTAAAAAAAATAATTGTAAATTTAAAAAATATAATACGTACCGTGATCTATTCCGCCCTTGGACCGCTCCACTATCGTCGTTCTTCTTCTTGTACACTTTCTTGAACACCTCAATCTAATTGAGTGGGCGTCTGAGTTGTGTCTCATGTTAAAAAATTATTGCTAAAAGTGATTACAAATCGAAAAAATAAAATTTAATTACTAATAAAATTAATGCACTTACCAACTTGTGCTTGTGCGACCCAAGGGATGACGACCCGCCCCGGTAGATGGTGGTTGCTGGTTCCGAATTGGGCGCCTGGTTGACCTTATTCTTGGCCTACTGTGACTGGAGTTTTGGGCTCACGCGAAACTCCAGAAGCTGGTGCCAGATCTCCTTGGCCAGCAACAATGGTCTGGCCAACTAGTTGCGGGCGTCGGCAAACCGCTTCCGCAGGAACTTCCCGGGCTGCAACTTGACGACCTTTAACATGCTCTCGTCGTCGCAGTCCCACCAGTAAGAAACCTGAAAAATTGACCACAAAAAAAGAAGTAGTATTTGAATAAAAAAAACATAAATTTGAATTAAAAATAAATAATATTACAATTAATGACCTTTAGCTTTTGGTACCAGAATAGCTGGTGCTCCTATGGGATCTGTGATATGTTGGCCCAGGGATGCGGATAATGCCCTTTGACCGCATTATTAATGGCAGTGTGTGAAGGAAGCGGATTGGCCTGAGAAGCGCGGCAAAAGCGCGAATAATCGAAAAAACAATAAGACTTGCGACATTTAAAGAGATTAATTCTGATCAAGGGGTGTACCCTTAATCTTTCCCAAGCGTTCGGTGTATCAAATAATACATAGGCCAAGAATGATACGAGAAAAACAGAAGGAGCAGAAATAGAATTTACTGTTTGTCGTTTTCTCGTACGGCTACAAGCATTGATCCCTTTTTCAACCTGATTCTTCTCCACGGGGTTTCATCATTGAAACCCCTCTAAATCCGTTCACTAATCACCGTGGATCTCCCTTTTTCTCGTGCTAGCAAGATAAAGAAAGGGAAGGAATAAATCAACAACAAATTATTAGTTAACGGCGTCAATTTTTCTTCGTTCCTTCTCTGATTTGATGAACCAAAGAAACGAAGAAGGAGAGGAGTATTTTGGGAGAGAAAAACCAAGACGAAGGCTGATTATTGGAGTGCCAATTCGTGGGTTGAGGGTTGTTAGAGTTAGGAGAGTGTGTTAGTGTTTTGACCTAGTCACAACACCACACTAGATGAGGCCTATCTCATCCAAACTCTCTCCTCTCTTTTTCTTGAAACCCTAGCCGTCTTTTTCATCAAAAAAATGCTGAAAATTTCGTGCACTCCATCCAATAAAACCAACCAACACTTTCTTTAACTTATACAAAGTCAAAACGGGTCATGGGCTTGGTCTAAAGTGGACTAGGCTCCAATAGATTGAGCCCATGCTCAATAGTCCTAAATTAAATCCAATTTAATCTTTAAGTCCTTTAATCCAATTAAAAGACCCAAGCCTATTCTCTCATTTAATTTATGAATTCAATCCATAAATAAAATCAAGCCGATTAAATTAATCCAATTAATTCAAAAGGCTTAAATCCCAAAATTAACTAATTCAATTAATTAATCTTTGGGAAAATCCAACCTATGAATTTATTTATAAATGATCTTATCATTTATCCTCTAAAAAAAAATTAATTTAATCCAAATAAATTAATTTCTTCCTTTCGAAATTAATTCTAAATTAATTCCATCACAAGTCGGTGATTAGAGTGTGACTCTTTAGGTTCACCCTCAACTAGATTAGGGCGTGTGTGACCAACACAATTAATTAAATCTAATTTAATTAATTATTTCTAATTATCCCATAATTAGAAATTGCCCGCTACCATGGGTAGCCGTCTAGCAACGGTCCATGGCACTACAGACTAGGTGAATGTTGACGTGAACATTTAGGCTCCAAATCCATACGAGTACAGTCCTACTGTCAACCGTCTCCTGGCCTTAGTCGAGGGCATGGAATTGGGTGTTGGTTCTCATCCTCGACTAGGCAACTATGCATAACATTAGAGATGCGTTTACTCTACTGATCCGATCTAAGAAATCTATCCCTGATCGATCAATCGCTTTGGTCAAAGACTTTTAGAGTTTAAACCATCTCAAGATGCATGGGAGAACTCTCTGTCATATAATGACAGGGGACAGATCTTCTCTTGGAATCCACCATCCTCGCTACATACTCCGACTGTATTGGATAAGGCTTATGATGACCATGCCTCACGACACAGCCACCTCTTGCCATATCTAAGATAGTCTTCATATGCACATGACTGCCATGATTCCTCAAGTCAGAGGACTAATTCTCGTACTATCGGAATCGGCAATCCCAGTCACGCCGACCAAGGCTTAAGAGGCTTCCATATGACGATTCCCGCGAGTCACTTCAGTCAGTTGACTACCTTGTCAACTAACCTACTAAAACTGCACAGACGACCTACGTCTCATGCCGACGAAACACGGCTGCAGTACTTAGTGCAAGTCTCCATAGGATCCTCGATGCCCAATCTCGAGGTCCTCGACTTAGAACGTTCCAGACCGATCCTTAGGAATTGGTTTCATAGCTGACAAACTTGCGCGCAGCCCAACTCCATGGGTTAACCTTTCGATCCGTGGGCATTTTGTTGTGATATTGAAACCCCGTTCAATATCAGTGGTAAGCACAACGAACATATTGCTATCTTGATGAATTCTTACCATATTCACCAATCTAATAATATTTGATAAAGATTTTAGAATGGAAAACAGCCAATTCAATTGGCTTTTGGTCACCCATTCCAACAATCTCCCACTTGACCATTAAGCCAATTACCCATGTCGCTCAGAACCTTCTGAGCATGAGCAATCTATGATACCGACTCGATTTCGTGGGTCTACTTTATTTTCTGCTGGATCTACATGGTCTAACCGTGTATTTTCTTCACCATCGTTGCTTGCTAGTGGTTGTTATCTAAGAATTTGTGCGGATCTTGTGATGAGATCTCGGGCCCATAAGGCTCTTGCCCTAGCCTTGTCGTTCGCCTCTAAGGCTACAACTGTCTCGACTGTGCTAGGCACCATATCCATCTAATGGATATTGTTTTTCGATCCAAATCACTTTCATAGACTATCTTGTTAAAGTCGCCCCACATTCAACTTTCAAGATTGGGTGTCTGCTTGAAATCCCTCCAAGCTACCATGTCTACCATCAAGTCCGAACGTGATTATACTTTGAGGACTTAACCATTATTCACATAAGTCTAGAAGCTAGTATCGCTTTAGCCTTCTAGAATTAACTCTCCACAAATCGTGTGTCAGACACACTTCTTTAATCCTTATTCAGGTATTAAAATTGTTCTTGACAATTGTCTATTGCCAATTGGTGTATTTCCAATATACGTTGTGTCATGCCCTAAGCATACACAATATCAGGTTCAACACACCAAACCAACACTTTCGTGCTGTCTTCGGCTCAGACGTATGGAATGTCCAAGATATCTGAGCTTTCTCATCAGTCAACCATGACTGAGTTTTGAATAGCTCGACCCTAATGTAGGAATCTGATTCCTTTTATGGATAATTTCGTGAACAACTTTATATGTGTCTTAGTGTTTCTCAAACATCTTAACCTCATTCCAAATGGGAAGGACGTTTATACACTAAACACATTGGAACTCACACCAACTCCCACTGACGCTGGACTCATTTTATCAAATCATACCTAGTATGATTTTTAGATAAAAAAATGAATATTCCAGTTTACGAAGTCTCAAACCTAGTTTGAACTTCTTAGTTAATCCTTAGGCTCCAAGCCATTGATTCCAAACGATGTCCAACATCGCTCCTCGTTATGTTCTTTTTGGATTAAAATCTAATTCCCATGGACAAATAAGGACTGGAATATGGTTAGTTAGAGATGTAGTTGATTAAGAATGATGCATTTGAGAAGTTATATGAAAACTTACTCCCACTGTTTCCTTAACGTGTATAGGACTATCCTATTAACTCAAGTACTTTGTGGGACGAGAGTTTCATCATACAATAAGGACCAATCTGTTTCAGTGAAACACCAATCAAACAAAGTCCAACTTAGTTCGATTTCTTCCTTATCAGAGACCGGTCAACCGTGGTCCTTTGAGGAAGAACTTCACCGAGTGAGAATCACATTCTCATAAAGAACTCCCACTAAATACACACCCTCTTGATTCAATCGAAAGGTGATCATGTTGGTTCACCACTCCGGGTCTAATTCTTTGAACCTCATCAAATAAAATTAGACTGGTGAACCCCACACTGATCTTGTGTATTTTAGTAACTCACAGATATCATATTGGAACCAATCCAATATGTAACTGGTAAACTCATTTTGTCCTACAAAAGAGCTTTTGCGGTCTTTCTCCTTCTCAGTAAGGTTTTGAAAGTTAATAGATCCAAATCGCCTATTTCTAGTGCTCTTTGAATCAAACAATCTCTCTCTTCCTCAACTAGAATAGATTGACCTACCAGGACTATAAACTTGGGCTCTTATTTTATTCTTTATTTGAGTATTCATAATCCAATTATGAAATAGTATATGTTTCACCCAGCAGACATGAATCCATTCAATGTCAAATAAGAAGCTTCATTGATCAAAATATGTAATCAAAATTGTCCAACAATAATTGAAAACATTATTTCGATCATGCTAGGTTACATAGATACTATCCTAACATGATCACCATTAAGCCTAACTAAGCCTCCAGTCTTTTATAGCAACAGCTCGCTATCGCTAAGCCTTAGGACCTTTTGTTTCGGCTTTTCTACTCCTCATCACCATCTGCAAACCATTTGCAAATTATGAATTCGTTAGTATCTAATACCAAGAGTAGAATGGTGATTATGTTAGTACTCAATTAAAGATTTATACCTTCATTAGAGAGGAGCTTAGGACACTCCCTTTTCCAATGGCCCTTCTCTCGGCAATAAATGCAAACATCATTTGGAATTCTTGACTGACGAATCCTCTTCCTCTTTCCTTTACCCCCGCCTAACGGTGTAATAGGAACACTTGAAGTGCTAACAGTATTAGAAAATATCTCACCCTTCTTCCTCGTCTCGCGTCCGGCAACCTTGCTCTTCGCTTTATAGGTTGAAGCTTCTCCAACTAGTACCGTCGGTGCAGATTTTTCAATCGTTGCCTTGTACTTGACCAATATATTAATCAACTCATGAAGACTTTCCTCAAACCCATTCATGTTACAGCTGATAGTAAATTGATCAAGGGAGAGAGATAGTGATTATAGAATCAAGTCAATACACGTTTCTTTCTCCTTGAAATCAGCCTGGAGGTCTTTGAACTTCTCCACTAGGGAAAGCATCATCACTCCATGCTCACGTACGGACGATCCCTTAATCATTATCCGAAGAATGCCTTCGTCATATAATATGCCATTCCAGTGCCGCATAAAGTTCTCTTCATGCGGTGCATTATTGACAAGACGTCCTCATACCTTTCGTACTGTTTCTGGATCTCGTTACTCATCGAGCACAATACGATACTGTGTTTTCGGTTTTTCATGCCACTGAGTAAACTTTTCGAATGTCAAACGTTCTCCGGGCAGGAGCCCTTTCGGTAAAGTCCGAGGTAGAGACTTATCCAGAACGTAAGTCTGGTTCTTGAAATCGAGGACCATCCTCAGATTTCTCAGTCAATCCAAAAAGTTTGTTCCATTCAATATTAGGCTCAAGTATAGTTAAGTGGATTCTTAGAAATTAACAATAAACAGAAAAATAAGCAGATTATCATAATATTAGGTTCGTGTTAAGGACTTAGACTTCAGTCACTAACCCTCCCACTATTTCTGCGAAAGCCCATCACTATCAAATGGTTTCGGAAAAACCATTTTCCTAGTGGGCTTTAGGTCCACAAGAAAATTCTCCATGCCCCACTTTTATGATTTACATGGAAATAGCCTTGTGGGACGTATCCAATACCATTCTCGTCCTACGAGATCCCCAAGATATTTTGCCTCACTTTTTCACGTGATCCCAAGGACTTCAAGCAAATCACGTTACTTGGTGTTAGACCGATCCATCAATCGAATCATACCGCAAACTGTGGCCCCCACGACTCGTGAGACAGGGAAATAGAAGCGTAGTCTTTTCGTTCACAATAATAGTGGAGCTTCATTTCAGTCCATACGTGCCACGACTCGTGAGACCACGTACGAGTGAAATCAGCTTCCTCACTACATTATTATGGATGGAAGACATGGAAATTACATCACTTGGCATTAGCCTTAATCCATCAACCGAATCATAGAACACACTATCGCCCCCCACGACTCGGGAGACAGGGAAATAGGTGTGTATTCACTTCGTTCACAGTAACAGTGCAGCTTCATTTCAGTCCAAACATGCCACGACTCGTGAGACCACGTATGGGTGAAATTGGCTTCCTCACTACATTACTGTGGATGGAATGTATGGAATAACGAGCTATTGTGTTTATTTCCAATTTTGGGGTCTAATATTATTAACTTGGTCCAACCAAGTGAGAGTTCATTTTAGTAGTTTGACCGAGACCTCATCACATATTAATATCTTGCATGAAAATATATCCAATATATATAATGCATTTAAATAAAACGCATCACATACAAAATAAAAGCCTAGAACGCCCTTGTTAGATGATCACAAGCCCAAAACCTATGCGGCCCACTGAGCCCGCAGTGGATCTATGGTCCGTCTAATGGTAGGCCTACGCTATTACAAGATGTTTAACCCATTAAGACATTATGGGCCTTGTAATCTCTCTTTATTTCTTCATCTCCTTCATGGGCTCCATCCTTCGAGCCTCTTCTCCATGTATCTCCGTGTGCCAATCCATGGCCTCCTCCATGGGCCTCCATCATCTGGGCTTGCTCTTTACAATTATTAAAAAAAAATAAAGTAAAATCCTCTCCACCTATTCTACTCTCATTACAACTTAAAAAGAAACCCCAATCATCAATTTGAGGGAGTACATTAATAGGGAGAAAGCAAGCCTTAAACATATTAGGCTAAAAACGAAGAGATAAAGGAAAATAAGAGGCACGCAGGTCCCAACCCAACAGAAAATAAACCATACATAAGGTCGAATAGGCTTCGTGATCACCATGTTAATCCAATTAACAAAATAGCACATTTATTTCCAAAATAAACATGCACCCAAAATATAATGCATACCATGCATTATAATTAATGACATCCAATATCATAAATTAATTACGCATCAAATCTCAAGAATTTATATGTAAAATAATGCAACTTAATAATAGACACAAGCGCAACCCATGCAAAAATGAATTCTTGTTTGGAAAACCCATTCAAATTAATTTTAGTAATTTAATCTTGGAAAATACCAAATCTCAACCAAAAAGTAAATTCACCAAAATTAATTGTTTCAGAAAAATATGCAGAAAAATCAGAAAAAAATCAAAAATAAAAAATTCTGAAAAAATCAGAAAAAATTAGGTCAGACGGCCGGCAACAGGCGCGCGCGCGGCAGGCAGCCTGCCTACCGCGCACGCGCCCATGCCTTTGGCCGCGCACAACGCACGAACGCCCAGCGACAGCCGCTGCTCATTTTTTTTTCGATTTTCTAAAACCTTTTTTTCTGCAATTTCTGAAACAATAAGAAAATAATCAATTTTCAAAAATTCTAAATTTCAATAAAAAACTCTCATATCCAAAATTAAATGCAAAATAAAACACATAAACTCTAGATTTAGATATGCAATTAAAATCCAAAAAATATGCTTTCAAAGCTGATTAAAAACATGTAAACAAGCTAAAACATGTAATACACATTGGATTCTAGGCCTATACACCAAATCAGGCTCTGATACCACTTGAAGGAAGCGGATCAGCCCGGGAAGTGCGGCGGAAGCGCGAATAATGGAAAAAATCATAAAACTTGCGATATTTAAAGAGATTAATTCTGATCAAGGGGTGTACCCTTGATCTTTCCCGGGCCGTTCGGTGTATCAACTAATACATAGGCCAAGAATGATACGAGAAAAATAGAAGGAGCAGAAATAGAATTTGCCTTTTGTCGTTTTCTCGTACGGCTACAAGCATTGATCCGTTTTTCAACCCGATTCTTCTCCACGAGGTTTCATCATTGAAACCCTCTAAATCCGTCCATTATAATCACCGTAGATCTCCCTTTTTCTCGTGCTAGCAAGATAAAGAAACGGAAGGAAGAAATCGACAACACGTTAATAGTTAACGGCGTCGATTTCTCTTCGTTCCTTCTCTGATTCGATGAACCAAAGAAATGAGAAGGAGAGGAGTATTTTGGGAGAGAAAAACCAAGAAGAAAGCTGATTATTGGAGTGCAAATTCGTGGGTTGAGGGTTGTTAGAGTTAGGAGAGTGTGTTAGTGTTTTGACCTAGTCACAACACCACACTAGATGAGGCCTATCTCATCCAAACTCTCTCCTCTCTTTTCCTTGAAACCCTAGCCATCTTTTACATAAAAAAAATGCTGAAAATTTCGTGCACTCCATCCAATAAAACCAAACAACTCTTTCTTTAACTTATACAAAGTCAAAACGGGTCATGGGCTTGGTCTAAAGTGGAGGCTCCAATAGATTGAGCCCATGTCCAGTGGCCCTAAATTAAATCCAATTTAATCTTTAAGTCCATCACTTTAAGTCCTTTAATCCAATTAAAAGACCCAAGCCCATTCTCTCATTTAATTTATGAATCCAATCCATAGACATAATCAAGCCGATTAAATTAATCCAATTAATTCAGAAGGCTTAAAGCCCAAAATTAACTAATTCAATTAATTAATCTTTGGAAAAATCTAACCTATGAATTTATTTATACATGATCTAATCATTTATCCTCTCCACAAAATTAATTTATTCCAATTAAATTAATCTCTTCCTTCTGAAATTAATTCTAAATTAATTTCATCACATGTTGGTGATTAGAGTGTGACTCTTTTGATTCACCCTCAACTAAACTTGGGCGTGTGCGACCAACACAATTAATTAAATGTAATTTAATTAGTTATTTCTAATTATCCCATAATTTGAAATTCCCTGCTACCATGGGTGGTCGTCTAGCAACGGTCCATGGCACTAGAGACTGGGTGAATGTTGGCGTGAAAAATTAGGCTCCAAATCCATACGAGTATTGTCCTACTGTCAACCGTCTCCTGGCCTTAGTCTAGGGCATGGAATTGGGTGTCGGTTCCCATCCTCGACTAGGCAACTATGCATAACACTCGAGATGCGTTTACTCTACTGATCCGATCTAGGAAACATATCCCTGATCGATCAATCGCTTTGGCCAAATACCTTTAGAGTCTAAACCATCTCAAGGTGCATGAGAGAACTCTCTATCATATAATGATAGGGGACAGATCCTCTCTTGGAATCCACCCTCCTCGCAACAAACTCCGACTGCACTGGATAAAGCTTATGATGACCATGCCTCACGACACAGCCACCACTTGCCATATCCAAGATACAGTCTTCATATGCACGTGACTGCCATGACTCGTCAAGTCTGAGGACTAATTCTCGTACTATTGAAATCGGGAATCCCAGTCATACCGACCAAGCCTTAAGAGGCTTCCATATGACGATTCCCGTGAGTCACTTCAGTCTGTTGACTACCTTGTCAACTAACCCACTACAACTGCACAGACGACCTACGTCTCCTGTCGACGAAACACGGCTGCAGTACTTAGTGCAAGTCTCCAAAGGACCCTCGATGCCCAATCTCGAGGTCCTCGACTTGGAACGTTCCAGACCGTCCCTTAGGAGTTGGTTTCATAGCTGCCAAACTTATGCGCAGCCCAACTCCACGGGTTAACCTTTCGATCCGTGGGCATTTCGTTGTGATATTCAAACCCCGTTCAATATCAGTGGTAAGTAAAACCAAACATATTGCCATCTTGATGAATTCTTACCATATTCACCAATCCAATAATATTTGATAAAGATTGTCGAATGAAAAAAAAATCAATCTAATTGGTTTTTGATCACCCATTCCAATAGTGTGAAAATCACGGTCAGGCCTGAAAATAACAATGAAAATATTGATCAAATCAATAAAAAATATTAAAAACACAATTCATGTATGTGAATCATTTTACGTACCTCTCATCCTATCTAGGCCTGTTGGGGAAGTGGTGGTAGTGGTGGCGCTGGTGCATCCCACGCAGCAGCTGGGACTTGTGAACTGCTAGCCCCCGCCGCAGTTAACCCGACTATGCCGGAGTTAGCAGGAATCGACTCGGGTTGGGACACAACATCCGATGAAGGGGTGGCCAGATCTGCTGGCTCAGCCTGAAGAGGGTTGGAGGGTCACGACCCCGGCCGTGTAAACGGCCCTGGCCCCGACGTCCTCGTCCAGGGAATGCGAAGCACCAGTAGTCATTATCTACAATTTAAAAATATAACTAAAAACATATTTCTTAATTTTTTAATATTTTCATAAATCTTGTATTTCCTTAAAGTAATGTATTAAGCTCCCAAAAATTTTCTTAAATCAGAATTAGGTGCATAATTTCGGTAATATTACCTTATTTTTCTAAAATTACCTAAAGGTCCTCTAATTTGATAAAAATTGCAATTAGCTGCATAATTTCTCCAATTCTTTCATTGTAGTACATAATTTTCTAATATTATCCTATTTTCTGAAAATTACCTAAAGGTCCTCTAATTTTCTTAAATTTGAATTAGGTGCATAATTTTCCTAATATTACCATATTTTCCTAAAATTATCTAGAGGTCCTTTTATTTTCTAAAAATTACAATAAAGTGCCTAATCTCTACAATATGTTACATTACACAATAATTGCAAAAAAAAATCTACAACTACACAATAAATATAAAAAAAATTACACATATTACACCAAAATTACAGAAAAATATTATCATTTCATACTTTACATATTTTAATTTCATGAAAAATATATTATAATTTCAGAAAAAATATTAAAATTATATACTATTCATAAAAATTATTTTAAAATTAAAAAAAAAATATTTTAATTTCAGGAAAAATATATTATAATTTCAGAATTTTTTTTAATTTCAGAATAATAATTTTTAAGTTTCTGAAAAAAAATAAATTTAATTTCAAAAAATTATATTTTAATTTCAGAAAATATATATATATATATATATATATATAAAATATGGTGTAATTTCAAAAAACTAATTAATAATTTCAAAAAATATTTTTAAATTTCAGAAAATTTCCTTAATTTCAGAAATAAGTTTAATTTCAGAAAATTAGGTTTAATTTCAGAAAATTATTTTTTTAAAAAATGAAATAAGTTTCAGAATATTTTCTTTAAAAACAATATCAGAATTATTTTAATAAATAAAATTTTAAAATTATTAGAAATTAAACCTAAATTTTTTAGAAATTAAACCTAAAATTTTCTAAAATTAAACTTAAAAATTTAGAAATTAAACCTAAAAATTTTCAAAAATTAACAATAAACCAACAATAATTTCATAATATATCTAACAAATATATGTATTCAACAAAATAAAATAAAAAAAATAAAGATCGATTCTTTGGGATCCAGAGAGAGAGAGAGCGAATGTACGGCAGAGGTGGGGCAGTGTGGGGGGGCCGGACGGTGGTGGGTCTTTCGCAGAGGTGGGGTCGCACGGACAGAGGTGAGTCTTTCGCGTAGGTGGGGCTTGCCAGACAGAGATGGGGGAGGACGGAGGTGGTGATGGTAGTGGTGGATGCGGCCGGAAGTGGAAGGCGCGGGGAGAGAGAGAGAGACAAAGAGAGTGTGTGTGTGTGTGTGTTAGGGCTTTGGAAGAGGGGAAAAAAAATCCGTCAAGTGTGGTATATATATACTTTTTTTGGCTGTTCCAAACACTGTGACAACGGGAGTTACAAAAATAAACAGCCGTTAGAACGACCGTTACAATTTGTTGTTTATGAAAGTCGTGTAAAAAATCGTTACAAAGCATTATAAAATTAAAATACAATGTCATTTTATTCAGCGCTGTTACAAAAGCCGTTACAGAAAGAGTTCCAAATAATTAGTTATTTTTATTGAAATTATTTTTAAAAAAATCCATTTTTGATGATTTACTGGAGCGGAAACGTATTATTGTAGTGGAACAATATAATCGAAAATACATTATGACCACGAAAAAAATTTATCCACACATTGATCTATGTATGCAGTTTGCAGTAAAAGTATATATTCATAAATGTTAGTATTACATTAATGTAACTGAGAATCACAGTGTTTCACTACATGGATTAATCAGACCATCACAATTAAGATCCAATCTCTAGATATGATCACACTTACAAAATAATCCATTTGGAAAATTCATAGTCTTATTGGGTATACTGATATCGAAATATCATTTTTGGAACGTAATAGTAATCATTCAATTCGGTGCATTATTAAATAAGACCATGTAACTTAAAATCATACCATCTGATATGCTTTAATGGACACATATTTTTATGCCTTTAAATTTGGTATGGATCGGACGGGCGGATGTAAAGTATCGTACTTTATAATCCGAATTTTTTAAATGGCTCATATTTTGTAACTGCTTTTGTAACTGCTCCTATAATTAAAGTTTTTAACGGTTGTTGTAATGGTGTGTGTAATGGCCATTCAAAAATAAGATTCCACCATTTTTTTAATTTTGAATTTTAATATTTAATTTTGCAACAACTATTATAACGGCACAGTTAAATGTGGCCATCTCAAGAATATATCTTGCCCTCTTTTTCCTCCTGCTATTATAACGACCTTTGTAACAGTCGTGCAATATTTTAGCAGTTCCAAAATTAAAATAAAATGAAAAAATATACATTATGTAGCTTCGTATTCATCATCATTAGTCTCGTCGTCCCCGCCGTTGTCTTCATCTTCGTCATAATTTTCATCATTATTTTCATGCACTTGTCTCTGTGAAGTACCTCCAGCCTGCTGTTGTGCCATAGAAAGATCCACCACAACTTGTAAAGCATTGGGGCCATGTAAATTGTACGACTGATTGTCCATAGCCACTACAAGGACTGGTACAACTTCCTCCGATTGGTATGCGAATATCTCAGTCCATTTGGACTCATCGACAACTCTCCGAGCCATGATTTTGCAACAACCATCTAGTCTGCTTTGTCCTTCTTCATACTTGGGTACTCTATGAAATTTACTTGTATTGCTTGTTGCGTAAGTATAAATAGATCATCCATCTGACACAACTTTCTGAAGTTTACATCAATGAGATGATAGCGTGGGTCACCTTCATGTCTCTTACTAGATTAACCCAACGACACTTGATATTCAAGTTCGGAATAAGTGGGTATGTCAATTGAATGATCTCTTCGATAACTCCATAGAAGTCATTTACCTCGTCTGTATACGATGAACTTTTGACACATACCCTACAATTCTTGGTGGACTTGTCAGTATTGTGATGTTTAGTCTGGAAGTCGTACCCGTTAACAAAGTAGCTTCTACATTGGGACCCCAATAATGACACTTTAGTAGTTCTTTGTCTGAATAATTCAGCTCGGGATGTACCTACACGTTCATATATATATGATAAGTTATTTTAATTAATTTGTAGGTTGCGACAACGTACTTTTAAAATTTTCAAATGAAAGGTTGTGTTTAACTTACACGTCATTTGAACCAATTCTTGAATTTAGTCAATACAAGTCGATCAATAATTGGGTTGTCGGGAAGGTGGTGTTGTTACAACTCGTTCAAGTAAGATTTGTACAAGTGATGCAATTTTTATATATAAATGCATACACTTAACATGTATATTATAAAGACCAATTTATATTAGAATTAACAACTTACTCATAATATGGTGTGACTACTTCACAGTTGGTCAAAACGTACGTCTCGATGATGTGCCATTCTGGTCCATTGAGCCCATATTTTCTTCATGGCACCACTAGCTCTGCCAGGATAGTTGAAAATAGACACCTAGATTCCATCATTGTTGCTCGTGTGTTCATCATTTCTACGAGGCATGCTTCGTTTGGATTGCACGTCCGGTTCAAAGAACTGTGATGGTAACAGACCGATTTCCTTGACAATGTATGCCTTGACAATGGATGTTTCAACATGTGCTTAGTTTTTCACCTTCTTCTTCAACTCATGTAGAAATCTTTCAAATTGGAACATCCACTGTATTGCACTGGCCCCCCTACGCGTGTTTCATATGGCAGGTGAACAATGAGGTGCTCTATTGAGTCGAAAGAGGCTGGCGGAAATATCTTTTCAAGGTTGCACAGTATGATGGCAACACTATTTTCCAACTCATGAAGCTTGTGAATATCCAGCGTGGTTGAGCATATGCTTTGGAATAAAAAAACTAACCTCGGTTAATGCGCTCCATACATACTCGAGAAGCAGTTCATGAAAGGTAATCGGGATCAATTTCTGCATGAATACATGACAGTCATGGCTTTTCATGCCATGCATCCGTAATTCCATCATGTCAACGCAGCGTGTAAGGTTAGACGCGTATCCATCATGAAACTTTAGGACACGAATCCATTTACACACTCTTCTTTTCTGCTCCTTCACCAGGGTATAAACCGCTTTAAACATAACATTCGGTCTACGTTCATCCAATTCCAGCTCTGGCGATTACATATGATCTTCAAATCCCTGCGTGCGTTCATATTATCCTTCATCTTTCTCTTGATATTCATGACCATGTTGAATATATTTTCAAACACGTTTTTCTCAATGTGTATGACATTAAGATTGTGTCATATCAGAAGCACTGACTAATATAGGAGATCCTAAACGATGCTTTTCTTTGTTCACTTATGATCGCTACCGTAGCCATCAGGTAATGACAATGGAATTTCAACTGCAGGACTAATGTTTGCAACCCGATTGAGGAACTGGTCTCCAGTTAGCCTTGGACGTGCAACCTTATTCTCTAACAATTCTTCGTGAAGGCTTTCTTGTTCCTTTGATAGGGATGTTGCTCAGGAGAAAACTGTCTGTAGCAGTCAAAGTAGCACGCCTTCCTACCATACTTCAAATGGAATGCCCTTGTATCATCCATACAAATCGGACATCCCATAACCCCCACGGTACTCCACCCAGACGTCATACTATAAGCGGGTAGGTTGTTCACAATCAACATCAACGCCGCCCGCATGATGAATGCCCTATCCGTGGCATGGTCATATGTTCTAACACCCACATGCCACAATTGCAGCAGCACTTGAATCAATGGTTCCAAGTACACATCGATCAGACGCTTCGGATTAGAAGTGTCAGGCATGACCATCGTCAAAAACATGTACTCAGAACTCATGCACATACCAGGGGGAAGATTGTACGGTGTAATGATAACCGGCCAACATGAATAAGTATGACCGTACTAACCATGGGGCCCGAAACTATCTGTGCAAAGGCCCAACCGAACATTATGCGGATTTTCTGCGAAATCAGGATACATCCAGTCAAAATGCTTCCACGCCTCAGTATCGGAAGGATGACATATCAGTCCCTCCTCTATCTGATGTGTGGTATGCCACGTCATGTGCTTGGCAATCGCCCTCAAAGAATACAACCTATACAGACGAGGAGTAAGTGGCAAGTACCTAAGGACATCATACGGGGACTTCTTCTAGCGTGGGTCTTGCTCTTTCTTAGGAAGACTTGTACCTAGCGTCCTCACAAAATTTGCAGTACTCTAAATTGACGTCGTCCTTCTAATACTACATGTAACTATTCTTACACGCATCAATTTTCTCAACGGGTAAACCCAAATCCTTTACCAGCTTCTTCGTGCTGTAGTAATCTACCGGCAGAGTGTGATTGGGGGCAATATTCTATTAGCTCATTGCGATATTCAATAATATATTTGCTCAGAAATATGACCATCCATCTTGATATCCACCAACTCAACAACAAAATCCAATTGAGATTGGGTGCAACCGTCCCATAAAGGATGGTCTGCAGCATGCACTACATTATAAAAACGGTCTGCCAATCCTGACTCATAATAATCGTATGGGCCATCGCCATAACAATATGAACTAGGACCGGCATCAACAAGGAATACCTCATACCATCATCAGGGACACCTTCGTGAGAAGAAGCAAAATAACTCGGCCCGACTGCATAAAAAATCAGCCTCTGCACCCAATCCATATGCTGTTCATCACCCCACTGTGGATAATTACCGTCAACACGGCCAGCTGGGGTTCGCTCTTTGGACACTGGAGGGATAGCCCGTGCCTCAAAATACTCCTGCACAATCTCCTCGCCATGCGAAGTCCAATTATAATATTCTGGCATAAACTCGTGCATAGACAAGTGATAACTAACTTCGTCGAGTGTTCCAAATTTTGTGTTTTTGTACTTTTGGCAAGGGCAAATTTTATCTCTATCCATATTTCCTCGCTGACCCTTAGCCCATTCTATGAAAGTTTTAACCCCATCCTCAAACTCTGGTGTAAGACCTGCCCTTCCCGAAATGTTCTTATTATACATCCATCTTCTCAATTCTCATAACATGATGATATATATAGATCGATATATAACTGCAAATTCACACGTATGTGCACATATAATTAAGCTAGTTTCTAGCTAATTTGATGACTTATAAATTTAGAAATATTTCATGCATTACACTACTTAATTAGTGAATACATGCATATAATTAACAATTAACTAACATATATAATTAAAAATTAAAACTCGATCAGAAAAACTAATTAAATCACTACATACGTAGGAAGGTATAATTACTTTAATTAAAAATAATACAATATTAAATTAGTCGTTTTACCTGCTCAACCATCTCAATAGACGAGCACCACTAGCTAGTTGATCGACGGTCCAAGAATTCGAGCGATATTGTTAAATATTAATCCAAAGCCACTCAAGTAAATGTGCGAGAAAATTAGAGTATTGAGAATGTTTTGGTTAGTAAGATTTTCTAAAATATTAATTGTAATGAAATGAAAACAACTTGCACATATATATAAGATTATTTGTACCAGGTTTGTAATGGCTTTTGAAACTCCTAATATAGCCGTTGAAAAATAGCCATTTCAAAAATTAGCCTTATTTTGTAACGACCTTTATAACTGTTGATTTTGTAATGAATTTTGGAAGGGTCGTTGTAGCAGCTCGTGTAACGGCCAATATTTTCACCGAAATATTCGTTACAATAACTAAGCCGTTACAAAAACCGGTACAATATAGTAACGACCAATAAAATAACTCTATTGTTACTAATATATTACATAAACATCAAAGGTTTAAATATTCGTCATATAATTACAGTAAATTTAAGAAGTAGCGTATACCAACCATCATATATCAATCCACAACATAATACCGGAGGTTATTATTTATTTTCTTAGGGCCCTAGTTGCCCAAGTTGGATTGCATCCATCAATGGTCTTTGTTGCCTTCTTTTGAGTTAACTATACTTAACATAATTTCAAAACTTTTATGTTAGTAGAAGGAGCTGCTTAACCCTCTACTTTATCCTCATGCAATATCATAAGTTACAGTATGTCGAGGATATCGTAAATTTTAAATAAACTATTAAATAATATTCTTATATTCAAATCTCAGTTCTGTTTTCTTCTAAGTAACAAGATATCCTAAACTTCCTAAGGATATATATATATATATATATATATATATATATATATATATATATATTATCTTAAATAATAAGAATTTATTTATCAAACCTCTCATATTCTTATAGTTACCCTTCTTAATAATATTTGTAGATTGAATTATCTAAAAAATCTCATATTTCTATCTTAATAAACATAATATTTCTCAAACATAATTTTTTAATATTTCTATAATTTTTTACCAATTCCTTACTATTTTATGGATTAATTAGACATCTGTTTATATAATTAAGTATCTGGTTAATAAATTCAATTAAATTGAACGAATTAATTTATTAGCTATAACACCCTTAATTCAAATGAAATATTTAACCTATCACTAACTTATAAATAATCCATTTCATTAGATTTTCATACTACACATTAAGCTGAATAATAGAAATTGCATTTAAAAAATTAAGTAATCGAATGATATAGATACATGAATTCAATACTAATTTAAAAACATTAATCACTTACTTTCCCTCGGATTCTCCCAATACAAAAAAAAAAAAAAGATCATTTAGTATAGGAGCCCTGGTGCTGAACGACTTTATTTTCACCTTCTGGATGAACAATATGTCATATTTGATGATGATGACCATTTGGATGATGTATTGAACAAAGAAGGGATTAAAAAGACGATGTTTATTGAGTGCATGCAGATGAACAAAGTTGATCCTTCTACTCGAGAACTCACTCACGCAAATTTTCTCACTAAGTTTGTTTGGCATGCTAAAGAGAGAAAAAAAAAAAAAAAAGAAATCTGCAGATGTATTAGCAGAATGTATTATGCACACCCATCATTCGGAGAAATTTTTTATCTCCAAATGCTTTTATTTATAATTAAAGGTCCAAAGTGTTATGATGGCGCCAAAACTGTTGATGGCACATTATTTCGTACGTATAAAGAAGCCTGTAATGCATTTGGTTTGTTGGGAAATGATGGTGAATGGCATTGAGCTATTCAAGAGGCTGCTCAATGGCAAACAAGACATAAATTACGAGAATTGTTTGTTACCATCATCTTATTTGTGAGGTGACTGAACCATTAAAATCACGGGAGAAAAATTGAGAATTTCTCTTAGATGATATACTATACAGACAAAGATAAATTTTTAGAATTTATCACCTCAACTTGAATTCTAATCAGTTGAAAAACTATGCATTGCACGTTATTGAGAAGATAATGAATGCTAATAATAGATCATTGAAGGAGTTCCCATATTTGTCATTCCCAGATAATGTGGAAGCTACTAACCTTAGAAATAAACTGATAGTGGACCAATTATGTTATGATAGACAGTCACTTTTGCAAGAGCATGCTCGATTATACAAAATGCGGATCGAGATATGATATGTTATAGCTGATGTATATGGAGATAATTGTGGCTTATATTTTGTATATGGCAGTGGTGGATCTGCAAAAATATATTTGTGGAGAACAATATTGACCCGCTTCCGTTCTGAAGGTAAAATTATTTTAGCGGTTGCATCATCAGGAATAGCTTCTCTTTTGTTTCCTGGTAGACGAACTCTCATTCTAGATTCAAGATTCCTATGTTAGTTGATGATGAGTCGACATGCAGCATCAACCAAGACTCTTTCTGGTTGATTTAATTTGCGAAACCTCATTAATAGTTTGGGATGAAGCTCCTATGCAACATAGACATTTATTTTAAACTGTAGATCGCACTTTTAAAGCTATAATGAAGTTTGGCAATCCAGCGGCAGAGCAGAAGATATATGGGGGTAAAATGATATTACTAGGTGGTGACTTCAGGCAAATACTTCCTGTTGTGGCAAAAGGTGGGCGTTTTGAGATCATTGTTTCATGTATTAACAAATCTTCAAATATTTGGCAACATTGTCAAGTTTTTCTATTGTCGATAAATATGAGATTGAAACCAATGAAGCTCGCACAATGCATGAGTTTAGTAAATGAGTTTTAGATCTTGGTGAAGGTAAATTGCCCGCAATCAGCCTAGATGATGAATCAGAACCTGCTTGGATTAAAGTTCCGGATGACCTCTTGATTCCTAAAGAAGATGATGATTTAGGCAGAATTGTAGAGACGACTTATCTAGACTTGATGGCAAATTACAATGTCTCTGAATATCTTCATAGTTGAGCTATTCTTTCCCCAACGAATGATATTGTTGATCAAGTTAATTCATATATGATGTCATTGATACCAGGGAGGACTAAGCAGTATTTGAGTGCTGATAGCATATGTCCAAGTTCTGTTGATATTGATGAGCAGTTCATTCTTTATTTGGTTGAGTATCTAAATACTCTTAAATTTTCTGGGATACTAGATCATAAACTTGTTTTGGAAGTTGGGTGCCAATTATTCTTTTGAGACATATAAATCAGAGCCTTGGATTATGTAATGGTACTCGATTAATTATAACGCAATTGACCGACACAGTCATTGAAGCCGAAGCTATTACTGGAAACAATACAGGGAGAAGATTTTCATTCATAGAATTGATATGTCTCCTTCTAAATCCAAATGGCCATTCATCTTTGAGAGGCGTCAATTTTCGGCGAGAGTGTGTTTTGCAATGACAATATACAAAAGTCAAGGGCAAAATTTTGATAATGTTGGTGTATATCTACCTAAACCTGTATGTTGTAGTCTCACAAGTGACTTTTAGAAAAGGGTTGAGATTTCTCATGAAGAATAATGGGTTGTTGGATGATTCTTATACAAAGAATGATGTTTATAGGGAAATATTTGACAATCTACCCATGGGTATATATTTCTTTTATCCTTAAATATTTTTGATTTATTACTAATTTTTATAGTCATATTTCACATTGTAAAAATATTTTAAATGCATTTTTTTCGTATATTACATGTATATCAATTATGATTTTTTTTTTTGTTAAATGATCTAGGCCTCTAATCTAGAGCATGAGTACTAATTACCAGTTTTTGGCACATCCCTCTCCCATGGAATCTAATTGGATAATAAAAGTACAAATCACTAGGATGTGGGATGGAATTCACTACATCAGCGGAGATACGTTGTCCTTAGATATAATTATCCTAGACAAGCAGGTAATCTAATTTGAATTTTGTTTCTTTAATAATTCATTAAATATAATTATAATAGATTAAACATTTACTACATCATTTTTCCTCAAGTATATGTACTTTATATGAGGTAACTATTATTTTCGGTAATTATTTGTATGTAACAGGATGAACACATGCAAGCAAGTGTGCCGAAGAACTTAATTCCTAGATTTAGGTCATTGCTATTAGAGGGATCTGTTTACATGATCGAGAAGTTCAAGGTGTATAAGTGTAAAGGAGGACATAGACCTGTCCACAAAGATCACTATGTTTGCTTCACACTTTCAACTCGAGTAAGGCGCTTGGAAGGAAATGATCACAATATTAAGTTACACAATTTTGAATTCATTAGTTTCAGACTTTTAGTGATATTCCTACACGCTTCAAAGTTGATGTTTATTTGACTAGTAATTTTCTTTTAGGCCTTTTTTTCTATCTTTTTAATAAGTGTATTAATTTAAATATTGTTACTAAATTACAATTCTTAACATCATATGACAAATGTCATCGAAAAGCTTAGTAAAAAAGGTCCAATTGAAGATACTAAATATGGTAAGGTTCGAAATATTGAGCTAACTGATCAAAGGTACTTCATCACTTTTTTAAATTTATTATTTGTCTTGTTTTTTAATAGTTTTGATAAAGTTTTTAGACTAGAATCTTATCTGGTCTTTATCCTTATAGTGAAATGATTATACCGGTGGCATTGTGGGGGGCAATATGCTACTATGATTGATGATGATTGTGATTCAAGAAGCAAAGGTCCTTTTACAATGGTTGTTACATCTACAAAAGTCGGACAATTTAGAGGTAATGTAGCTTAAAATTTAAATATTAATCTATTATCAATTGTTTTTCACCTTTGTAATACTAATTCAGTTCATTTTATATATAGGAGCTCACAATTTGAAATCGATTTTTGGGACAAAAGTTTACATTAACTTAGAAATACCTGAGGTGTTCAACTTTCTAAATAGATTAGTAACTACATTAAACCAATCGTTAATTAAATTATGTAAAACAACTATGATATTAAATTTTTTAACGTATGTAGTTTGGGAGAAGCATGTAACACGCCCATTGATGTTATACAACCCTACATTTCTAAAACTATTTTAAGAACAGGAGGATGATATCTGAACTTTTTTGCCAAAATCTCATCTGTGATACGACGATAATGTATACTTTACTCATGATTGTATAATATTTATTCACCATATAATCAAACTCACTCACCTTTTTATATTGTTTATCTTGCAATCTTTTTATTTGTATAGGTTAGGATTTACACATGCAAGGCCACTATTTTAAAAATTGCTATTGATAAAATAGTGTGTTATAAATCATGTGTGAATTGTGCAAAAAAAGGTCAACGAACATGACTTGAAATTATTTTGTGCTCATTTCCAAATTGAAGTACAATCCCCTAAGATGAGGTTTATAAACTATTGTGTATTTTTATACTATGTATAATGCCTTTAGTTATTTATTCAAAAAAGTTTAATGAAGATCGTGTTTAATAATTTAGGTACATGTTGAAAGTCTTTGCATGCGATTCAAGTGGGGCTTGGTTTGTAATATTTGACAATGAATTTCAAAGACTAACACATATTGAACTTCCACGCCTCATGTTAGCACATGAACAGGTTAATAAACTATTTTCTTTCTCTATTCTTAATTTTTTAATTTTTTTGTGTATCTAAATGTTGTGTTATGCGTAGGAAGGGGGGGAAGTCAACTAATTGTAAATTCTATTATGAGTCTCAGAGGCCACCCATTTGTATTTCAAATAAAGTTGGCTGACTACAATTTTGAAAGTGGAGTCTTTGATCTGACAGTTTCGAAATGGTTTCATTGCGACTTCAAGCTTGAATCAAAATATCTTTTGAAACATGTTATTTCCTACCATTTTACTAATCTCTTAATCAATTTATAATATTTTTCTACCTATTTGAGTAATAAAGTTTTTTATTTTATTTGAATTCATGTGTTGATACAATTTTTATATTACATCATGACATAATGTTCTGTTTACTATGAATTGCAACTACTCTTGAGAACATGGTAAAAATCGGTGATGCAATCAAATATTCAAACTTTGGTCTTCCAAGGTGCGAGGGCTCGTCAAACATTGAGCCATCATCACTTGTTGGCCAAAATATTTAGGACTGTAACCCAATTGAGTCATCTTCAAGTGATTTGTTGGATGAAAAATCTCCATCAAAAGAAAATGTGTATTTGGAGATAATATGATAACAATTGGATTACAACATATGATATAATCATTGAAAATTATATATTTGCTAAAATCTTTCTATGCTCATAAAAGGAAAGATGATCAAGATCAAATCATAGATCAAGCTACAAATTTGGAGAAGAAATTTGCCGAACATGTTTGAAGCACATATTTTGTTGATTATACATTGTTATATATTTATGAGTTTTTAAAATGTACAATAATATGTCTGAACTTAAACAATATTATTAAAGTAGTTGTCGTAGTGGTGTAATTGGTATTAGTTCTGTTTCAACTTAACTTATGAATAAAGCACTTCATTAAACTTATATGATCCAAATGTTTATTTTGAAATATTTAACAAACTTTAAACAATAATTTTGAACTTTTAATTTTTATTTGTTTATTTGTTAGATTTGTTATTTTTATATTAATTTATTTAACTTGAATGAGTTTTCTTATTTGATTCTTTCTTTTTTGTCATTATGAAAGAAAAACAATTCCCCAATATATAAATATTGCATGAAATTAAGGTATATTTATATTTATTACATTCTTATACAATAGTTAACACAAAAAAATAATTTGCTAGCAATTTCAATTGTCATTCAATTAATATCTAACATCTTAATAATAATAATTAAAATAAACCTAAATAATGAATATTAAATATTGAATATTTTTTCATTAAGAAAATATATGCCCATGCAACGCAGGGGTTAATAACTAGTTAATTATAGAAAAGAAAAAAAAGCTATGATTTGTGATTTATTTATAACAATAAGAAAAAAAAAAAAAACAAAAGCCCAAAATTGGACGAGAAAACCCTACTCTTTTTCTTTTTTTTTTCCGGTGAAAGTAAATTGCATTAATGAAAGAAAATGTACATTCGTATAATACACATAAGTCATATCACGTCGTGTCACCCTCGACAGGCTAAGGGATCCGCCACACTCTATACAATCCGCATGTACTAACAGACTTAGATAAATTAGCACTAACAATCCTTTGTCTAACTTCCTCAACAGCTATGTAAGCAAGTATAGAGTTAGGTCTATTTAACTGTTAGAATCTCCTCTGGTTCCTTTCCTGCCATATGTGAAAAACTAGTAAAGCCAATAGCGCTCAAGACGCTGCATTAACAATATGACGCCCTCTGCATTTAACAGAAGCCCAAGCAACGTCCCTTCACCACTCTCGATTCGGCCAGTAAAAGCAAATAAGTAGCCGAACCACCTCCAAACACCGACGAGCATGACAGCAACGAAAGAAGAGATGATTATGAGTTTCAAGTTGTCCATCCTGGCACAAGATGCACATCGTGCCCAAATAACTTAACCACTATTTGTCTAAAGTCGACAATTTGACTAGTATGGCTAGCCAGAGAATAAAGTTGTTACGAGGGATCAAAGACCAGCCCACCTTGGGTCCCAGAGGGGAAAAAATAGAATAAGTTGCTGCAGTGGTAAAGGATTCTCCCTCTAACCTCCATGTAATCCGATCACTGCCACAATAATAGGAAGGGAGTCCAGGATTTTCGAACAGGCAACGTCTATAATAGGTGGCCTTTGCCACTATCCATTAGTGATGGCAGTTTCAAGCTTATTTGTCAAAGAAGTTTCAGTAAGCATTGGGCCATGCGGAAACCGATGTATTAGGGGACCGAGGGAGTACCAAGGATCTTGCCATAGGAAAAATAAATCTCCATCCTAAATTCGATAATCAATAAACGGAAGTATATAGTTCCGTAACCGGAGGAGCTTGCGCCATCCCCAAGAACCTTGGCACTCACTTATCGTCCAAATAGAGTGCTTATACAGTCGGACACTATGAATCCAATCCACCCAGATAGAAGTTCGATCTCCCTTAAGCAAATTTCACAGATGCCTACTCATCAGTGCTCGATTAAGAGCGAGTATGTCTCGGATGCCTTGTCCTTCTTCATCAATTGGATTACAAATATATTGCTAAGCCACTTTAGGTTGCCCTCTTCTAGACGACCCCTTCCAAAGAAAACATCGCAAACGTTTCTCCACCTTTCGAATAGTCCCCTTGGGCAATATGAAAGACATTGCCCAATAAATATTAAGTGCCATGAGGACAGATTTGATGAGTTGTAATTAGCCAGCAAAACACAATTGGACTCCCTCATAACCTTTAATGCGACTGTCAATTTTCATTAGTAGAGGTTTACAGTTTGTTATAGACAAGCGAGACGACAAGAGAGGTAGTCCGAGGTACCGAACAGGGAGGCGACCCTCCTGGAATTCCAACACCGCAAGCAAGTCGCTCCTCACATCATGAGCAGATCAGGAAATAATCAGATGACTTTTGGTAGGATTAGCATGTAAAGCGGAATATAGATGCAAAGGATTCGAGGCCCCTCTTAAAGACACTCACCGAAGATACATCAACCTTGCAAAATAAAAGGAAATCATCAGCAAAACAGAGCTGGAATAACCCCAACTCACGACAGTACCAGTGAAATGAGAATTCCAAATCCTAGTAAATTAATTGCTGCAACAACATGCGAAGTACTTCTATGACAAGTACAAAAAGATAAGGGAACATAGGGTCCCCTTGCCTCAGCCCTCGTGCGCCACGAAAGAAACCATGAGCAGCACCACTAATACAGAACGAGAAGGCCGGTGTAGTGATACATTCCTCGATCTAATGAATAAAAAGGTCAGGAAACCCAAATAGACGCAAGACAGAAAGTAGGAAACCCCACTCCAATGTGTCATACACTTTTCGTAAATCCACCTTCTCTTTGGAAGGTGCTGCTGATTATACCCTATAAATAACTCTTGTGCCAATAAAATGTTGTCCCCACTAGACCGGCTAGGCACGAACGCATTCTGAGAAGGGCTAATAATCTGATCGAATACAGTACTCAATCGTTGCACCTATAATCTTAGTAATGGCTTTATAAAGAACATTGCAACATGATATAGGGCGGAAATCAACAACATGAGAAGGGGCCCGTACCTTTGAAATAAGGGCAAGCAAAGTAGCATTCACCTGTTTAAGCAAGTTCCCCGTGTTAAAGAACTCAAGAATAGCACTCGTTATCTCCTCCCCCACCACCGATCAAGCAACCTTATAAAAGCCTGAAGAAAACCCATCCGGGCCCGGTGATTTATCTTCAGCAATATCAAAGAACGCCATTTTCACCTCCGAAGCAGTAACTGGCATGAAGGGAGTATTGGAATCCTTCCTTAGTAATAATATATCGCGCCAACGGGCGTAAAAACCTGAAGTCGAGAAATCGATCCATCCTCTCGCCTCCCAATAGTCGTTGATAGAAATCCGTGAATTCACTAATGACCTCAGTTGGTTCCGTATGTGTAGTGCCCTTGTCATCTATAATCTGGAAAACTCATTTCGAGGCACATTTGGTAGCAATTTTACAAAAGAAGACATGGGAAGACTGGTCTCTCCCTTCATCCACAGTATCTTTGCTCTCTGCTGCTAAGCACTCTCCAAGAATATTGCTGCCAATTTTTCATTGAAACGTCTCCCTTGTGTCTCATTTGCTATATAAAAATTGGTTTCAACGCCTTAAGCTTGCATGTAACAGCATACATTGACGCGCCTACTATATGCTGTTGCCAAATGTTCTGTACAGTAGGAATAAACTTCGGTGAGAGAGCAAGATAATTATCAAACTGAAACATACTTACTTGCCTTGTTTGAGTATCTCCACGGATGACTAATGGGGAGTGATCAGAAGTCCGTTGCGTAAGACTAACATAAGAGGCATTGGGCCAACGTCCCAACCAACGATCATTAACAAACATGCGATCCAATCTTTTCCAACCTACTCTTTGCTCTTCTTCCTGTAGCGACAATTTTCTTCAACCTCGTCAGGTAATAGATTCTTATCTTTTTTCTTCCCGTATGTTGCCTTCGCTGTTTTGATTTCGTCTTGTTTTCCCTAATTTTTCTTTTCTTTTATGTCCAAAATCAATTAATTTGGGCCAATTTTTTAAAGAAGAGCCGACCTTTTTGCTTCATTTTTATACTTATTTAGATTTTCTTTAAGCAAATACCGCCTAGATGGGAATTTATTAATTTTGAAAATATAATAATCTCTGTACAACTGTAAAGCAGTAAACGAGGAGTACTTACTTCATTTACATAGCACTGTACGCATTTAATAAAGCAATAACTTATCTAGATATGCAGTAAAATAAAATCCTATCTAAGTAATAAAATCTTTGTGCTAACAGTAGACTATAAAATCTCCGTACTTCTACTTCTCATTCAGTATAACACTACACCTCATCATTCTGCTCATTTCTAACTTGAGAAATCTCTTCTGTTTCTTCCATACTGCACACGTGAATATCTATCTTCCTCAATCCAACCTTGGAAAACCACAACAATTCTTCTCTCCAAAAATCAATTAAAACCACAACAATTCTGCAAATTCCAGGTAATCCATAGAAATTTTCAAAGGAGAAAGATTCTCACCCCTGTCAGTTTCAATTATTAATCTAACATATTATTAAACTAATCATTAACTGCAATTAGTGTAGCAAATAAAAGCACTAAGTTGCAAAAGTATGCAACAACAGATTCAATCCAACCCAACTGATTAAAGTCTATGCTTAAAACATCAAATACTAATAAAGCTCAAGTACATAGATAGCAATTTCGAAATTGTGATCAGTAACCAAAATTTCTAAATCTATGAGATTAACCATGGAGACCCCTCCAATAAACATCACATTTCTAATTGAGTGAATGGTGGAAGAGCAGACAGAGCCCCACACACCAGGCGCACAAACATGAATTTGAAAGGAACTTACTGCACAGAAAGAAGTGAAGAAATGGGAGGTGTGGTATGGGAAGCGGCGAGCAGCACCTCTGTTAAAGACATGCAAGAATACCATTTATTTAGGCACAGAGAGCTCAAATAACAGAGAGGAGGAGTTGGGTAGTTGTGCTGCTCAAGAAAAAAATCGAATTGTGTTGTGCAAAATGGGCTGCCAAATATTCATTCAGATCATCTACTTTCCAGACCACCAATTGTTGGGTTGAAGGAATAATATGTATCCTTGGGTTTAAATTCAACATAGTCCCAAATCCAATAACCTAAGCATTGGTGTAGTGTGAAGGCCCAGCATAGCTAGTGGGTGTCGTCGAATTCAGTAAAATTGTTTTTCTTACTAAACAATTTGCAAATTGTTCTAGTAGTGATTATGATGGAATCCAAAAAGAAATTGACTTTAAAGATGGAAAAAAGGCGCTTGTTTGTTGATACTAAAAATACAATAATTGATAATATATAAGAGAAATAATATGATGAGAACTTCCAATCAAATTAAGCTAAGATATGATTAACTAAATTAATTCCATCTATTGTAGATCATTAATTAATTCCATCTTTCGGACCGAAAGAAAATTCAGGACATTATCTTGAATCACTTTAAGTTGATCTATAGGTCTATTCATCCGGATTTGAGTGTAATGAAGAGATTTTGGACACTTTCACTCCACGGGTGACGAGGGAGATGAATGAAGTACTGCTGCAACCTTTCTTTCTTGAGGAAGTGAAATAAGCTCTTGATCAAATGTACCCCTACAAATCGCCAGGGCGGACGATATCTCCCATATTTTTTATCAGAAATTTTGGCATATTGTAAGTGTTGAGGTATCTGAGTACGTTCTTTCATTCCTTAATAATCATATCTCCTATCCTCAATTTAATCCTACTCATATAGTGTTAATTCCCAACTGTGAGAAACCCGGTCTCTGTTAATGATTTCGGGCTTATTAGTTTATGAAATGTGATTTATAAGCTTGGTTCTAAAACTATTGCTAATCAGGTCAAGCCGTTTTTAAATAGCATTATTTATGCTTCTCAATCACCATTCGTTCCTAGTCTTCTAATTACGAATAATGTTAGTGCATATGAATTAAATCATTATCTAGCTTATAAGAGATGGGGGTCAGTGGGTCATGTGGCATTGAAACTCGACATCAGTAAAGCTTATGATCAGGTTAAATGGGTTTTTCTTGAGATGGTGTTGCTTAGATTAGGATTCCACTGTGTTTTCGTTAAATTAATTTTGATGTGTGTGTATTCAATTTCCTATTGGATTATGCTTGAGGGCGAATCATTTGGGTTTATTAGACCAGAGCGCGGGCTTCACCAAGGGGATCCCCTCTCGCCCTATTTGATTTCGTTTTGTGTAGAGGCCTTTAGTTGTATGGTACAAAAGGAGGAGCATGAGGGAAGCATCCAAAGGGTGGCGGTATGCCATAGAGCCCCTCGAGTTTCTCATCTTTTATTTGTGGATGATACTTTACTCTTCTATCAAGCAATATTGGAGGCAATGGATTGTATTAAGGGGATTCTGACTAAGTTTGAAAGGGTATCAGGTTTAAAAATCAATGTGCAAAAATCAGCGGTGGTCTTTAGCAAGAACATGGATCAGCACTTCAAAGAGGCTTTAGTGAGCGACTAGGGGTTGAACTAGTGGATAAGCATGAAAAGTATCTGGGTTTGCCTACGGTGAGTATCGCACCAAGCTTGAATTGTTCGTTAGTCTAAAAAATAGAGTTTGGAGTAAGCTGCAGAACTGGGTAGCCAAGAGGTTATCTCAAACCAGTCGGATGGTGCTTATTAAAGCAGTGGCACAAGCTATTCCAACATACGCCGTGGGATGCTTCTTATTACCTGATGGGTTACTTCATGAGCTTGACAGTATGTCAAAACTTCTTCTGGCAGCATGACGAGAGACAGAGCATTCATTGGTTAAGTTGGAAAACTCTCTGTAAGCATAATTGGGGGGGGTGGATTTCGTAACTTGCAGGCTTTTAACTTGGCAATGCTAGCTAAACAGGCATGGAGGCTTCTCATGTATCCGGACTCACTTCTCAGTCAAATTTTGAAGGCTAAGTACTACCCGAATTCAGATTTCTTTCAAGCGAAATGTGGGGGGCAACTAAGCTATACTTGGCGCTCAATTCTGGCAACTAGGGACTTAATCCGACAAGGTGCACGGTGGAAAGTGGGAGATGGCAAAATTATTAATATAATTAGTGATCCCTGGCTCCTTAGACCTTTGTCCTTCAAACTTATTAGCCTACCGAAGTCTTTACAGAACTCCTCAAAGTAATGCAAGCTGATGCAAGTGGACCGGAGAAGCTGGAATGAGGAGCTCCTTGAAAAAGAATTTGGGGAAGAGGATGTACAGTATATTAAATCCGTAGAGCTTCAGTCCCCTAAGTGTTCGGACATTATGGAGTGGCACTTTGGTAGGAAAGGAATGATTTCAGTGAAGAGTGCCTACGAACTTTGCATTCAACAAATTGATAAGGTCAACACACCGGTGAGCTATAAACAAGGCAATAATCCGCTAGGTGAGTGGAGTTTCTTATGGTGAGCCAAGGTCCCTCCTAAATTTAAGTTATTGGCTTGACGAGCATGGAAAGATGCACTTCCAGTCTGTTGTAACCTTAGGCGTAGAGGAATGAACATCACTACAACTTGCATTCGCTGTGGATACGGGTCAGAGGATGTGTTACATGTTCTATTGAGGTGTTCGTTCTCTCGGCAAGTTTGGGTGCTATCGTTCATTCCATGGCATTGGCTTGATTCTAAAGCGGGCCATACATATGACTAGATTAGGGATGTATGGAAAGAGCTTAACGGCAGTGAATTCTCATTGTTTCTTTTGATTTGTTGGAATCTTTGGTGGAGTCGGAATCAATTGACGTTTGAAGCAGTATCTTTGTCACCTATGGATGTCATAGCCTCAGCTAGGAGATATCTCCTAATTCTCCAAAGGGATCCCATGGTTACAGACCCCAATTTTGAGTGATTGGTGTTAGCTAGGTAGTGTCATTAGTAGTGGCTCCTGTCTGTTTTTTCTTTCAACTTCAATTTGGATATTGTCGCTTTTATCTAAAAAAAAAAAACTTTTTTCAAAATTGCACATCTAAAGTTGATATTAGAGTTTTCAAATAATTGGAATAATTTAACACTTTTATTTTAATTGCTATATTATCTGATATTATTCCTATCATGTATAATTAAATAAATTAAATTGTTAAAATTAATTAATAAAAAACATTTTTTAGGGCAATCATGCAAGTCTATTTGTTGTGTATGAATGAACAATTATATTACTTATGGGAGCATTATTGTATTAAACATTTAGTTATTCTATTAGCATTCAATATTTTAGTAATACAAATGACAAGTAAAAAAATAAATATGAATTTTAGTAATTGAGTAAAATTTATAATTCTTTTAGGAACAATAATTATTAAAAACAAGTGAAAATATTAAATAAAATCAAGCTTTTTAATGCATAAGGATAAAACGAGCTTTAATCATTAAGCTTGGTTTAGAAATTTTTTTCTTCCAAATATTATCGAATTTTGCTTATATATGATTTCTATTTTAATTTTTACAAACACCACCACTTCAAATTTTGTCATAATTTTTAACTTATTTTACAAAAACCACCAATCTAAAAGTAGAAATTTTTGCAAATACTCTCTAAGTTGATTTAAACCAAAAGCCATAAGCAGTTCCCTACCAACTTTTATAGCTTATTAGTAAAATTATAAATGTTAAGTTATTTTTTCAAACACTCCAATTCTAATATTTATCCTTGTTTTTAACTTTATTTTCAAATACTGCCAATTATTATTACTTAACTCATATTAATTTTTTTTATAATTTATTACCACCACAAAAACAGAAGCTATGCCGAAAGATTATTATAACATGTGTTATGTTCAAATGTAATTTGTTGTCATGTTGTACTCAAATTTTTGTTCCATTTTTTAACTTGGATTGGGCCGAGTGAGTTAGACTACTTTCTACATATAACATTTTGTCGGCCCAAATCAAGTTGATATTTTTTGTTGGATTTGACACGTTTATTATTTGTAGGCCTATATATCAGTGCTTTAATCATAATAATTGTTTGAGAAGGATCTCTTTTATAAAGAATTTTTGTATTAGCATTCTCACTCTTCACCTTCAATTTGACTCCAAATCTTCACAAGTTTTCTTATATTTAGATGTGTTTATATATGATGATACTTCCTCTATATTTCTTGTATAGGCCCAAAGCTTACCCATAAGCCTAGTTGGTCCTAAACCGGCTAGCCCATGAGCAGGTAGGTAAAACTCATAAAGTTATTTCTCATCTCTTTACTGGCAAGCCCAAGGAGTAAACCCATCATTAGCTAGACACATTCTCAAACAGATAGACGTACACGTCATATAGGTTCCCAACACATTATGACACATCATTCCAAAACATCTCCAGTAAACTCCTAGCCATTTGATGGCCACATAGCTCATAACTGGAAAGTAACAGACTCCCGAACGACTCGAACAGACTGATAAAGACTTAGTCAAAAAGCCATAAGTCCTTCAAGATAAGTCGAAATCATGAGATAAGTACTAACTTGTGATTTCTTTTAAGATCCTTCAACCCTTATGGTGTGGCTGAAATTTGGTATGCGTCACTAGTGCCGTCTGTGGGAACACTTGAGTTTAGATGTAAGAAATGACAAGTTCAGACAATGGAGGTGACAATGGATCTTTTGAGGGAAACACGCCCCTCCTTGCTGAAGAGAAAAGTGGATTGGCCCGAGAACGCACAAGCGAAGCGAGAGACGAAATAAATAAAAAGCCGTAAAAATACGCATTTTTTAAATAATTATTTGAGGACCGATCAACAGGTGTACCCCTAGTGTTCTCGGGCGTTTGATGTAGTATGTGGATTTAAAATAAATAAATAATGAATTCTAACATACAAGGGTACAGATTAAAGAAAGAAATGAGAAGCAATATTTAAATAAGATCTTACCTCTTTAGTTAGTCGTTTCAACCAACAATCGTGCATTCACCCCTTTGTTCACCCTAGGCTCCAACGTAGGAGCCCTCTAAAGATGATCCATACCACATCATGAAAGATTGCTTTGATTTCTTTGATAGAAGAAATGAAAATCGGTTGGAAGAAATGATCGAAGTGAACTACACTATCAATTAGTGTATTCTCTTCATAAATAATTCTCTACAACTCTATCTTTGATTTAGATCGAAGAGAGTTAGAGAATTAGAAGGATGAGAGTGAGAGTAACAGAGAGGGCCGAAAATTACTAGGAGGAAGATGGGGAATGTGTGTTCTCTACACTTTTCAATATGTGTTGTTATCTTATGAATAATGAAGATTATACACATGTATATGCTTTGTATGGGTAGGTAAAAATGTGTCTAGATACATTCCACCTACCTACAAGGCAACCTCCTCCTTATGTGGTTTGATCCACTCATGTCATATAAGAAGGGCTCCAAATATGGTCAAATCTACACTTTCTAAAAGAGCAATTTTGACCAACCCTCCTTCCAACAATAGAAGTCAACTCCTAGTTGACGTTAATTTAGTGGATCGAGTTTCATTGTAATAAAATTAAAATAAATCCAAGGCCTAATTAATTTAATTAAAATCCAATTTAATAAATCCAAACTAAATTAAGCCCAATGTCATTTAATTCAATTAAAGATATAACCATAATTCTCTTTAATTAATAAATATAATTTATTAATTAAGACAAAACCCAATTAAATTAATCCAATTAATTTAACCTTGGGCTATCCATCCAATGAATCATCCCACATGTACATAATCCAATTATTTACATCTTTCATAATTAATTTCGAATTAATTCCTAGTCCTTCCATGGTGATTTGTGTGTGACTCTTTAAGTTCACCTTTCAGCTAGACTTGGGCTAGTGTCCAACACTACCGATTAATTAAATCCAATTTAATTAATCATTCTTAATCAAGCATTGATAAAAAAAACCGCTACCATGGGTGACCATCTAGCAAGGTCTATGACACTAAGACTAATCCGTGTGAATATTTAGGCTCTCGAGTTCATACGGGTATAGTCCTTCCGCCTATTATCTCCCGACCTTAGTTTAGGGTATGGAATTTGGTATCGGTTCCCATCCTGGACTAGGCATCTATACTTAGTACTTGAGACGGCATTACGCTAAGTTGCTCGACATAGGAACCTCTTTTTCCTATTCGATCAACTACTGTGGCCACAGGTTCATAAGGTGTGAACGCATCTCCAAGTGCATAGGAGATACCTCTATCACATACGGATAGGGGATGGATCCTGTTCTTGAAACTCACCGTCATTGCTACATACTCCGACTGCACTAAACAAGACTTATGATGATCATGTCTGTGACACAATCGCCTCTTGTGCAAATCCAAGATGTAGCCATCGTATGCACGCGATTGTCATGATTCCTTAAGTTTGAGGACTATGATAAGTGCACAATGTATTATATTTTTATGGTAATAATGCCTTTTTGGGATTAAAATACTACTAAATTATATGACTTTATTGCATTATTAGCATATAAGGCATGATAGGAACTAAAGATGACAAATTGAAGCTAAAAAGAGCATTTGAAGACATTTGAAGAAATGAAGATAAATTGTGACAGCTTTGGAGATATGACTAAGTGTGCCCACGCATAGTGTCGCGGTCAACCTTGCCAAAAATGAAGAAATGGGGATTTTGCTAGAAGGAAAGGATGTTTGCTGATTGATCTTGATATGATTCTAGATTAGAAAGCTAGCCTAAATGTAAGGGATTAGTAAAATAATGTTAACTTTTTAGGAATGATCTGAAACCTACCATCCTTTATGTCTAGATTCGTGAGGTGCTATTAGTATAAATAGGAGGCACCTCTCACCTCTTGAACTACCTTATGTTTTATCTTATGTTTCATCTTTTAATCTACTCTTAGTTCCATTTATTGTTCTCTTTCTATTTTCTTTTTTGTTGTGCCAAATTGCTAATGGAATTCTACTTTTTAGTGTGTTTTTCCATTATCATGTTAGGCTAAGTTATTATTTTTCGGTTAATGTTATATGCTTGCTTGATTCCTAAATTTTTGTGAGATCTAACTTGTGCTTAATACTTTCGGTAAAATCGGTATTCATGTTATTCTTTGCTTTTGTTATAAACTTTTGATTTATGAATGATGTGGCCAATTGAACTTTACAAATTCGTAATTGTATGTTTAGTTCGATAACTAGTAGCAACATAGCATGATTAGTCGTGTGGAAGTGGTTAGTTATATTATGGGAAATGCATGATCGAATCTAAATGAATCCTTGTAAGAATTTATTGGTTAGGATCAGGCCTTTCTAATTCTTAATGTTGCTAATGAATTAAACACTGTGGGCGTTCCTAGGGTTTATTGATTAGGAAATTAGCCAATTGACGTTCCTTGGCTAACGATAATGTAAGGAAAGGTATGGTCATTAGGTCGTACCAATGACCATAACTTTTCTATTTATTTTAACGATTGTTACATTTGCATCAATGTTCGATTAACGGAATCAAGAATGAACTAGACTTTAATCGAAAAAAGTCTTATCTCATATCAGTTCATTCTATTTAATTCTGTGTTTTTATTCTCTTACTTGATACCCCCATCTTTCATTTTATTTTCGACGAAATAAACTTAAGCTCAGTCCCTGAGGAATCGACCCTATTCTCCACTTATGCCCATACTGAAGAGGCATCCACTTCATACGAGGACGAAATAGATATAACGTTAGAATTCAAAGAGTCCTCGAGTGAATCCGAAGAAGAAATCATGGCCATAATTCCTAAAAGAACGATCACGGATATGACTTCGCCCCATCTGAACCAACAGCCGCTGTATATTGAATACCCGGATTTAGACGTAAATTTCGAATTAAAGTCTTATTTGATTCATTTACTTCATACTTTCCGCGGTCTTCCAGGTGAAGATCCGCATAGGCACCTAAAATAATTTCATGTGATATGTTTCGGTATGCGACCACAAGGGATCACCGAAGAACTAGTAAAATTGAGAGCCTTTCCTTTCTCTCTTGCTGATCAAGCGAAAGACTGGCTATACTTTTTACCTTTGGGATCCGTCACAACTTGGAACGACCTCAAAAAGCAGTTCCTCAAGAAATACTTTCCTACTTCACAAGCCACAACAATTCGCAAAGAGATCAACAGGATTTGTCAATTTACAGGAGAAAATCTTTTTGAATATTGGGGAAAATTCAATGAGTTGGTAAAAGTTGTCCCCACCGTCAGATCTCATATCATTTGTTGATCCAGTACTTCTATGAAGATCTGTCCGGCATGGACAGAAAATTGATAGACGCAGCCAGTAGAGGAGCACTGTTCAACAAAACTCCAATCGAGGTACGTAATTTGATTTCCATCATGACGTCCAATACACAGCAGTTCGGAACTAGATATGACGACCCACCAAGAAAAAGGAATGAGGTAAGTATAACTGCTTTTGATGATCGATTGAATGAGCTCACTTCTCTTGTTAAAAAAATTGTTGTAGAAAGGCATCAACATGTAATAGCTTGTGGCATACGAACCTCACCGGAGCATATCACCGATATGTGCCCAACACTTCAAGAGTCGTCTATCGAACACGCTGATGCCATAGGGGAATTTTTCGGACAACAACAAAGGAGATATTATTCATTTTCCAAAACATACAACCCCGAATGGAAGGATCACCCGAACTTGAGCTATGGTGCACAGTCACAAAACTTTCAGAGACCCCAATACGGACCACCTATGCCGCCACCTCCATCTAATCCCAAACAAGGTATGTCTTTTGAGGATATGATGAAAGCACTCATTACTAACACTCAACATATTCAACAGAATACTCAGCAACAAATTCAGCAGCTGCAACATAACGTTCAAATGAGTATTCGGAATTTGGAGTTTCAAATGAGTTAGCTGGCATCATTTGTTAGTAAGTTGGAATCCCAAGGTAAGTTGCCCTCTCAAACTATTGTTAGTCCTAAATAGAACGCTAGTGCTATAGTCCTTCGCAGTAGGACGGAATTGCAAGAACACACAGACGGAAATGGCACTAAGCGTGGGCACGCCCAGAAGAGAAAGCCAGAAAAAAAAGGTTGAGATCCCACAAGACCAAGATGATGAGACCTAGGAGGACAATCCAAAAGTGTTGGTGACTAGACCTTCATTCCCGAAAAGGTTTACCAAATCCAAGAAAGAGAAAAAGAAAATGAGATCTTAGAGACCTTTTGCAAGGTAGAAGTTAACATCCCTTTACTTGACGCCATCAAGCAGATACCTCGCTACGCAAAGTTTCTCAAGGAACTATATACCAACAAAGGTAAGCTCAAAGAAAACGAATGAGTAAGTATGGGGAAAAACGTATCTGCAATCCTCCAACAAAAACTACCTCCCAAATGTAAGGACCCAGGTACATTTTCCATTCCATGTAAAATTGGTTTGATTGGTATAAAAATGGCTATGTGCGATCTAGGAGCTTCAATTAACGTTATGTCTCTCATCATTTTTGAGTCTTTACATGTTGGTCCTTTGAAAAAGACAGGGGTTGTCATTCAGCTTGCAGATCGATCAGTTGTCTACCCCGAAAGAGTCTTAGAAGACGTTCTAGTATAGGTAAATGAGTTTGTTTTCCCAACAGAATTCTACGTGTTAGACATGAGGAAGACAATTCCCCAAATTCCACGTCAATCTTGCTAGGGAGACCATTCCTCAAAACAGCTAGAATGAAGATTGATGTACACAGTTGTATCCTCTCTATGGAGTTTGATGGCGAAATCATAAGGTTTAACATTTATGACTCCATGAGGTATCCCTCTGATATACCAACAATCCTTCTTGTAGATATTGTTGACCCCTTTGTGCAGGCACTTTCATTAACAAATGGCGAGGATTATATGAAATTTTCACTAGAAGAAAGTCTGACACCAATGTTAGCACATATTTTAGAAGAAGATATAGTTGTTGATCCAAATATCAGTGAAAGCATCTTCGAGGTAGAATCCCTCCCATCTTTACCTCTTAATCTTGCTTTCATTGAATTACCACAATCTCGTACTAAACTTCTCCTTTCCATACTGCAGGCACCCACGTTGGAATTAAAAGAGTTGCCGAAACACCTTAAGTATGCCTATCTGGGAGAAAATAACATGCTGCAGGTAATCATCTCAAGCAAATTAACCCCACTCGAGGAGGAAAAGCTAATTCGAGTGCTTCGAGAGTTCAAGGAAGCCATTGGACGGACCATCGCTGGCGCTAGAGGTTTAAGCCCTTCGACTTGCATGCATAGGATATTACTTGAGGTCAGGACCAAATTGTCGAGAGAAGCTCAGCGCGAACTCAATCCGCCAATGATGGAAGTGGTAATAAAGGAGATCTTAAAACTCCTTAATGCAGGTATGATCTTTCCAATATTCGATAGTCAGTGGGTAAGTCCGATTCATGTTGTACCCAAGAAAACGGGTATAACCGTAGTTAAAAATTATGTTGGAAACTTGGTTCCTACTCGAGTTCGAAATGGTTGGTGAGTTTGCATAGACTATAGGAAACTTAATACCGCCACTAGAAAAAATCATTTTCCACTTCCTGTCATAGATCAAATGTTAGAAAGACTAGTCGCCCGTTCTCACTATTATTGTCTTGATGGTTATTCAGGATTCCGTCAAATTCTAGTGGTCCCCGTAGACCAAGATAAGACCGCGTTCACTTGTCCCTTTGGGACTTTTGCTTATAGAAGAATGTCGTTTGGATTGTGCAATGTGCCCGCTACCTTCCAAAGGTGTATGGTTAGTATTTTTTCCAATTTTGTTGAACAATTCATAGAAGCTTCCATGGACGACTTCACCGTTTATGATAATTCATTTTATATCTGTTTGGAAAAATTTACTAAAGTTCTTGAAAGATGCATAGAAAAGAACCTCGTACTTGATTATGAAAAATGCCATTTCATGGTAGATCAATGTTTAATTCTAGGGCACATTGTTTCATCTAAAGGAATAGAAGTGGATAAGTCCGAGATAGATGTTATAAAATCTTTGCCATACCCCGCAAGTGTGAGATTCGTTCTTTTCTTGATCATGCAGGATTTTATTGGGCATTCATCAAGACTTCTCGAAGATTGCTCAACCACTGTGCACGCTGTTACAAAAAGATGCAAGTTTTGAGTTGGATGATGCTTGTGCAAAAGCTTTCGATAAGCTGAAAGAGTCATTGACTTCTGCACCAGTGATTCAACTCCCTAATTGAAGCCAACTATTCGAAATAATATTTGTGCAAGCAACCACGCCATTAAAGTTGTGCTAGGCCTAAAGATTGGAAAGGATCCCCACGTAATTTACTATGCTTCATGGATGTTGGACAACACCCAAAGTAATTATACCACGATGGAAGAAGAACTTTTAACCGTTGTTTTTGCATTAGAAAATTCCATCACTACTTGCTTAGGACAAAAGTTGTTATGTATTCTGATCATGCAGTGATGAAGTACTTGCTGTCAAAGAAAGAAGCTAAGCCCCGACTCATAAGATGGATACTCTTGCTACAAGAGTTCGACTTGACCATTAAAGATAAAAAGGAAGCAGAAAACCTCATGGGCGACCACCTTAGCCAATTGATCACCAAAAATGACCCACCCCCATTAAAAGATGAGTTTTCTGACGAACACCTTCATGCCGTCAAAGGAATCACCCCATGGTATGCTGACATAGTTAACTTCTTAGTTATCGTACTTTGCCACGTGAATTGTCTAGGGGAAGAAAAGATAAAATCAAAAGTGATGCAAAGTACTTGTATGGGATGATCCTTATCTTTGAAAAATTTCTCCAGACCAAATCATACAAAGGTGCGTACTCAAAACTGAAATCCCCTATATTCTTGAATTTTGTCATTCATATACATGTGGGGGACATTTTGGTCCAAAATGAACTAAAAAAAGGTGTTGGAATGTGGTTTATCTTGGCCAGACATGTTTAAATATGCTTATTCATTCTGTAAATCATTTGAAAATTGCCAAAGAGTAGGAAACATTAACCCCCATAATCAAATGCCCGTTTCCCCAATACTTGTGTGTGAAGTGTTTAATGTGGGGGAATTGATTTTATGGGTCCATTTCCTTATTCCTTTGAAAAGTCTTATATTATTTTAGGATTAGATTATATGTCTAAATAGGTAGAGGCAAAGGCTAGATGAACTGATGATGCTAAAACTATTGTAGAATTTGTCAAGGCTAACATTTTCTCTAGGTTCGGAATGCCAAGAGAAATAATAAGTGAACGAGGAACCCATTTCTGCAACAAAGTGGCCGACGCGTTGTTGAAAAAGTACGTCACTCATAGGATTTCAACCGCGTACCACCCCTAAACAAATGGTCAAGCTGAGATTTCCAATCGTGAGATAAGTCCATACTCGAGAAGACAGTGAATCTCCACCAGAAAGATTGGAGTACCCGTCTAGATGATGCAATGTGGTCTTACCATACAACATACACAACCCCCATAGGTATGTCTCCATATCGTTTGGTTTATGGTAAATCTTGTCACCTCCATGTCGAACTTGAGCATAGGGCATATTGGGCGATCAAACAATTCAACTTGGCAATGGATGAAGAGGGAAGACAAAGAAAGTTGCAACTACAAGAGCTTGAAGAGATACGGAATGACGACTATGAGAACTCGAAGATTTACAAAGAAAAGGCAAAATTCCATAATTGTATCATCTTCCGGAAGGAATTCAATACTGGGCAAAAAGTTCTACTTTTTCACTCCAAGCTCAAGCTTTTTCCATGTAAGTTGCATTCTTGATGGATTGCACCTTTTGTCACTAATATTTTTCCTCATGGTGAAGTGGAAATAAAAAGTCCAACCACACACAAGGTGTTCAAAGTGAATGGTCATCGACTCAAGCCATTCTATGAGGATTTCCAAGAACCCACTATCACCTTAGCCATCACCTTAAGTCTAGCCAAAGACATTCAAGAAAGACGCTACATGGGAGATAACCCATGATTTTTCTATCCCTTAGTCTTTTTCATTTGAGATTTGTAGTCATTTGGTGTTTATATCGAGTATTGCAAAGCATGCCCACGTCTAAAGGTTCATCCAAATCTGTCAAGACTCCCATCGAAACAGATTTGTTGTTTCCTTTAAGTGTCCACGCTTAGTGGCTCATCCTAATCTATTAGGCTTTTCTTTTTAAGACAGATCCGTTTGCTTCCACAAAGCGTGGCAATGCTTAGTGGAACAAAGTAATCTATTTTTTAACACCAATTCTTCCCTATATATGTATCTATTTACATTAGATTATTATTAAAAAAAATGGGAAAAATTCAAAAATTCAAAAAAGGAAAGTAGGTAAAATTCTTTCCTAATTCTTTCTCATTCTCTTCCTTTTTAGGTGAAACCTACTTTGACCAAAGCACATCCCTCTACACCAATAGCCACCGTCGACCATCACTGAACACCACGACTTACCAGACGATGACCGTCGGCGAATTAGCAGCAGCAGCCGCGAACTCACCGTCGTTACCCCCTGCCGCACTGCCACTGCATACCTCCTCTCGCACCACCACTGCCCACACCCCAAACTCTGCTCCGCCACCACTCCATGAATAGAACGACTGTTATCGCCGCACCAACCGAAAACATCCCTCTTGCACCGCCACCGTACTCCCTCTTGCACCATTAGTCACACCCTAACTGCTCTGCACCAGACCACTGGCGAAACAGCAACAGCCGCTTCCTCCCCTGCCTCAACGAGTTTCTCGGCACCGCCAACTAGGCCTTTTACGTCGCGCCGCCTTGCTCCGCTTATTTTTAAATTTTTACCTTGGGGACTGTTGAGGATGAGTAGCAAAAAAAGGAGCCGAGTGGAAGGATCATCCTCTATATTGGGACCGCGTTCACGAAGTAATCGATGCTTAAGTGTGTTACCCCCATCTTCGGAAACTCTCGGCGGTAACCTCCACTTTAAAACCCGAACCGCCAAGAACAGGTATCTCTCCATTTGTACTCGTAACATCATTCCTTGCCAAACATTTCACACTGACATATTGAAGGAATTGCATTCTTTAGAAAGTTGTACTGTACCGATCGAGAATATTGGTTGGCGATGTTTCATTGATTGTGTTGAGGATATTTATATTGAACTTACTCGTGAATTCTACACCACTTTCGAATTTTCAACTCCACCATCACTCACATTTGACACTCCAGATGTGGTTAAATTTCCCTTGATGGGAAAACAATTTTCAATGACACTCACTGAGTTCAATATTGCAGTTCAGTTTACAACTGCTGATCTTGCACGCACATATGAGTACCAAAATTTCTTGTATAATTATCGTAATGATTTTAACGCCATTAAGGAATGGAAAGAACTAGCAATAGACCCTCTAGCTTACCATCCTAGCAGGTCTAAAGCTCACAATTTGAAAATCTCGTGCTCAAGTATGTGCATCGTTTTCTTGCATTCAACTTTTCTGGCCGTAAAGATATATTTGGTATTTGCTCAAAAGCTGAACTCCACTTTTTATGGTGCATGAAACGTGGCATTAAAATTAACCTAGGATTTTAGTTTGTAACACAATTTCAATCAAGTTTGAACAGAAATCGAGCACTAATCCTAGGTTAATACATCATGCTCCTAGCCATTAATCTCGGTGTCTTCGATGCTGACATCCATAACCTTCATATTGCTTGCAATTCTGAGCTGTTGAACATGGTCTGTTTGTCAAGAATGGGCCTTGTCATACACAAAGAAATTTTTTTTGAGTTTGTGAATGCAGATCAATCACCAACCCCACTTGTAGGAAGATCATTGATTGATGAAAGTGATGAGACCGAGGAAGAGGCGGAAGATAACCCAAGTGAGAGTGATGAAGAAAGCAAGGAAAGCGATGAAAGTGCGACAAGCCAAGAATAAGAGTGCGATAAAGAATAAACCAAAGACGAAAGAGAAGAAGAAGTTGAGATTGAACAAAGAAATGACACACACATGGAGGATGTCGCCGAAACTACAACACAACAACAAACCACCTTGGATGACATTGGTAGGTGCATTGCAAGAATGAAAATCAACTTGATCGACTTGTTTGAATACATGGGGCTAACACCTAGGCGACCACCGACACCTTGACCGCTCGACGACATGCACTAAAGGATATTCTCTTAACTCTCTTCATTTTAATTTCGTCTTTGAGTTGCATGTCAATGTCCACATTGAGGGCAATGTGGATTTTAAGTGTGGGGGAGTTGTTTATGTATTGTTAAATTGTGATTCATGACTTGGTGAATGTGTTTACGGAATTTGGATACTCTTTCTCATGAATTGATGGATGTTGGTGGATGTGGATAATATTTTTGTGGTTTGTCAAAATTTATAGTTGACTTGATGAAATCCTTGATGAACTTTGAGAAGATTGTGAAAGTTTTTTTTTTTTGAAAAATCCTTTTGGTTCAAAGAATTCCTTTTTCATTTTTGAACCACTCTTGACTCGAGGGCATTGTGTATGAAAAGAATACATTTTCATGTTTTAAGATGATCATGGCTTGAAAATTTGTTTTTGCTACAAAAATTTGAGTCGAAAATCTTTTTGTATGGAATTAGTAGACTAAAACAACCCTTGTGAGATTTTGAGCCTCAATATTCATGAAATATTCCATTCTTTTTGAGAGAAAAATGCTTCTATGACTTTGTCTTCCTAGAACTTGCTCTGAACCACGTCGAGGTCACATAAATGTGCACGCATTTGGATATGATAAACGTAATAGGATTAAAACCACTTTTGGTCTAAATTGACCACCACATTACATTTTGACCTTAGTAAAACCACTTGAGCTTTTTTTAGCCTTATTTTGTTGATGAAAACCGTCAAATGTGAACCTATTCCATCACTCTTTAACCCCTTGATTTTGACCTTTCCAAAAATCATTAGATCATCAAGAAAAAAGATTGTTTATTCCAAAGAACGATTCTCAAAATAATTGTTTGAAAAATGTGGTTTTCTTTGTACTCAAAATGAGTGTGGGGGTGTTGTTGTTGTGGTTTTACACTATATGGGAGCTAATATTGTTACCTTGTCCTATGCCTATTGCAAAAAAAAAAGAGAGAAAAAAAAAGAAAAAATGGCGAAATAAAGCAATATTCTTACCACAAAAAAAAAAAAAAAAAAAAAAACAGAAAAGAATGAAGAAAAAGAAAAAGAAAAAAAATCTTTCCAAAAAGAAACAGCAAGGCATAATTCAAGAAGTTACCAAAAAGGTTTGAAGAATGGCATTGTTACTCTTGAGAGCTTTGATTTGACATTCGCTTGATTTGTTTGTGCTCTAGTTGAGTTTTTTGGTACTTAACCTCATTATCCATAAATTCGTACCCCCAAACCAAAACCCCATTTACAAAAAAGAAAGACCTTTTGATCCTTGTGTGTGCATATTTCAAAGTGATGGAGATATGGTGTATAAGCAAGCTTATGGTGAAGCATTGTTGTAGCATGCATCGAGGGAAACACTTGAGCCATATACACTTGAGAGTTTGGAAAGTGGAGAGAAATAGTCCATTAGTTTTATATAATTGATTTTTGATGATAGTCATTATGTGAAAATTCATTCGAAAGCATGTTGAAATCATCTGTTTCATGGATATGTTATTTGTTGTGCATATGGTTACAACTTGTTTTGAGTGTATTCGATTATGAAGAGGATTTTAGATGCTAAACTGATTTTGATTTTGCTCGAGGACTAGCAAAAGTCTAAGTGTGGGGGTATTTGATAAGTGCACAATTATCATATTTTTATGATAATAATGTCTCCTTTTGGGATTATAATACTTCTAAATCATATGACTTTATCGCATTTTTAGCATATAAGGCATGATGGGAAGTAAAGATGCCAAATTGAAGCTAAAAAGGGCATTTGAAGACATTTGAAGAAAGGAAGATAAATTGTGGCAACTTTGGAGATACGACTAAGCGTGCCCACACTTAATGCCGCGGTCAATCTTACCAAAAACGAAGAAATGCGGATTTTGTTAGAAGGAAATGATATTTGCTAATTGATCTTGATAGGATTCTAGATTGGATAGCTAGCCTAAATGTAAGGGATTAGTAAAAAATATTAACTTTTTAGGAATGATCTTGAACCTACCTCCTTTATGTCTAGAATCGTGAGGTGCTATTAGTATAAATAGGAGGCACCTCACACCTCTTGAACTATCTTATGTTTCATCTTCTAACCTACTCTTAGTTCCATTTATTGTTCTCTTTCTATTTTTTTTTCGTTGTGCCAAATTGCTAATGGAATTCCACTTTTTAGTGTGTTCTTCCATTAGCATGTTAGGTTAAGTTCTTATTTTTCGGTTAAAGTTATGTGATTACTTGATTCCTAAATTATTGTGAGATCTAACTTGTGCTTAATATTTTTGTTAAAATCGGTATTAATGTTTTTCTTTATGCTTTTTATTACAATATCTGATTTAAGAAATATGTGGCCAATTGTTCACTATCAAGAAGGTTTTTTAGCTAATTGAACTTTAAAATCTGTAATTTTTTGTTTAGTTCGATAAATAGTAGCAACATAGCATGATTAATCGTGTGGAAGTGGTTAGTTATGTTATAGGGAATGTAATCTGAATGAATCCTCATAGGAATTTGTTGGTTGGAATAAGACCTTTCTAATTCTTAATGCTGTTAATGAATTAAATCATGTGGACGTTCCTAAGGTTGTTTAATGATTAGGAAATTAGCCAACAGACGTTCCTTGGCTAACGACAAGGTAAGGAAAGGTAAGGTCATTAAGTTGTACCAATGACCATAACTGATCTATTTGTTTTAACGATTGTTACATTTGCATCAATGATCGACTAACGGAATCAAGCATGAACTAAGCTTTAACCGAAAAAGGTCTTCTCTCATATCAGTTCATTATATTTAATTCTGTGTTTTTATTCTCTTACTTGATACAAACTCCCCACATTTTTAATTTTATTTTTGAAGAAATAAACTTAAGCACAGTCCCTAAGGAATCGACCCTATTCTCCACTTCTATAAGGGTGTCAGTAGGAATTTATTTTTGGTGGTCTCGACACCCATCAGAATACTCCTTTACTATTAGAGTCGGGGACTCAAATCATACCGACCAAGCCTATAAGGCTTCCATATGATGATGCCCATGAGTCACTTCAGTCAGTTGACCACCTTGTCAACTAACCCATTGAAACTGCATAGATATCCAACATCTGTCATCAATGAAAAACGGCACTCATCCAATGAATTCAATACGCAGTGCAAGTCTCAATAAGATTCTCGATGACCAGTCTCGAGATCCTCAACTTGGAACGTTTCAAACCAACCCTCAGAAGTTGGTTTCATAGCCGCAATCTATTGTGCATCCTAACTATATAGGTTATCTAGATGGTTTGTGGGAATCTATTGTGACGTCAAAGCAGTAAGCAATGCTTATTTTGATTGGTAAGCATAACAGACACATGTACCAAAGACGAATACTTACCATATTCATCGGGATAATATTACTTAAATAAAGATAGTTTAGTTCTCAAAATCGCCAATCCAAATGGTTTTTTGATCACCTATTCTAATACTTGGTGTGGCAGTTTATGCAATTTCACCTCCAGAGAAGGTCATAGGAGGACTCAATACCCCCGATCCAGCTTTTGATGAGGTAGAGTTATACCTACTGCCATCGACCTACTTCTTGGTGAACAACTCTAACAGATCATAGTGGACCATCAATGCAACTCTTCAAGGCTCCCAAACTAGTGGAGTAGGACAATCCTCCCAACAAGAAAAGAGCGAAGCATTAGGTGAGCAATGAACTAATCGAGCAAGTTCCTATCGGTCTCCAGCAGAACAAATCTTGCACCGGCCTAGCTTACCAGGAAGGAGGGGGTTCTCCGGGGACCACTTGAGATCTAGCACTCTTTCATGAAAAAAATGATGGAATTCTGCCAAATGGAAAATAAGGAAATTCGGCTTTTGGAGCGTGGTGTTCCCTTGAACGCCGATATCATGGGCGAGGAGCTCCCTACTCATTTCAAGGCACCCTCGCATCTGTCTGCTTACAATAGCACCACTAACCTTACTAAGCATACCTGTAAGTTTGGAAACACAACTCTGCTGCACAGGTATATACAGATGATATATATTAAACATCACATATTTTTTACTACACCAAGCGATTCAACTCAACAATGGTTGATCAGCTGGCAGTTGGATCAATAAGATCTTTCACAAAGTTAAGCTCCCTTTTCCTATTCCTATTCGCTAGCTGCAAGAAGTGCCAAGAATTGGCCATCAACCTCTTTGGGGTGAAGCAGGAGGAGAAGGGGACTGATAAGTGCATAATCTGCCAAATTTTTATAGGTAAAATGTCTTCTATTAGAGGATAAATAATCCTAATCATATGGTATTATTGCATTTTCAGCATGAGAAGACTTGGTGAAGAGTAAAGATGGCAAATTTAAGCTAAAAGTGGCAATTGAAGACACTTAAAGAAAGATTGAGGAAATTGTGGCAGATTTGCAGACTTGACTATACACGCCCACGCTTAATACCGCCGTCAAATCTGCATGAAGAAGGAAAGGAGCTATCTTTGTTGTTGAAAAGAGAATGACTATTTCACTAATCTTAGGAATCCCTCTTGTATGGAATAATTTCTAGGATCAAGGGGCACTAGTAATACAAATAGGGAGGTATTACTCTTTTAGGGCAATTAGGTATCTACCCTACTTTTGTATCCAAGTTCATGGGGCACTAGTAATACAAATAGGGAGGTACCTCATACCTCTTAGGATCATCCTTTATCTTATCTAGACTTCTACTTTTGAATATATTGCTGTTTTTTTTAATGGAATTCCACTTATCATTTGTGTTTTCTTCCATTATCATATTAGGTTAATCCTTTTATTTTTTTTTGGTTAAAGTTATGTGATTACTTGATTCTAACCTATGCCCACTACATTCGTTTAATGTATATTTGTGTTATTCTCTGCACTCTTATTACAAACAATCTGATTTATATATAATATGGCCAATTATTCATTATCAAGAATGTTTGTCTAGCCAATTGAAGTTGCAAATCCATAATTGTTTGTTTAGTTCAATAACTAGTGGTGACGTAGCATGATTGATTATGTGATAGTAGTTAATTATGTTATAAGGAATGCATGATCTAACTTAAACAAATCCTCATAGAAATTTAATGGTTAGAATCGTGTCTTTCTAAGTCTTAATACTATTAGTGGATATTTCAAGGGTTGTTCACTGACTAGATAATTAGCCAAAGGACGTTCCTTGGCTGACAGAAAGGTAAGGAAATGTGAGGTTGTTAGGTCGTATTAATGACCATAACTGATTTATCTATTTGAACGATAGTTATCTTTGCATTAATGATCAATGAGTAGAATCAAGCATGAGCTTGACTTTAATCAGAAATCTCTCTTTTATATTCATTCATCTTATATAATTTTGTCTTTTTATTCAATCTCAATCAAACCCCCCTTTTTTTGTTCTTATTGGAGAAATTTACTTGAAATCAATCTCTGTAAAATCTACCCTACTTACCACTGCTACAAAAGTGTTTGTAGGAATTTAGTTTTGGTGGTTTCGACACTCATCAAATTCTGGCGATGTTGCTGGGACATGGTGCCTTTGAGTTAAATTCTTCTTTGTTACTTATCTCTGTTACTTCTTAATACCACAATCTTCTTGTACAGGCGAACTTGAGTTTGATCGTGAGGTTGAGAAGACTACGTGAAGACTTTGTTGGGAAACCAAATATCAAATTGAAGAGGCATCTACATCTTTTAAGATTGAACCAGCTTTGCCACTTGAATTAGTAGATTCTTCCGGAGAATCCAAAGATGAAACCATGGCTCAAAACCCAAAAAGAATGATCAAAGAGATTACTTCTCCTGTCTTGAACCATCAACCGTGTGCATCGAATATTCCAATTTGGAGATAAATTTCAAACTCAAATTTGGGTTTATTCACTTACTTGCTACATTTCATGGTCTAGCAGGTGAAGATCTAGATAAGCATCTTAACGAGTTCCATGAAGTATGCTCGGGGATGCGGCCACAAGGATCACCAAGGAACAAGTCAATTTCCGAGCCTTTTCATTCTCCTTGCCGACAAATCTAAAGATTGGCTCTATTTTTTGCCCTCAGAATCCATTGCCAACTGGTACGTACTCAAAAAACAATTTTTTGAGAAATACTTCCCTGCTTCACAAGCCAACCATCCGGAAGAAAATCAGTGGAATACGTTAATTCTTTAGAGAAAGCTTTTTAGAGTATTGGGGGAGATTCAAACAGTTGGTAGAAAGTTGACCTCATCTTCAAATCCAGAACGTCTACTAATCCAATACTTTTATAAGGGACTATCAGGCATGGACAAAAATTTAATAGGTGTGGCTAGTGGAAGCACCTTGTCCAACAAAACCCCTTCCGAGGCATGCAATCTAATCATGATTACGACGTCCAATACCCAACAGTTCGGGATTAGATATGCGACCCATCGAAAAGGGTCAATGAGGTAAATACGACTCTTTCGATGACTATTCAAATAAACTTATAAAGATTCACCAAATCTAAAAAGGAGGAGAAGTAAAAGAGATTTTGAAAACTTTTCTCAATGTAGAGGTAAATATTCTGTTACTAGATGCAATAGAGCAGATACCTCGCTATGCAAAATTTCTCAAGAAATTATGCACCAACAAAGACAGACTGAAAGGTAATGAACGAGTGAGCATGGGAGAAAACTTATCTGCAATGCTCGAATGGAAACTGTCCCCAAATGTAAGGATCTACGTACATTCTCCATTCCTTGTAAAATTGGTTTGATAGGCATAAAAGGGATATGTGTGATTTAGGTGCCTCCATTAACATTATGCCTCTCACCATGTTTGAATCCTTACATGTTGGTCTGTTAAAATAAACAAGGGTAGTCATCCAACTCGCAGATCGTTCAGTAGTATATCCCAAGGGATTGCTAGAAGATGTTCTAGTGCAAATTAAGAAATTAGTCATTCTGCAGAATTCTACATGTTAGATGTGAGGGAAGATAATTCCCCTAATTCTACGTCAATTTTTTTAGGAAGACCTTTTATCAGATATGTTAGGACAAAGATTGATGTACATAATGGTACACTCACTATGGAATTGATGGTAAAATAATAAGGTTTAATATCTTTATTTCCATGAGATACCCTAATGATATACCAAATATTTTTTTTGTGGATGTTTTTTATCCCTTTCTGTATAGATATTTCCAGCAATCAACGGTAAGGATCACATAAAGTTTGTACTAGAAGAAAGTCTCACACCAATGCAAAAGGAAAATATGGATGCTGACCCTTTGGTCCAAGTAAATGCTAACTTCGATGGTGATAGTGCATTTATAGAAAAAAATCATTAAAAACTTCACCCCTAGTCCAAGAACTTTATAAGAACAAAGCTTTTCATGCAAAAATAAGTTCGAGAAAGAATTATCACATGGAACTCAAAGTTCTCCTAGGTCCATGCCATTGTCGGGTGCACTATGTAGAAAAAGTGGACTTAGAATGCCCAACTTATCCAAGTTCAGGCACAACAACGTTTAGCTAAAGACGTTAAAGAAAGATGCTACATGGGAGGCAACCTATAATCTCTTTATCCCTACATCTTTTTTTCTTTTAATTTTCACTTGATTGTTGTGGTAAGTTGTTCATGTTGGGTTTGTGTAGAATCATGCATTCAAGTTTTTGGTCCGAGTGTGTCCATGTCTAGTGAAGAATTCAAATAAGTTTGCAGGATAATCCATTTAGCTTGCCCACGTCTAAATATTCATGCAAATTTGTTTGAGTTTACAAATTAGATTGATCTTTTAAGCATACCCACGCCTAATGGACCATCCAAAGTTCTTATTTGTAACTTTAATTAGACGTGCCGACTTCTAATGGACCACACAAATCAGTCTAATGGTGCCTTGGAAACACATTTACACACGCCCTATCTCCTCGATCGTCAAATACTGATAATGATGAGGAAGCTTTCGAGGATGATGAGGACGAGACTGAGGATGATGATAATACCCACACACCACCACGCAATGATACATTGGCTGATATTGCTTGATGAGTGGCAAGAAAATAAGATAACTTAATGGGACTGTTTGAGCATATCAGGCTCATGCCAAGGTATCCACCGACCCCTTGGCTAATCGGGCATCATGCACTTAGGGATGTTTCCTTTCCTTCTCTATTTAGTTTTCGTCCTTGAGTTGCATATCTATATCTATATTGGGGACAATGTGGATTTAAGTGTGGGGGTGTTGTGTTCTTGGTATCTATGAAATTGGTGGATGAATTTTGGTATTGGTGGATATCTTTGACTTGTGCTTGATGAGCTTTTGATGAATCCCATGATGAAATATTTTGAGAAGATTTTTGCATTTTTGAACCACTCGTGACTCAATGGAATTGTATGCGAGGAAAATACATGCTTCATGTTTTAGATGATTCATGGTTAAGAACTTGCTTTTGCAATAATGACTTGAACAAAAAATCTATATTTATGAAGTTACTGGACCAAACATACCATGTAAGATTTTGAGCCCAAAACACTCATGAGATATTTCATTTTTTCTAGAGAAAAATGCTTCTATGACTTTATCTTTCTAAGAACTTGCTTTGAATCATGTTGAGACCAAATAAATGTGCGTGCATTTGAAAATTATAAAGGCACTAGGATTGAAATCTCTTTCAGCCTAAAAAGACCACCACATGACATTTTAACTTTGGTAAACCCACTTGAGCCTTTGTTGTTTGTTGATATAAGTCATCAATTATGAACCCATTCTATCGTTCTTAAAATCCTTGATTTTGACTCTTCCAAAAATCATTAGAGCATCAAGGAAAGTGGGTATATATTCCAAAGAATGATTCTCAAAACAAGGTGAAGGTTTGAATATTGTGGTTTTTGTGCTTTAAAGGTTGTATCTCAAAATAAGTATGGGGGTTTGAATGTTGTGGTTTTACACTATGAGAAAGTGTCGGAGCTAATATTGTTACCTTGTCCTACGCCTATTGCAAAAAGAGAGAAAAAAATAAAAGAAGAAAAAGTTAGCAAAAGAAAAGAAAGCAATATTCTTGCCAAAACAAAATAAGAAAGAGAAAAACAGAGAACAGAACAAAATCTCTTTAAAAAAAATAGAAATAGCAAGACAAAGTTCAAGAAGTTATCAAAAGAGTTTAGGAAATTAAATTGCTAGATGAGTTACTCTTGAGAGCTTTCATTAATTGTTTACTTGATTTCTTGGTGCTCTAATTGAGTTTTTTGGAACTTAACCTCCTTCTTCAAAAAATCCCTACCCCCAAACCAAAGCCCATTACAACTAAAATTTAAGACCTTTTGATCCACTTGTGTGCATATTTTTAAGTGGCGGAGATGTAGTGTATAAGCAAGCTTATGAAAAAGCATTGTGGTAGCAAGTATTGAGGGAAACATTAACCATATACACTCGAGAGAACGGAAAGCGGTGAGAAAAAGTACACTAGTTTTGTATGTTGATTTTGGTGACAGTCATTATGTGAGAACTTATTTGAAAGCTTGTTAAGTTGTCCTTACCATGAGGTGTGTCAGTGTTTTGAAACCCAGACCGTTCATCAAACCGGAAAATTAAGTGGGTTAAGGGTCACTGGTTCAACCGTCGGGTCACCCGTGGGCGATCCAGTGACGTCATATTTATGTCATAAAGAATTATTAATATTTTAAAAATAACATTAAATAATAAATAATATTAATATACTTCACAATCTATCTTTTTTTTTTGGAAAAAAAATATTGTTTTTCTTTGACATTAATAGTTCAATAAGATATACAATATCATAAAATAAATTTAAAAATAAATTTATAAAGATTAAATACAAGAAACAATATCATACATTTTCAAATTTAACAAAAAATTTGATATACTAAATTATCATAAATAATCTAACAGAAATAGCAAAATTGAATTGAGAAGAGAAATCAGGATTTTATATTTAGAAATAACATAAAATAGTTAAAATTAATAGAAATTATCCCAATTTAATAGAAATAATGCATATTTTAAAAATAATCTATTATCATTTCAGAAATAACATAAAATTAGGGTATTTGGCAAAAATAATACACATTTTAGAAGAAAAAATTAAAAATTTTATCATGTATTTACACTTGATAGTTGACCCGACTGGTTCAATCAACCCAGTACCGGGTCAACCGATTAACCGGTTGAACACACGGGTCAAACGGTTTTCAGAAAAAAAAAACAGTTTTTGGACTCCTCGGTTTTTTGGTTTCAACCGGCCCCGTTTTTTTAGGCTGGTGGCGGTTCGGGCGTCCAACCGTCCGGGCTGGGCTGGGTTTTAAAACATTGAGGTGTGTCATTTCATTTGCACATAATTACATCGTGTCTTGAGTGTGTCCACTTTTGAGGAGGGATTCAAATGCTAACTTATTCTAATTTTTCACAAGGACTAGCAAAACGTTAGGTGTAGGGGTATTTGATAAGTGCATAATCTACCACATTTTTATTGGTAAAATATCTTCTATTAGAGGATAAATGCACCTAATCATATGGTATTATTGCATTTTCAGTGTGAGAAGACTTGGTGAGGAGTAAAGATGGCAACTTTGAGCTAAAAGTGCCAATTGAAGACTCTTAAAGAAAGAATGAGGAAATTGGGCCAGATTTGCAGACTCGATTAGATGCGCCCACGCTTAATGTCTCAGCCAAATCTGCATGAAGAAGGAAACAAACAATCTTTACTATTGAAAATAGAATGAGTGTTGCACTAATTTTAGGAATCCCTCTTGTATGGAATAATTGCTAAGATCAAGGGATTGATTACTCTTTTAGGGCAATAGGTATCTACCCCTTTTGTGTAAGTTCAAGAGACACTAGTAGTATAAATAAAGAGGTACCTCATACCTTTTAGGATCATCCTTTATCTTATCTAAACTCCTATCTTTTGAATATATTGTTGATTTTTTAATGGAATTTCATTTATTATTTGTTTGTTCTTCCATTAGCATGTTAGGTTAATCCTTTTATTTTTTGGCTGAAGTTGTATGATTGCTTGATTCTTTCAAATTGTAAAATCTAATCCATGCTCTACTACTTTCATTTAATGGAATATTTGTATTATCCTCTACGCTCTTATTACAAACAATTTGATTTATGGATAATATGTCTAGTTGTTCATTATTAAGAATATTTGTCTAGCCAATTGAACTTGCAAATCCATCATTGTTTGTTTAGTTCTATAACTATTGGTAACGTAGCATGATTGATTATGTGATAGTAGTTAATTATATTATGGGGAATGCATGATCTAACTTAAATAAATCCTAGTAGGAGTTTATTAGTTAGAATCGGGCCTTTCTAATTCTTACTCGCTCCCAGGGTTATTCATTGACTAGAGAATTAGCCAACGAAAATTCCTTGCCTGACAAAAAGATAAGAAAATGCGAGGTCGTTGGGTCGTACCAATGATCATAACTAATTTATCTATTTGAACGATAGGTAGGTATCTTTGCATAGATGATCAATGAGTATAATCAAGCATGAACTTGACTTTAAACTCAAAAGCTCCCTTTTATATTCATTCATCTTGGATAATTTTGTCTTTTCATTCAATCTCAATCAAAATCCCCCTTTTTTTGTTCTTGTTGGAGGAATTTACTCGAAACCATTCACTGTTGAATCGATCCTACTTAATACTGCTATAAAAGTGTTTGTAGGAATTTATGTTTTGTGGTTTCGACACCTATCAGAGATATTGAGGGCATATACTGAATACTTTAACAACGCGATCTTAGAGGTCCAGGAAAGACACCTGGAGGTACTGATCAAGGCGATCACACAAGTTTTCATAGGGGACATCTATTTCGAATCCCTAGCTAAGAAGCTTGTTTTCGACTTTTACGACCTACTAGCTTGGGCGGACAGGTACACAAATTTGAAAGAAGCAAAGATCCCGAGAAGTGGGGATAATGAAGGAGCCTCATCCCAGAGGATAGAGGAGAACCCAGAGGATGATTTATTCCCCTCGATCTCGAGAAGGAGTATTACACCCCGCTCATAACCAACCTAACACGGATGATCATGGCCATAGACTGACTCCCTGCTCTACGGTGGCCTACAGGTTCCGAGGAAGGGCCCCAAGTATACAACAATCATGCAAAACAAAATAGCTACAATTAATGCCTTTAACATTCTCTGACTGCCATGGAGCTACTTCACTTTGGCAGTGAGGTCTTCGCATATAGAGATCAAGTCAGAATACCTTTGTTCCATACCTCTGAAGTTTGATTCCACCTCTTCTTCCGATTATGGTATTTGAAAACTTTGTGAAACTCTTAGGCATATACTAATTGGCTCCAACCAACTAAAAAAATTGCATTGTCCAATTTTTCAATTGCAGAACAATTTTCCATCAATTTGTTGATAAAAACACTTCGGATTTTTGTATCTCTAGTCCATAATTACTTCTCTTTTTAAAGTGGATTTCCTAGAATAGCTCATTCTACACACTAATGTTCAGAAATAAATAATAATTTTAGATTATTAAATTAAAAAATAAAATCAGCAAACCAAAGGAAAAAAAACCACTTTTAAGGGGGAGAAATGCCAGCAAAAATGCACACAAAGCAAGCAAAAAAGCCTTAGTATCTTATATACTCATATAAAGGTAATTTTAGTCCAAACTGGCCTAAAATATTGATCAAGACTGTAGAAATCGACATTCAGGCGTACCACCTACGCGTACATACCACATCCCATCAATTTTTAACAAAATGCATTACTTTGCTGGGGTTTGAAAACATGAGAGTTTTTTTTTTTTTTTTGGGATAATTACATTTACACCCCTCACCTATTGTCATTTTACACAAACCACCCCTGCCTTTTCAAAAATTACATAAACCACCCCTAACAGCCTTTAAAACCCCAAAATGCCCTTGTTGACTTGGTCAAACTATAATTTAATTTTTCATTGACAGAAATGCCCTTAGGGGTGTTTTGTAATTATCAAAAGGTAGAGGGGGTGTCAAAGTAATATTTATGGGGAAAAAATATATAACCCCATATATTATTTATATTAAATTTAATTTATTTTTTAATTATTTTTTTTATTGAATCTATATATAAATTTATACCTCTTAATAATTAAAATATTAATTTATTTAATTAATATATTAATAAAAACTAGCTACTAGCTTATAAATTCAAATTAAAAATTATCACATTTGTATACATTATTTTAAATTCTTAATATTAAAATATTTATTTTTTATTTTTATTTATAGCTAAATTTTATTAAAATTAATAAATTATACATACATGTATATAAATTTATATAATGTAAATGTACAAATATGTCTATAATTGAACATATTCATATGTATATATTTACATTTACAATAATTTAAAATATCTTTAATAAATCAATTGTTTATTTTACTAATTCTACTATAATTTATTAATTTTAATAAGAATTTAATTATAAATAAAAATAGAGAATAAATAATTTTAATTTTAAGAATTCAAATTAATTTATACAAGTTTTATATTTTTTTATTTGAATTCATAAGCTAGTAACTAATTTTTATTGATATATTAATTAAATAATTTAATTTTTAATTATTAACATGTGTAAATTTATATATATTCAATAAAAAAGTTAATAAAATAATTTAAATTTTAATTAAAAATTAGTATAAATAATAATAAAAGAATATATGGTGTCATATTATTCAATTTTCTAAATATTACTTTGACACCCCCTCTACCTTTTGATAATTACAAAACACTCCTAAGGGCATTTCTGTCATTGAAAAATTAAATTGAAGTTTGACCAAGTCAATAGGGGCATTTTGGGGTTTTAAAGGCTGTTAGGGGTGGTTTCTGTAATTTTTGAAAAGGCATTTTAGCCTATAATTTATCCTTTTTTTTTTTTTTATCTTAACAGGGTCTTGCCAATGAATACGAGTGTAGTTGTAATTCCAACTACAACCTTAAAGGATATACATATAATTTTGCGAAAGACAGAAATAATTGTATAATTATACTTAACTTTAGGGTGTCAATATAATTCGCCTTATTGTCTATTTAAGATTGGTCATTTCCAACTTTAACTGTGCAGTTCATTTCTTAATGCTAGAGTGTTACACCTTCGCGCTTGACCATTCTCCAATACTTTTGGATATTAATTAGGGTAAATTACAATGGACTCTCTTAGGATTTGTCATAATTATAATTACTCTCTCATTATTTCAAAAATTATAAATACTCTCGTGATATTAATATTCATCTAATTAATACACCCTCATGAAAGCCCATTATAGGGGTATTTGTCAGACGACTGCTTATTCCAAAAGATTTTTGTATTTTAAACAATAAAAAAATATTTTTAATTATGATAAATTTCAAAAGAACCCATTTTAGTTTATCTGTATATATACTAATTATTGCATACCTAACTTCACATCGCCGTCTCATAAGTTTACGTCACGTAACACCCAAAACCAATTAAATTATTTTGATAAATTATATAGGACGCCTACTAGACAATTTTAGTCTTCCCCTACCAAAAAGCCAAAACGCTTTTGTACCTAGGTGTTTGCCTAAACTTTTAAGTTTCTTAAAACATCTTATAGGATATTTCAGAGCTTATAAATTTTAAAAATTTGTTTGGCAAGGCTATTTTTGGAAAGCTTATAAGAACTCAAAATAAAATATTTTGGATCATATAAGCTTGTTAAAAAGAAGTTAACTTTTCTAACTTTTAAAAACATCTTATAAGTTCTATTAGGTTAATAAGTTATTAGACAAAAATATCCTTATTCACGCACACGAACTCTCTCAGATCTCTCTCTCACACACACACACACACTCACTCACTCTCTCATGCATACACACATACACACTCTCTTTTTAGGATTTTAAAAAATTTTATTGCTATTTAATTTTTCTTTGATTCGAAAAGAGAAAATACTTCTGTAGGCAAATTTTTGCACCCAATTAAATAGTGACAAATATCATATAATATATTATTTATCAATTATAATATTTCTTTATTTATATTTTGAAATTTACTAAATTAATTTTGAGTATAAATAGTCAATATAATTGATATTTTAATACATATATTGTCATCGGATCAATGACCGACAAGTGTCAAAATGAAGTATCTCGGCCAATCAAATAATGCTTTGCAGTCAAAGATTCCAGGCAATCAGACTGCGCCATGTGCCGCAATTGCATTTATGCTCCAATCAAATCAAAACAAATATTAATTGTATTTATCTCTTTAAAAAATACAAATATTGAAGAGATAAATGTCAAATTGACCAATCGTATCATTCCAAATATATGATGTATTTATTTCTTTAAATTAAATTATGAAGAGATAATACAAAAGGTGTTTAAGTACATTACAACTCTACCTATTTGACACCTATATAAAGGGCCCTTATACTCTCATTTGACACACAGTGCTCGAGAAGGAAGAGCAAAACAGAGAAAATTGCAAATAATTCTCTCTACGCGATTCTTCAAAGCTCAAGCATATTCAAAAGCGTTCAAGGCAAAGATCGAGTCTTTCGTCAAAGGTGCGCCACAAATTATAACTTTTAATTTGGGGTTATATGCACTAAATCCTCATATTAACATTATAAATATTCAAATATCCTCAAGATAATCGAAGTGGCAAATCCACTTTGAAATCATCAAATTCCAGTAAAGACTAGCGAAAGCCCTCGAATTAACATTATAGAAATTCAAATTCAAGTCCAAAGGAGATCTACGTGGAGATTACCTTTTGAATTAGTCAAATTTGTCGAATATATATTTTGGAGGGAATAATCAAGGGAAAGAATAGAGATTGTACTCACATTGATATTTTAATTCAAATATTTTTATTTGTGATAATTTATTTGTGTTTTGATTTTTCAAACATGATAAATTAGCGCTCACAACTTCATTAGTTAAACAATCATTGCTATTGATATTATATTTACTGAAATATAAATTCAAAAATTATAAATTTTATGACTAGAAGTAGTCATTGTATTAACAACAAAAAATATCAATTACATATATGTTCGATTAGCATGAATGTACATATATATTATTTTTATTCAAAAATTTATGCAATAATTCATCATTCTTTTCATTATCGTAAATATATTATTTGTTAAATTTTTATTTAGAGTTAAATTAATGCATAATATTTATGAAAGTATTTTTAAAATACTTAAATACAAATATATCAAGAAATAACAACTTATTATTTGAGTCAAAACTATCATGTCCCATGAAAAGATTTTATTGTGCCAAACACCCTAACATTTTAAAAGTTTTAACATCTTATTTTATCCAAACACTTTAAGTGCTTATTTTTAAAATAAGATCGAACATCTTGTAAGCTGTTAGCACATCTAATTATAAGATGTAGAAGCTTATAAGATGTTTTAAAAAAGTTTAGTCCAATACCATCTAATAACGGTTAATATTATTATTGGACATATTAGTTATTACACATAATAAATTAGAAAAATAAGGTTATATTATATTTACACCCCTTGAGGTTAGGTTCAAATATACAAATACCTCACATCTTTTATAAAATTATAGATACACCCCATGAGGGGTGTTACTGTAATATTTTTCAAGAGATATTTATGTTTTTGCCCTTGAATAGAGAATGCTATTGTAATTACAACTACAATCTCAAGGAATGTATTTATAGTTTTACAAAAGACAAGTATTTGAATCTAACCTTGGAGGTATCAATGTAATTTACCTAAAATATGGCCCTCAACTTAGACTTAGAAAAGGTGTATGAAAAACTAGAACTGCCAAATATTATATAAGGATAGATTACATTCTCCTCCCCTGAAGTTTGACCTCTGGCCTGAACCCTACCCCTTTTCTTCTCATAGGTGAAGCTTTCATCATCTCTTATCGATCCCACGAAGCTCAAGTTTCCCCAAAAAAATTCATCGTCTCTCTAAATTTTCTTAAGTTTTCTCCCTGGTAAGTTAAATCATTAAGGAAAACGATTGGTACTATTTGAAATTTCTCACCATTATATCGTCATATTTTGCTACCAATTGCTATCCAAGAATTCCATTATTCCTTATAGTTTTATTATTGCTCTGTAACCACTTGGTTTTAAGTGTAAGTTGTAATTCTTACTGAAAAATCATTGATTGTTGAGATCTTGGTGTGAGTGCTCATTTTCTCATGTTTGAAAAATCAAAACACAAATAAATTATCACAAATAAAGCATATGGATTAAAAAATTAATGTGAGTATAATTTCTATTATGTCCCTTGATTCTTCCCTCCAAAATATATCTTTGACAAATTTAAAGGGTAATCTCCACGTAAATCTTCTTTGGACTTGAATTTGAATTTCTATAACGTTAATTCGGGGGCTCATGCCTGTAATTTTGAATTAAATGATATAGTCTTGACTTGGAATTTGATGATTTAAAAGTGGATTTTCCAGTTGGATCTTCTTGAAATTATATTTGAATATTTATAATGTTAATTCGAGGGCTTAGCGCCTGTAATCCTGAATTAAACGCTATAATTTGTGGCGCACCTTTAACGAAAGACTCGTCCTTTGCCTTGAACGCCTTTTTAAATGTTCTTGAACTTTGAAAAACTTCATAGAGAGAAATATTTGCAATATTCTTCTGCTTTGTTCTTCATTCTCTAGCTCTGTGTATGTATTAAATGAGGTGCAGGGACCCCTTTATATAGGTGTCAAAGAGATAGAGTTGTGATGCACTTGAACATCGTTTATATTATCTTTCTATAATTTAATTTAAAGAGATAAATACATCATATATTTGGAATGATATGATTGGTCAACTTGACATTATCTCTTTAACATTTGCATTTTTTAAAGAGATAAATATCACAAATATTTGTCTTGATTTGATTGGAGCATACATAAAATTGCTCCACATGGCGCGGTCTGATTGACTGGAATCTTTGACTGCAAAGCAAGATTTGATTGACTAAAACACTTTATTTTGACACTTGTTGATTATTAATTTGATGACAAAATATATATTAAAATATAAATTAAATTGACTATTTGAAGGCAACGGATCGGTCCGGGAAGCGCGGCGGAAGCACAAAAATAAAAAAATTGAATAATTAAAAAAAATATTTATCCGACCAAGGGGTGTACCCTTGATTTATTCCGAGTGTTCGGTGTAATGTTACAAATAAGGCCCCTGCTCTTGATGATTCGAAGCACCATTTTTTAGCATTCGTAAGGTATGTTCAACTGTCTGCGAGTTTTTTTCTTCTTCCTATTCTCTTTTTTTTTTAATATCCTTGTGTGAATTGTCGTTAATATGCAAGCTTCTTTTTTTTTTTAATTTTCTGTCACACACACAGCTTATGCTAATGTCTCAATGAACTTTTGCAGATTTTCGAGCACTAAAGCTTTCTACTCGAGTTCTCCTCGAAAAGAGTTGGTGAAACATTGGATCTGTCGACAACACAAAACCTTCATCCAACAGGTGAAACAACAATTTTCTTTGTGTATTTGTCTCTTTTCACAAACTCAATTAAATGCATGTTTTTTTGTCTTTGTTTTTTGATAGGTTGCAACATGGTTTACTTCAAAAACAAGTCTTCCCTTTCCAGTGAACATCACTTGATCATCCTCAACGATCAACATCAGCCCATGGAGAAAAGCACAATGTTGGTGGTTTATGCACCCCTCGTCGGTGGTCGAAATGTGAACCCATGGCTGAGATTAACGAATTCTTCTTACTTTAACAAATGGTCTCAAGAAATTTCATTGAGCAAAAACGTGCATGCGTGGACTTTACGAGCTAACCACATGAGCTTCCTCGTCACCAACAATTAAATAACCTCGCCCCTTTATGCACTTTGGGCCGTTCCATCGTTGAAGGTGATGCAAAGTGGGATGACGATCTTCGATTTACCGGAGAATTCTACTCCATCAAAGGATATTATGAGTGGAATGAAGATGTGCTTAGCCGGTGCAGAGATAAATTGCGCCTCATCAAAGCATATGATGTCGTTTATTCTTCGCTAGTTACTTAAGATCACAATTATGACATTATCAATGAAGGCAATGGATCGGCCCAGGAAGCGTGGCGGAAGCGCAAAAATCAAAAAATTGAATAATTAAAGCAAATAAAATTTTCGATCAAGGGGTGTACCCTTGATCTTTTTTTGGGCGTTCGGTGTAATATTATAAATACGTAGGCCATGAATCAAAAGAACAATAAGAGAACAATAGAAATGCAAAATCATAACATTACCATCGTTGTTTTCTAGTTCGGCTTCAAGCGTTGATTCCGTTGGTCTCTTTGATTCAAGATCTTGATCTGGAGATCTTCTCAAGATTAATACATCAACACTAATAGGATGTGGTGATTTCTTGCTAGCAAAAACACCACAAAAGCGCAAGAACCAAAAACTCTATTGATTAACGTTTGGCTCTTAAATTCTCTTTCGATCTCTAAGATCTTGAGGGAGTTTTTGGAGAGGGAGAGAGTGAATTGTGCAGCTGCTGTTAGGGTTAAGGTTAGAGTGTTTTTAGAGCTATATATATGACCTAGTCATAGTATAGCAAGGAGTCATGACCTAGCAAGACTTCTACACCTAAAAATCACCTCTAAGCCACCTTATGACCAAGTTTGGTGCACCCTAGGCACCAAACTTGGCCACACACACTCCAAAGAGGGGTTTTGCTCCTCCTAAAGCTAGTCATTGTCCAACCAAGGCCTTGGGCTTGTATTTTAATGGACCGAGTTTGATTAAATAAATTTAAACCAAGCCCATGTCAAATGGACTTTTATTAAACCCAGTTTAATTTATAAGTCCAACATTAAAATCCCTTAATTCAATTAAGAGACCTAAACTCCTTTTAACTCTCCATTAATTTATGAATCCAATTAATAAATTGGACCAAGCCCAATAAAATTAATCCATTTAATTTTAGTGGCCAACTAAGAATTTCAAGTAATCCAATTAATTGAATTTCAAGTTATCCATCCAATTGATTGGTCTAAATAAATGATCTAGTCATTTATCCTCTCAAAGAATTAATTTAATCCAATTAAATTAATTCGGCTCTTCTGGAGTTAATTCCAAATTAACTCCATCACAATATAGTGGTAGGTTCAACTTCAGCTAGACTTGGGCGTGTTCCCAGCATAATTAATTAAATCTAATTTAATTAATTATTTCTAGTTATCCCTTAAGCATAAATAGCCCGTTACCATGGGTGGTCATCTAGCAACAGTCCATGGCACTAGAGACTAAGTGAATATAGATGAACGTTTAAGCAACTGAATTCATACGAATAAGGTCCTTCCATCAATCATCTCCCGACCATCATGTGCATGTCACTGCCAGGGTTCCTCAAGTCCGAGGACTAATCTCATACTATCAGATCCGGGAATCCAAGTCATACCGACCAAGCCTTAGGAGGTTTCCGTATGATGATTTCTGCAGGTCAGTTCAGTCAGTCGACTACCTTGCCAACTAAACCGACTGAAACTGCATAGACGACTTAGGTCTCCTGCCAATGAAATATGGCTGCAGTACTTAGTGCAAGTCTCTATAGGATACTCGATGCCCTATCTCGAGGTTCTCGACTTGGAACGTTCTAGACCAGTCCATAGAGGTTCATTTCCCCCATCCAATGCATAGCCCAACCCCTTGGACTTGCTCGTTAGGTCTGTGGACTTTGTCGCGCAGTTAAGTATTAATACAATAAGTAAATACAACAAAGAATCAAGCCACAGTTTGAATATTACCTTTATTCAAAGACATAAATATTATATTACATCAAAATTGTTAGAAATAGTTTACAAAAGCCCAATCCGATTGGCTTTCTGGTCACCTATTTTAACAATCTCTCACTTGACCTAAAGCCAATCACTGATTTGCCTCAAGCCCATCTTCCCAAGATGTTGTGCATGAGCAATTTGTGACACGGGCTTTGTCAGCGGATCTGCTGTATTTTCTACTAAGCTGACTCGGTCCATCCAAATGTCACTTCTTCCCACCATCTCTCCGAGCAAATAGTATCGTTTAAGAATATGTTTGGATAGGTGATGAGATCTCGGTTCCTTTGCTTGCGCTATAGCCTTATTGTTATCACAGAAGATAAATATTGGCTCGGCAATGCTAGGTACAACACCTAACTCTTGGATGTAGTTTTTCATCCAAACCGCCTCCTTAGCCGCTTCTGAAGCCGTTATGTACTCAGATTCCATGGTGGAATCAGCTGTGGTATCCTGCTTGGAACTCTTCCAAGCCACCACACCACCGTTAAGTTTGAAAACAAATCCAATTGTGATTTTACATCATCATCGTCCTATTGGAAGCTAACATCGCTAAAGCTTTCCAGTATCAAATCTCCACCACCGTAGACCAAGAACATATCTTTAGTCCTCCTCATGTACTTAAGTATGGTCTTGATTGCAGTCCAGTGCGCCTCCGCAGCACACGCCTGATATCTGCTCGTTACACTTAACGCGTAAGCGATGTCTAGTCTAGTTCACTGCGCAGCATACTGAATGCTTCCTACGTCTGATTCATAGGGGATGTCCAACATCCTTTTAAGTTCCTCATCAGCCTTAGGAGACTGCTTCTTGGACAGCTTAACCCCATGTCTCATCGGAAGGAATCCTCGTCTGGAGTGTTCCATCTTGAACCTTTTCAAGACTTTCTCAACATACGAGTTTTGGGTCATTCCTAATGTCCTTTTACATCTATCCCTAAAGATTTTGATCCCAAGGATGTAGGAAGCCTCACCCAAATCCTTCAAGAATTGATTGGATAACCATGCTTTAGTATCCCCTAACATTTTGATATCATTTCCAATGAGCAAAATATCATCCACATAAAGCACTAGGAACACAATAGAGCTCCCACTAACCTTCTTGTATACACAAGGGTCAAAGTCGTTCTTAACAAAATCATAACCCTGTATGACTTCATCAAAACGTATGATCCAGCTTTGGAAAGCTTGCTTTAAGCAATAGATGGATCTTTGGAGATGGCAGACCTTCTGCTCTTCTCCTACTCCCGAGAATCCTCCAGCTGATCCATATAGATCTCTTCCTCAATGAAATCGTTAAGGAAAGCCGTTTTCACATCCATCTACCATATTTCATAGTCATACCATGCTGCTACGGCAAGCATAATCCGTATAGACTTGGCCATGGCTACGAACGAAAAAGTTTCCTTCAAGTCGACCCAGGTCGTTGAGTATATCCTTTTTGCCACAAGCCTGGCCTTGAAGGTTGTCACTTCCCCATCAGCTCCAATCTCATGTTATAAACCCACTAATACCTAATGGTTCTAACACCCTTAGGTCGGTCCACTAACGTCCAGACTTAGTCCGAGCTCATGGAGTCCATTTTGGATTTCATGGCTCCAAGCTACTTTCCCGAATCGATGTCCAACATCTGTTCTCCGTAAGTCTTAGGATCATTGTCCAACTGACCGATCACGCCTAGAAAACCATACGTCTTAGGAGGCTGTGGTACTCTTGCTGACCTACGGAGAATTAAAACATTATCAATGGAAATAGTAGGTGCAGATGATGTCCCTGCATTAGACTGAGGTGCCTCACTTGATTCCTCAAGGAGCAATTCATCACGTCGGGTATCCGTTGGAAAACCTCTTTCCAAGAACACCGCATTCCTCAAGATAAATATCTTTTGCTTAGAGGGGTCATAAAAATAATACCCTGCAGTTTCTTTTGGATAACCAATAAACCTGTACAAACTAGACCTTGAATCCAGCTTGTCTCCCTCTAGCCTCTTGACGTATGTAGGGCTACGCCACACTCTCAAGTACTTGTAGGAAGCAGGTTTGCCGTGCCATATCTGATATGGTGTTTGGGCCACTGTCTTCGATGGCGCTATATTTAATAACCTAGTTGTCGTCTCAAGCACATAACCCTAGAAAGACAAAGGCAGTTTGGTAAAACTCATTATGGATTAGATCATGTCTAACAGAGTTCGATTCCTCCTTTCAGCCACGCCATTCAGTTGAGACGTCCCGGGAGGTGTGCATTGAGAGACTATAACGTTTTTTTTAGATAATTTATTAATTCACCACTTAGATACTCTCCACCTCGATCTGACCGAAGGGTTTTAATTTTGCGACCAGTTTGGTTCTCAACTTCAAGCCTAAATTATTTGAACCTCGCAAAGGCCTCAGACTTGTACCTTGTCAGGTAAACATAATCGTACTATGAATGATCATCGACAAATATTATGAAGTAGGAGAACCCCCCTCTGCCCTGAGTATTCAGTGGTCCACAAACGTTTGAATGGATCAAATTTAATAGACCATTGGTAAGCGTACTTTTATCTAATAAAAATACTTCCTAGTCATCTTCCCTTTCAAATAGGACTCATAGGACTCATAGGTTGGCAAGTTGTCCAAATTGTCTATTTCTAGACTCTTTTAGTGCACCAACCCTCTTCATCCTATCTTGTGAGATGTGTCCTAACCTTGCATGCCAAATCTGTGCATTTCCAAGATTGTCTAATTTACGTTTATTAAGAGCAGTTATGATCCAATCAAACCTTTGCATAATGTAAAGACCATTATTTAACTTACCCAGTAGATGAGAAGAACCATCTTTCATCAATAAAAGCAAATTTTAATCAAAAAACTCAAAACCAGCATTGTCTAACAACGGAATGGAAATGATGTTTTTGATCATGCTAGGTACAAAATAACAATCCTTTAATTCTAGCCTAACACGATCACTAGTAACTAAGTTGATGATTCCTACAGTTTCAGCTATGACAGCCTTGCCATTGCCAAGCCTAAGAACCACGTCATCTTTACTTAGCTTTCTGCTTCTTTGTACCATCTGCAAAACATTACATATGTGAGCACCACAACCAATATCCAATACCCATGAAGCAGAATTAGTAACCATGTTAGCCTCAACAACAAACATACCTTGATTGGAAGATAGATTAGGGGCAATCCCTCTTCCAATGCCCTTTTCTCACGGCAAAAGGCTCAGATATCGTTTACCCTCGATTGCTGCTGAGTACCCATCCTCCTCTTTCCCTTGCCCATTCCCACTGGAGCAACAGGAACGCTCTTAGCGTTTTTTGCTACGACGATAGTTTTTGCCTTTGCCTTTGCCTTACCCTTCTTCCTTTTCTAGCATCCGACCCTCTTGCCTTTCGTCATAGAGGTTGAATCCTCCCCTATCAATACCGACGGTGCAGATTTGTTAATCGTTGCCTCGTATTGTACCAACATATTGATCAACTCATTGATAGACTTCTCAAGCCCGTTCATATTGAAGTTGACAATGAATGGATCGTAGGACGAAGGAAGTGACTGAAGGATCACGTCAATGTATGTGTCATTATCATGCCCAACATTTAAGTCCTCGAGTTTTTCCACTAGGGATAGCATCTTGACCCCATGCTCTTGCACAGAGGACCCTTCAGTCATCTTGGCTCTAAAAGAACTCTTTAGTGGCGTCATACCTAGTATGCCTATCTAGAATCGCATAAGCCTCTTTAATGCATTGCAAAATTGAGGCGACATCATCCAGCCTATCATACTACTTCTGCACATTGTTAGACATGGAAGCCAATATGATGCTTCGAACTTTGCGGTGGTCAGCACGCCATCTTTCAAACGTCTCACGCTCTTCAGATGAGGATCCATCTGGCAATGTCTGAGGAAGCGGCTTATCCATGATGTACCCTTGGTTCTCATAATCGAGGATTATCCTCAGATTATGCAGCCAATCGGTATAAATTTGTTCCATTAAACTTATTGTTATCCAATATCACAATCAATGGATTCTTAAAGGCTTATCTAACATTAAATGTAAAAGCAGAAAATTAGCAAATGATTATCTCTCTCAACAACAGACGGTGTACTATCGTAGTAAATGATTTATTTTTCGGAGATCAGCATATTTGACTAACTCGGAGGAGATGGGCTTGACCATTAAGAGTAAGAGTATTAATCCTCACTATTTTCGTTATTAAGTTTCTTCTTTTCTCTAAAGCTGAAATGGTGCGTGCTTGTTTAACCATTTTACAGTAATATACCCGAATACATCGAAGCCTAAAACGTAATTCCAGATTGATTATGTAGTATAATCGATCAGGATAAACAAAACGCTTTAATGTGAACCACCCTATTTAAAATCCTATACTCGAAGAGATTGCATTTGGTATTATGCCTTCCTGAAGATATCTATAGGACTAATTATATCCCATTTATATTGAGCTATTACTCTCTCCTGAATTTATATAGAGAACCAAGGGTACATCATCCTGTGGATTATATTCCAACATGCTCAGGGTCATCCATAAAACGCATTTCAATGACCGAAAGTGGATTGCCTAATTCCTTGATTCAGCTTGTTTGCTAGACTGAAGGCCGTAGGACTTTTGAAAGATGGCGTGCTGACCACCGCAAAGTTCGAAGCATCATATTGGCCTTCCATGTCCGTAACAATGTGCAGAGTAGTAATGAAGATTACGGCTATTGCTCGGATGATGTAAGCCTCAATTTTGCAATGCATTAAAGAGGCTTATGCGAGTCTCTCGTAGATGAAAGGTTTTTTTCTTCCTTCCTACTACTAACATAGATAGGAATTATACGTATAACGCCACTAAAGAGTTCTTTTGAGCCAATTAGATGACATGAAAGGGTTTTCACGATTTTGAATTATATTTAATACCTCTGTGCCATTTTTTATATATAAGTATTGCCTCTTTATTTGAGTTCCGCAGTTGGGCGTCAAGATGCTATCTATAATAAGGTCAATTCCTAATGTAATGGAATTATAAAACTGCGAGTGTTATTCTCTATTATATAATTGGTTGATAGGGAACTGACATGTAATTTTAGATTTAACTACATTATAATTAATATATTTTATAATTTTTTAAAATATTTTTATGACCTATATTCCGAACAGATCATGTATTTTTAATCACCTTAAATTCTTTTTACATTTTTAAATTTTTTTTGTTGGTTAGAAAAATTCAATAAGGATAAAATAGTAATGTTCAATTTATCATATAGGGACTACACAATTTTATTCTTTTGGGAGATATTTATAAATTTTTCAAATAATGTTGGGGTATTTATAATTTCGCCAAATCTTAAGGGAGAAAATTATAATTTACCCTTAATTAAATTGGAAAGGCATATAATAAGTGCAATAGTAGTTAGCAACATATGTGTAGCTTATAAAACCATACATATTTATTTTGTCCACCATCTTTTTAAAATTAATTTTCCTTCGGTAATTGTTTATTTATACATATTTTTTTATATTTTTTTATTAATTATTTATGTTATTAAAAGAAATTTAAATTATGCATAGGAGGTGCTTGATTTATTAATTTAAATTATTATGAATATAATTTTGACTGAAAATTTGACTTATGTGACCCCACAGGTGGTCTGACTGATATGCCCTTGTTCCGCTTTGCGGTTGTTCCTCAAGTCCCCTCAGGCCTCAGCTTATTTCCCCCACTCAGTCTGCGGCGGAGGAGAAGATTCGCCGACGTGCGAAGTAAACGTTGCATCAACCGTGAAACCCTACTTCCGACGTCACTGAATACTCAATCTACGGTCCCTCCTGAATCCCATTGCCAAGAATCGGGATTGTTCGGTTTCATGGCGAGTTGCAACTCTCTCTCTCTCTTTTGTTTTTGGTTAAAATGACCAACTTTCGACTCAGAAATGTATCATTTGAAGGAAAATTAATTATTTTTCATCTGCGAATATCGATGAATTGAGCGTGCATTAACTGCTATTTTGCATTATGTTGTGCTCCCTGTGAAAGATTTATGGATTATAAAGTAATAGTTCAGAATCGACCAGCTTGATTTTGTCATGCTCTGATTTGAACTCAATATTTAGTCTTTTGTTCTCCTTTTCTTGTGGAGTGTGATTTTGATTGAAGTGCTGGTGTTTGAATGATGGACTTGTATAGCGGCTCATAACTTTAACTTATCACCCCCTATATTTTCTGGGTTGTTCTTGTTGACTTTCAGATAATAAAGGAAGATGACTCCTGTGTCGGCTAAGCTTTACACAGGTTCCTCTTCATTTTCCATGTCTCCGTGTGCGTGTGTGTGTGTGTGTGTGAATCATACACAGTATAACAAACGGGGTGTATAAAGTAGTATCTAATCCCTCAATTGAGATTTTATGTTTTTGGATCATTTGAATTTCCCAGATGATGTGAGCCTGTTGATGGTACTAATCGACACCAACCCGTTCTTTTGGAACTCTGTCAAATCCACTCTTCCCTTCTCCAAGTTTCTCTCCCATGTAATGTCCTTTCCTTTAGTTTAGTCCCATCTATTTACAGATATTCCCTGATAGTGCTTTCTTTTGTGAATTTGGTGTATGGAAGTAATAACGGATGATTTTCTTGCAGGTGCTGGCATTTTTGAATGCGATAGTCTTACTGAATCAGCTAAACCAAGTGGTTGTAATAGCAACTGGTTACAATTCTTGTGACTACATATTCGATTCCTCAACCTCAGAGGGCCAAACCCAGCGAGCGGAGTATTTGCTCCAAAAACTGGAAGAGTTTGTGAATAAGGATGAGTCACTTTGTCGTGAGGACTCAGTAGATGGCCCTGGGTTCTCACTTCTCTCTGGCTCCCTCTCTATGGCTCTCTGCTGTATCCTCCTCATGAAAATTATTATTTTTTATATGGTTTTTCAATTCATGTATAATTTAATTTAATACATGCTAGTGTTATTGCCAGTGAATGTGTGTTTTAGTATTGGAAAAGATTTGTTTCCTGTGACTTTGCATAACTCATTTAGACATTCAGAGGGTGTTCCGGTCAGGTCCTCTTCATCCCCATCCTCGGGTGAGTTCAATCACTGGCATAATTAATTCTATCATTTGTGACATAGTTGTTGAGAAATGTTATTTTGGTGATTAAGAGAAAGACAAGAAAGCAATGAATTTATGGGCCGTTCTGCCCCAAAATATGTTTTTCTTTCCACAATAAGTCTTATTTGTGAAGAAGGTTCTTACGGAATGTAATGGTCAGAAATTGAAGTGTTAATTAGCAAAGTCAGCCTTTAGTGTTGTCTAAGACAAACCATATACTATGCTATGCAGCTATAAAAGTCGTCTTCCATGTTGCACTAGTTTTCTTTCGGATCCCTTACCTTTCCTATCCTTCTTAATCTATTCTTGAACAAAATATGGGCATTCTGCTGTTTGAATGCACATCCTACTAGTCACTGGAATAGTACTGTAATGGTACTGCAATAAATATGTAGGATAAGTGTTCTCAAAGTTATCACCTTCATTTCTGTGGATTTATCAGAGGTGGTCAGTTCCTTGAATGATATCTATTTGCAATAATTCCTATTTCCAATTAATTTTGTCTATTGATTATCCACTCTGTTATGTTTGATAAACCATCACTGATGAAGTAAAGCCTAACAATGGCAGATATTATGCTTGCATGGATCTCCAGATGGACCTGGACAGTATGTTGTTTAGTTCTTCGAAGTATCTAAAATTTAGTTTACTCTTCACCAGCACTTTATGCTAAACGGTTTTTCTTCTGCAGGTATGTTGCAATCATGAATTCAATTTTCTCTGCTCAGCGCTCAATGGTAAACACTGGACTTAAGAATCTGTTGTTATGTGTTAAATTTGCCGCAAGTCTATTTATGAGGTTTTCATTTAATATATGCATCCAGCTTATCCACATGAACATCAAGTTATTGGAACTTTTTGGTTGCTAACCATGTGAAGAGCTGGAGAAGTGAAATTCCTTTGGGTTGCTTGTGGGTCATATGAGTCCATTTGTCTCTATCTTTATGGGCTGGTTCAGTTTACTTGTGGGTCATGTGAAACCATTTGACTTAAACTCTTATGGGCTTGTAATGTTTATCGAACAAGCCAAAATGATCTTCAAGTATGGCTTCCAATCAGTGTCACCTCGCATATTCTTGGACATAGGGAATGGTAAGGCATTTAATCCCTTTGGATCAAGTAATGTAAATATCATCTTCATTATCTTTTTTCATCCACTATAATAACTGCGTCTCTAGATCAGTCTCCTGGATTCTCTAACATCGCTATCATCAGTTTGGACATACACTTTTGTTATAGCTCATGGTAGTCAAATGATAGAGTAATAGATGGATGCCAATCACAAAAGGAGAAGGAAAGACCCTAGTAGTACTGAAATTGTCTTTTGACTGATAGCAATTTTTTGAACTAGTACTTGCATATGGGAGTATGAAGCATGTCCGAGTAGCATAGAAGCACAAAAGTGGAATCCTGTTATATTCTGTTTCTCCTAATCCATATCATTCAATAATCTGAAATAGTTCATAAACTTCTCTTGATATCTTTTTTTTTCCCCCTCTTTCAGGTTCCTATAGATTCATGTGTAATAGGGGCTCAGCACTCTGCTTTCCTGCAGCAGGTAGCATATCTATAAGATGTTAAGAATTTAATTTATCCAATCATATGGAGGTTTATACTTATATTTTGGTTGTTAACAATGAATAGTTTGCTACAGGCTTCTTATATAACTGGTGGTGTATATCTGAAGCCTCAACTGTTGGATGGACTGTTTCAGTATCTTTCGGTAGGGATTGTTCCATTTATTCTTCTTTTTCTTTAATATGGTTCCATTTCAATATGAACTAATAACAAGTATCTTGAGTGTTCTGGTGTATTCTTGTTGTATGAACTGTTGGTTCTTTTAGTATCCAAACAGTCAGCTATTGTAGCCTTTACGCATTGAATAGTCAAGTTTTTTCTTGAAGTGTTTGTGGAACTTCCAGGTTCTTTGTCCTATGCGTTGGTTTCAATTGGAAATGAAAATTTTCTGTCGTCAAATGTGCTTTTTGGAATGATGGGACATGCCTTGAAAAAGACTGAAAGTGTTTTTGTATTGTGTTGTGAAACAAGATAAAAACCTCCTATTCATGCTCAGTTAGGGAAATATGTATGCAATAAAACTTAAATGTATTTAAATGTTATCTTGTTAATTATAATTGCTGTGAAATTCTTGAATTATTGACTAGTAAATCTACATAAATCAAAATCTGTAGTGGTGTTGTAGTAAGCTATATAAAGCAAAGTTTACATGAGATGCAGTGGATATGTTAGGCAACACTGCTGTTTGTAAGATATTGTGAACTCTAAAAACTATAATAATACTGCAGTTCTGAATAATGCTGCGAACTCTACATTTGCCTAATCCAGCTGATTACTACTCTTTGAGTTTTATTTTCCAGAATTATGTGAATAATACTGCAGTTGGGCAAATATTCTATGATGCAAAGCCATTGGGGTCCAACACAAAGAAACTACAAGTCATATATGAGAATTTCTATCCTAATTCCTAAATTAATGACTCTATTGTTCTTTGCTTTTTGATCACAGCAAGAACTATTTACCTGTGCTGTCTCACATTATCTGACACCTCTTCGTGAAATGTACCTAAAAAGTTTATGTTGCGTTTTGTATTAGTCAATTTGCCTAACTCTCCAGTTAAATTTACACCTACCTTCTTTCTCTTTGAGGTCAAATTAACACTTCTGAATGAATTGACTGGATAGAGCTGCTTTACTGACTATAGCAAACTATTACTACAAAAACTCGGTTGCTAGTCTTCAAAAGTCAAATAAGTCAGTCTTGGACAGAGTCCAAGGTTGGTCACGGGGGGTGGGTGGATGTTAATAATAATGGTCCACAAAAGTCCTTCTCCTCTGGAAGTGTCCTATGGAGTTGCTTGCATATATATAGGCATTTATCTTTGCCATCCTATCATCGATTCTGTTATATTCAGTTTTCATATTGCAGGTTGCAGATGCTTTTGGTTCCTCTCTTTTGCTGTCTGGTACTAATGTGAGACCATTGTCACATGCAGACAGTTTTTGCTACTGATTTGCATTCTCGTGGTTTCTTACAACTTCCTAAGCCTGCAGGAGTGGACTTTCGTGCCTCGTAAGTTTGCTTTAAGAATTTCCAACTTTTGCAAAGTTTTTATTTTCTTAAATTTTTGGGGATGTTAGCTAAGTTCCACTCTTTTCTTTCGTATTCTGTGTCCTGCATATGCCAACTGGACTCTGCACAAAATAATCTGTGTGGATTTGGATATTCTCCTTAATGTCATCTGATCAACTGAATGTTTGCACTTTTATTTATCTTGTGATTCTGTTATGTTATTACTGAACAATATACATTGTCACATCTTTCTCCTCTGAAGTTTCTGATGGTTGGACAGAATTTTATCGTACCACGGCAATGATATGGGCTATTTACTTCTCAATGCAACCTTTTCACGCTTCTCTCCTTGTTCATTACTACATTTCACTCAACACTTTCACATTTATCTGCAATGTATCATCCCTTGTGTGATAGCGAGAAATGAATTTTTCAATTTGATCATTTCTCTACTTTATGATACTACATGTGCATTTGCAAAATCTTAGAGCACTGAACAACATATCCAGCATATCATTTTTTATTTGTTACTACAGAATAGGCACTCCATAATCCATATTAGGATTATAATAGAGCAGATTTTCTATATTGTCTAATTTGATGTGTAAACTGTAACCTTGAATTTAGTACTAGTTATTATGTTTTTTTCTTCCATATAGTTTTTTGTTATAACTTGCTCTGATGTTATTTATGCTATGACCTTGCAGGTGTTTTTGCCACAAAAACACGATCGACATGGGCTACATATGTTCCGTTTGTTTGTCTATTTTCTGCAAGCATCAGAAGAAATGCTCCACCTGTGGGTGAGTTCCAACCTTCCCTTTTACGACTCGTGTCAACCTTCTTTTCTTCACAAGATTTCTTTTCCCAGCTGCTAATTTTCTTCGTGTGAATTGCTATTTGTTTTCATTGCTTTGCTTTCTAACCCTTTCTCTGCTCCACTTGTAACCATGTATATATACATAACCGCCTTCTGCCTTCATGCACCTGCTGTAAAAGAATCGTGTCGAGCCAAATACATTGCTTTCAAGTTTGTTTTTAAGATTCTTCTCAGTTCCTAGTATTCTTTATGTCCAACACAAAGACCGTTTGCTCTCTGTTGCATAGTATTTCTTAAAACTTGTTGACATTTTGTATAATGCGTTTTGATCACGTCTCTTTCGACATTGAATGCAGATCGGTGTTTGGTCAGGCCCCAGTGCACGACTCCTCAACACCAGACCGGAAGAGGAAAACTCCAATGGATGCTTAGTTGCAGTTGCTCTAAGACCCACTAAATTTCTACTCTAGGATAGTTCTGATGGTCATTCCATGAGTTTTGTTCTAATGATTTTGTTGTTTACAATTATCATCTTTTTTTGTTTCCTTAATGAAATACTTTGACATCAAGCACTGAAATGCGATAGTAATGTAAGGGTGCAAACAAGCTTGAGCACAGCCAAAATTTCATGCTCGAGCTCGAGCTTGACAATCTCACTAGAAACAGGCTCGAACTCAAACAACATATAATGCACTCGTGCTCGTTGCTCTCCAGTCAGACTCAAACTCGCGAGCAGAGCTCACGAACTTGAGCTCATTGCCCATATTTTATTTTTATTTTGTTAATAGAGATACATTATTATCAATGCATAATATCAAATATTAACTATAAAGTATTAAAAACGTCTGTCATAATATTTTAATCTATTGTTATAAATATTTTGGTTATATATCTTATATTAGTTTAGCAGTAACATAATTACATAGTATAGAAAATATACATCAAAATTTAATAGGTAAAACTAAATTGGACCCAATTATTTAGGCTCAAGGGGTATTTCTCAAATAGGGTATCAATACCATTATATAATTTTAAAATCCCTAATTACTCCTAGAAATTAATTATCTACTAATGTATAATTATTTATCACCAAAAAAAATTTGATAATTTTTCCACTTTATTTTTCAACATAACACAATGTTGTATATAGCTCTTAAACACCAAATTATTAATTTTGCTTAAAGAACACATAATTCTTATTTGTACTTTGTATATAATAATTACAATTTCACAAATACTTAACAATAATCATGTACAATTAATTATTAATTAGCATTAACAAATAGTAAGCTTGAATACTAAGATTTAGGGGGTGGGTAATTGGGAGGCCCGCACAAGCGAGTTCTGCAAAAGTAAGCAGCGTCAACACTCGCACCAGCCTATCACCCCTCCATAAATTCCTGCACCACCTTTATGATGTGGGGTGCTGCGGCCGGTTCTCACCGCCCGCTTGTTTTCCTTACTCATTAGTTTAAAGCAAGTTGTCTTGTAGTCCTCACTCAATCACTTGTACTACCTTTTGTTACTTGCTATTTTTCTGTTTGTCGATGTGGGACATTGGGATGATTTTTGGAGGAGTAGTGCTTGAAGTGGTCTTTTCCTCCTTGACCCCTTTGCGTTAAGTTTAGCTCACTTGAACTTGATATGAGAGACTGATGTCTGAAAAGTTGTAAAATTAATTGGCAAAATAGCGTTTAAACTAAGTGTAAATGAACTGAGTCTGAGTGATAATTAGCTGAAGTGGAGATTTTGTTTTGAGTTTTTTTCCTATCGAGTTTGAAATTGAGTTAGAGATGAAGAGTGAAGCTTGAGTGAGTCTTAATAAAGCTGAACTCATCTAATCGGAAAAAGATGTTCGAGTTGAATGTATTACATTTACTGAAAACTTTTGATAATCGATCTGAGTTGAGTATCGAGTATCAAGTAGTAGGAGTTATTATCGACACTAATTTCAAGTTGTTACAATGTCTATCAGTTCAATCGATTCAATTAGAAACAGTGTGAGTCGGGCTCTTCCAAGTACTTCTTGTACAACCTCCGAGATACATTGAGGGCGTTGCGTCGTTGCTTGTACTTTTGAATGGGAAACATTGCTGCGACTCTGCCATTCATTTGTTAGTTTGATCCATTCCCTTCTATTATCAGCCTTCCTGAGAATCTGGTCGAGTAGTCCTCCTTTTATGTCGAGAACTCTTTCTTACCTGTGGCACTTAAACCCAATTCCCTTCTCCGATTTCCGACTATATACCCGATCATCATTGTTAGCCTTCTTGAGTTTTGTGAAGAAGTAGTATGATCACAAGCGGGGAAAATCAGGGAGCGGTCTTCTTCACTGTAAATATCGATTGTGGGGATTGAAATGAAAACCTTCACCTTGTACACGAGATAAGCTAGACCCTCTCTGCCAAATGGCTCGAGTCTCGCCCAGTGCATCCATTATTATTTGTTAGTATTTTATTTTAGAAAAGAGGATTGGTGATTGAAGGAATATTAGTTTGACTAGTTTGAGATTTGGAGAAAAAAGTCTAAATTGGAAGGTGTTGGCTAGATTAGAAAAAAAAAAAAAAAAAAAAGAAAGAGCAAGATTGCTAAGAGAATTTTGGAGAAGGAAAGTTAGTTAGCTTGTATTGCAAAGTTTTTCTCTACCAATTTCATCTTCCATCAAGGCCTATTTATAGTAGTTGATGGAATTTTTGATCATGCAATTCTGTTGTGATTAAATACTTATTCAAGAAGCTATGCACTATCTAGAAGAATGCTCAAATTATCTAGGACATTTTTCTAGACTTCTTTAAATATCTAAAATATTAACCAAAAACACATTAAATTTAATATTATTGAAGGAAGCATATCCAGATGATTTTCTTGAGTTCAAGAAACAAAAGATGATGGGATATAGTGAATTTCCAGGGAATGATAATGGAAAGATGATGTTCTTGAGTTTAAGAAAACATGAATTTCAAGAATAGCCGAATTTTATAAATTAGTGGTTAAGTAAACCACTTCAATTACTTTCACAGAAAACTCATTGAAATGTATGTTAACTACATCCAACACCCTCAACAACCTAAATATTAAATAGAAATATGATGGGAGATGAGGAGCTTCACTAGAACATAAAAGAGAACGGGCATGCCTAATAGAATGTATCGACCTGTAAATCATGTTCCTGCGACAATAAAATGGCTAATTAATGCTTAATTGGCGGGAAGTATTTGAATCTTGTTTAACATCCTTATGGCAATTTACAACATGAACAGGATTTTTGTTTCGAGCACTTTTCATGCATAGGCCCCTCGATAAATCATGAAGTTTGCAAGTTTTAATCTTGCCATTGCTACTCTTCTTAGAAACAAAAACAAGGCTTCTTTCAACAAGATCCTTCAGGTATCCTCCGCAAAAAAAAGAAATAGTTACAAGTACTTTTTGTCAATTTTATATTTAAAGTTTTGTTTTGTCACACCCTAATATATGAAATACTAAATGTAATTAAGTCATTAATTGAGGTTGGATTAAACCCGATATAAGTTAGGAAGTTCCCTTCATTCAACATATAATTAGGAGAACTTAGAAATCAATTTAATTTAATTTAACACATAATAAGATGAGAACTGACAACAAACAACTCATCAGATCTCAGCAAAAGGTCTTCTTTGTGTCCATAGTTGACTTTTTTCTCCTTGCTGAGATTGAAGATGGCGGCTTACACTGCTCTGCTTTCTCTCTCGCAAATTCTTGATAACTTGCAGCCTCATGATCGGCGTCGATTCTTTCGCAGTAAAGATGATCTCCTCCAATCCCTCCATGAAAAAGTCAGTTTCTAGCAAGATTTTCTCGAAAATTTTCCTTCACATAAAGCCAGCAACTTGGCAGCTTTAGAAAGTTTGGAAACAAGAATCAGAGCCGCCGCTTATGCTGTAGAAGATATGATTGAATCTCACATATCATATCAGCTTCTCGCAAATTCCAACACTTTTTGGCATCTGGATCCCTTCTGGAAAGTGTTTTTCAGGGTCTTAAGAGCTGTCTCTGTTGCGGTTCATGTTTTATGGACACCAGATGTTCATCCGAATGTCGTTTCTGTGGTGGCCCAAAACTTGATTTCAGCTCGAAGGAATCATAAATGGGTTCAGTTGATCAAGAAATGGACTTCATCATAAATGAGGTGGTTAAGATCAAGAATGCGTGTTGTGCAGGGGAAGATCTCTGGGAAAATAGGAATATCTTGCCTGTATCAACTTCTTCTTCGTCAAGGCTTGATTTGGAAATGCTGGGAAAAAACCTGGTGGTAGGATTTGATGATGACTTGGCTGAGATTAGGACTCGGATGGTTGGAACTTCGTCCGAGACTGTATCGATTGTGGGGATGGGAGGCATTGGTAAGACGACTCTAGCTAGACAAGTTTACGATGATAGTTATATTGTTTACCATTTTGATATCCGTGCTTGGGCTGTAGTATCGCAAGAATATTCGCTTCGTCGAGTACTGCTAGGCCTATTAGATTCAGCGAAATTGCTCAACACAGATATGCAGGACAAGGAGGATGAGGAATTGGTTGTGTATCTGTATCAACGTCTAAAGGGTAGAAGATATCTGATTGTGATGGATGATATGTGGGACACTGAGATTTGGGATGCTGCGAGAAGATCATTTCCTGATGATGGTAATGGAAGTCGTGTTCTTTTGACTACTCGAATATCTGATGTGGCTGAATATGCCAACTCTTGCAGCTCTTATCATATGCATTTTCTCAATGAAGAGGATAGTTGGAATCTGCTCTGCAGAAAGGTTTTCGGGGAAGGAGCCTGCCCCTTGGAACTGGAAGAAATCGGAAAAGAGATTGCACGAAAATGTGGAGGGCTTCCCTTATCAATTGTCGTAATTGGGGGCCTCCTGTCCAAGACCAGTACAACACAGGAATACTGGAGAAGTGTTTCAAATAATTTAAATGCAGTTGTAACGGAAGATGGTGATCAGTGCTTGGAAATATTAGCTTTGAGTTATAATCATCTACCTCATCATTTGAGAGCATGCTTCCTGTATATGGGGGTTTTCCCAGAAGATCATGAGATCCGTGTCTCCAAACTCATCAGGTTATGGGCTGCCGAGGGATTTCTGAAATCGAATACATCAAAAATGATGGAAGACGTGGCAGAGGGGTACCTGAAGGATCTTGTCGAAAGAAGCCTTGTTTTGGTTAGTAAGAAGAGTAGTAAGGGCAAGATTAAAAGTTGCAAACTTCATGATTTGTTGCGGGAACTTTGCGTGAAAAATGCAGAGAAGGAAAATCTTTTGCATGTTTTCAAGTACTATGATGCTGTTAATCAAGACACAAGTACTTGCCGCAGATTGAGCATTCATCCAGATGATCGGCGACCCCAGGAGATTTACAACTCAATACATTCTATTCCTCAAGTTCGTTCTCTTCTATGTTTGGGTGAACATTTTATGTACCCGTGGCTTGTCTATTCCGGATTTTGGCTGCTCAGGGTGTTGGATCTTTCTGCCTTACCTTTCCATGAGTTGCCTCTTCAAGTAACTGAACTAGTTAACTTAAGATACCTTGGTTTCAGCTGTGCTTGTCAACTTCCGGCATCCATATCAAAGCTGCCGAATCTAGAGACGCTTGTTTATCTCAAATTGAGCTTCGACCAGTCGCCCTTGCTTCCAAGGGAGATATGGATGATGCCAAAACTAAGGCATCTTTGTCTCATACCAAGTTGTTTACTTGATCATGCACAACTTCTTCCGAACAACTCTTTTCGTCTAGAAAACCTCCAGACACTATCGGAAGTGAGAAACTTCAGATGTAGCAGTGACATAATTGAAAGAATTCTGAACCTAAGGAGATTGAAAATTTTATTTGATGAGTCCCTATTTGAATCATACTCATCATATCAGCTTGAAAATCTTGCCACTCTACATAAGCTTGAGACGTTGACATTACGTATCGAGTTTCCTATACCCATACCACATGTTGTCTATCCTGGAAAGCTTGCCTTCCCACTGCAGCTTAGAAAGTTAACTTTAAGGGGTCTCAATCTTCCATGGTGCAATATGACGATCATCGGCACATTGCCAAATCTTGAAGTGCTCAAACTGCTTGGTAGTGCCTTCCGGGGCCCAGAATGGGGATCAATTGAAGGAGAGTTTTGTCAACTGAAACTCCTGGTGCTTGAATGTTTAGATATTGTGCAGTGGAGAGCTGATGATACTCACTTCCCCAGTCTTCAAAACTTGATTATCAGGTCATGCGACCAACTAGAGGAAATTCCTTCTTGCATTGGTGACATATCCACTCTTCAATTGATCGAGTTGGTTGACTGCCATCCTTCTGCTATGACTTCAGCAAAGCAAATACAAGAGGATCAACAAAGCTTGGAAAATAATGACCTTGAAGTTCGTTTGATACGGACGGAGATAAGGCTAGAGTTTGAACATGGCTATTCATTTTTGTTCTTGGTAAACATGCAAGACGAGTCGAGCTTTTCCGTTCATGCTCGCAAGCTCTTTTCGTCATTCTTTTCTTTTCAAAATCTTGAGGGGCTTGGTTTGTTTGCTGCGCAGGTCTTGGTTCGTTGCGAAGAACTTCCTTGACAGTATGAAAGGTTTAGGCCTAGGGGTAGAATTATAATGTTGTAATGTTACAGTCGATAGGTGGTGTTTGGTGGGAAATTCTAGCCCATATCGGGTTGGGTCTAACTTGAATCAATTATATGACAAGTGCAATATACAGTTATATAATTAGTGTACAGTTAAAAAAAATGACCAATCACATAGCAAATGTAATACACTTACTTTATTATTGATTTGGTTCAAACAGTAAGAATTTTCTGTGGTGTTTGGTATGAACACTTGAGTAACCATAATTGTAAGTATATTTCTCAAACCAACAAAATTGTTTATTTTTAGGTTTGTTTCTTCTTTTTTGCATGTTTCTTCTTATTTTTGCACATATTATATAATATTGTTACTAGGAAAAAGACACCACATTCTTACGCTCTCATTTAAATAATAATAATAATAATATGAGTTGGAAATTTGATTGGGTAAAATTGAAATATATCAAAGGAAAACTATATAATATAAAGAAATATTCCGACTTTCAGCACATGCATAGTTAAATAAATATTAGTAGAACTAAACATGTTGTTGAAACTGTTAAACCTGAGCAGTTATTAACTAAATTAGTTCCCAAATTTTTTAAAAGATTAAAATTAATCATGACCGTTAGTTGGACCTTTTTTATAAACTAAGATAGTCAAAACAAACTTTGATTATTTAAATAAATAAATAAATAAAACTTGAGGACTAAAGGGAACCAAAAGTAAAATTATCCCACGGTTTGTTGGATTCATGTCTTACACAACATTACACTCAGGTTTAGGGGTAGTAATGTTATTTCATAATATTTTATATGCGCTCCAACATAAAATAATTCATACAATATGATGAGTTCAAATCCAACAGAACGTCACACTCGAGTCTAGCTAGAGGCAACATTGTAATTTCATAAATTTTATATATATCCTAATATAATAGTTGATGCGTGATCGTATCTCATTATACTATCCTAATGCGACAAACTTGTGCGGGCATTTATCAGATCACACAAAATGCGTGCGTTCTTGAACATTTTTTTTTTCTTATTTTTTGCACACATTACATAATAGCATATACAAAATTATCATAATTTTGTTTTAAGAAAATTAAGACATAGATCAATCATTGATTAGTAAAAAAAATATGTAGAGATAAGCTAGGGGTTCAAGCAAGACATAAACCACCAGCTTTATTGAAAGCAGGAACAAACTCATTGAAGATCAGATTAGCATTTTGGAGAAGAGAAGAAAGTTTGTCAGTGCGTGCCGTTTTAACTTCGCAGGACAAAAGATGAAGTTTGTCAGAGTGAATGAGGTCCCCTTGCTGCAGGCCGGGCCAACCCATGACAATTCCAGGCGAAAATCTTCATTATTGATCACTCTCTTGACCCCTTTGGCCCTCGAAGCGAACAGAACTTTTGGTTAATCGAAAGTTCAATTTGCCGTATTCCAGAACCGAAACCAAATCGGACATCCTTGGTAATATCTATGAATGCAATTCAATTTCAAATCAAACAAACACAATAACAATCCATTCATTTAATCCAAAATCAAAAATATAAATTAACATACCATATTTTAATATCATCTAAAACTAAAATATTAGTTATTGACTAATAACTCTAATATATAGTGAATAAATGCATTTTGTTGTAACAGATTGAAATTATAGTGATAAATTTCATATGCATTATGTTAAATATTTATTTACAAAAAAAAATACCAAAATAAACTAAATTATTGATTAAACTTGTTATTAGATAATATAAACTAAAATCACATATTTTAAATATTTAAAAGATTAACAAATGAAGATTGAGGAATGAGTTAAGAGAGAGACAGAGAGGTGGAAGAGCAAAATTAAAAAAAAAATATATATAATATATTATAAAAATATAATTTAATAAAATTAACATATATAAAAAAATTCAAATTTTCTGTTCGGTTCGATCACCAAGCAACGAAAAAATTAACTGATCAAAATCATTTTTTTTTATTTTTTTTTATAAAACCAAAATCGAACCAAAATTTCCATTCTTGTTTGTCTCTCGTGGGTTCAGAGTCACAAGGCAGATTTAGTAGGGGTTTATCTTAGGAGCATTAAAAAGTTTGATTACTCCTGTTGGACTACTTCACTCAAAACTATATAGTAATATAATAATAATATAAGATGAGATCAAACAACAAACAAATTACAATGATCAGATCGTCGTAGCCCAAACAGAAATCTCAATTGTTTGTGTCCGTCCGTTGACTTGCTTCTCCAAGCTGAGATTGAAGATGGAGGCTTACACTGCTCTGCTCACTCTCTCGCAAATTCTTGATAAATTGCAGCCTCGTGATCGGCGTCGATTCTTTCACGGTAAAGATGATCTTGTCGAATCCCTCCGTCAAAAAGTCGGTTTCTTGCAAGATTTTCTCGAAAATTCTCCTTCAGATAAAGCCAGCAACTTCGCAGCTACAGAAAGTCTGGAAACAAGAATCAGCGCAGCCGCTTATGCCGCAGAAGATATCATTGAATCCCACATATCAAATCAGCTTCTTGCAAATGGCAACACCTTTTGGCATCTGGATTCCTTCTGGAAAATGATCTTCAGGGTGCAAAGCGCTGTTTCTGTTGCGGTTCATGTTTTCTGGACACCAATTACTCATCTAAATGCCGTTTCTGTGGTGGCCCAAATCTTGATTTCAGCTCGAAGGAATCATAAATGGGTTCAGGTGATCAAAGAAATGGACTTTATCATGAAAGAGGTGGATAAGATCAAGAATGCGTGTTGTGCAGGGGAAGATCTCTGGAAAAATACGAATATCTTGCCTGCTTCAACTAAAGCTTCATCAAGGCTTCATTTGGGAATGCGGGGAGAGAACCTGGTGGTAGGATTTGAGGGTGACTTGGCTGAGGTTAGGAGTCGGATGGTTGGAGCTTCGTGCAATCTTGAGATCGTGTCGATTGTGGGGATGGGTGGTATTGGTAAGACAACACTAGCTAGACAAGTTTATGATGATAATTATATCGCTTATCGATTTGATATCCGTGCTTGGGTTGCTGTGTCTCAAGAATATTCGCTTCGTCGAGTACTACTAGGCCTTTTAGATTCGGCGAAATTGCTAAACGCAGATATGCAGGACAAGGAGGACGAGGAATTGGCTGTGTATCTGTATAAAAGTCTAAAGGGTAGAAGATATCTCATTGTAATGGATGATATGTGGGACACTGAGATTTGGGATGTTGTGAGAAGATCATTTCCAGATGATGGTACTGGAAGTCGTGTTCTTTTGACCACTCGAATATCTGATGTGGCTGAATATGCCAACTCTTGCAGCTCTTATCATATGCGTTTTCTCAATGAAGAGGATAGTTGGAATCTGCTTTGCAGAAAGGTTTTTGGGGAAGCAGCCTGCCCCTTGGAACTGGAAGAAAGCGGAAAAGAGATTGCACGAAAATGTGGAGGGCTTCCCCTATCAATTGTCGTAATTGGGGGGCTCCTGTCCAAGACCAGTACAACACAGGAATACTGGAGAAGTGTTGCAAATAATTTAAATGCAGTTGTATTGGAAGATGATGATCAGTGCTTGGAAATCTTATCTTTGAGTTATAATCATCTACCTCATCATTTGAGAGCATGTTTCCTGTATACGGGGGTTTTCCCAGAAGATCATGACATCCCTGTCTCAAAACTCATCAGCTTATGGGCTGCTGAGGGATTTCTGAAACCGAATATATCGAAAAGCATGGAGGAGGTGGCGGAGGGGTACCTGAAGGATCTTGTTGAAAGAAGCCTTGTTTTTGTTTCTAAGAAGAGTAGTATTGGCAAGATTAAAACTTGCAAAGTTCATGATTTATTGCGGGACCTATGTTTGAAAAATGCACGGAAGGAAAATTTTTATCATGTTGTCAATCGCTCTGCGGATGTCAAACAAGACTCAAATGCTTGGCGCAGATTAAGCATTCAGCCTGTTGCTCAGCGAAGTGACAAGATTTACAGGTCGATACATTCTATTACGCATGCTCGTTCTCTTCTATGTTCTGGTGTAGCTCCTCATCTCCCATCATATGTCCATTTAATATTTAGGCTGCTGAGGGTGTTGGATGTAGTTAACATGCATTTCGATGAGTTTCCTGTTGAAGTAACTGAACTGGTTTGCTTAAGATACCTTGCTTTCACCTGTGATAGCAAACTTCCACCTTCCATATCAAAGCTGCGGAATCTAGAGACGCTTGTTCATCACAAATGGAAATTTGGCCTGCGCCCCACCTTGCTTCCGAGGAGGATACTAATGATGCCAAAACTAAGGCATCTTTTGGTCTCAGCAAGTCGTTTCCCTGATAGTCTTGGTCCAGCACATCTTCTGGGCAAGAATTTTATTCTAGAAAACCTCCAGACACTATCGGAAGTGAGAAACTTTAGATGTAGCAAAGACATCATCAAAAGAGTACCGAACCTAAGGAAGTTGAAAATTGCATATGATGTCTCCGTATCTGAATTATGGCAATCATATCAGCTAGAAAATCTTGTCAATCTTCATCAGCTTGAGACGTTGGCGTTGCATTGTTATCACATACGGCATGCTGTCTACCCGGAAAAGCTTGCTTTACCGTTGCAGCTTAGAGAGTTAACTTTAAGTGGTCTCAGACTTCCGTGGTACAATCTGAAATCCATCGGTGCATTGCCAAATCTTGAAGCGCTCAAACTGCGACGTAGTGCCTGCCAGGGCCCAGAGTGGAGGCCAATGGAAGAGGAATTTTGTCAGTTGAAATTCCTGCTGCTCGAAGGTTTATCAGATCTTGTGCAGTGGAGAGTTGATGATACCCACTTCCCTCGTCTTCAACGCTTAATTATCAGGTCATGCTACAAACTAGAGGAGATTCCTTCTTGCATCGGGGACATATCTACACTTCAATTGATTGAGTTGGATGACTGCAATCCTTCTGCTATGAATTCAGCAGGGCAAATACAAGAGGAGCAACAGACCTTAGGAAATTATGATCTTCAAGTTCATTTGAACAAGTAGCACGGTGCACGAGAAATTCTATTCCGAACCTGATTTGGTCGAATTTGAATCATTTAAATGGTAAGTGCAATACAATTGCCGGGTGATTGGTGTACAGTTTAAAAAAAGTAACCAATAAATATGATATACTTGCTTTGTGATTGATTTGGTTTGACCAAACTTAATTCGAGCACAAATTTTTCCACAGTACGGGTATCAGTACTGTATCTCCCCATACTTTTAGTAGCAATAGGATTGAATTGTTGTAACTACTAGGCTATCAAACACTTATGTTCTTGCCAGTGTGGGTGCAAGAGGGATAATTACACTTTCGATCTCTAAACATTATCATTTATTTGATTTTGGTCCTCCATATAGGCTCGTTACAGTTTTGGTCCTCAAACATCCATTTTTTTTACACTTTTCGTCTCTGCCGTCATTTTTCCATCAAACTTGACGGAGGAGCTTCAAGTGTGACTCACATGAGGTGGAAAATGGAGGGAAATTCATGGGATAATTACACTTTTGTTCCCAAATATTACCACTTATTAGATTTTGATCCTCCAACATAGGCCCGTTACAGTTTTGATCCTCAAATATTCATTTTTTTACATTTTGTAATTGAATAATTTTTATATTAATGTAATATTTTTCGCTAATTATTCAAGTTTCATAATATTTGTTGATTAAATTATTTAATATTTATTCAATTAATTAAACTCATACATATAATTAAATTTAATAAATAATTATAAATTATAAATTATTATTTAAAACTATGTAATTAAAAAATTAGAAAATATTAGTAATTGCAAATAAAATATTACTAATTTTAAAAACGACACCGTTCCAAAAACCATTGCTAAAATAATTCTAAAAAAGTATTCCTAAATAGGAATAACCGTTCCTATATATATTCCAACTCAAACTAATGCATACAGCACAATGTATTCCAAGAAATACTCCTAAAAACCTGGTGGTAGGATTTGATGATGACTTGGCTGAGATTAGGACTTGGATGGTTGGAACTTCGTTCGAGACTGTATCAATTGTGGGGATGGGTGGTAATAGGGGTGCAAGATGAGCCGAGCCGGCTCGTAATAAAGCTCGGCTCGAGCTCGAGCTCAAGCCTTTTAGGGTGAGCTCACCCCCTTTTTTTTTATTTATTTTTATTATATATATAATATATATATATATATATATATTATTAAAGTGCATATTTAATATTGTATCAAGTTTATATTCAAAATTCATCATATATTAGAATTATTAGTCAATATATCTCTTATTTAGATTTTATATTATAATAAATATGGTATTTTTATTTATATTATTTATAAATAAGGTTAAGCAATAATTTAGTAAGTTTTGATACTTTTTTATAAATAAATATTTAAAATTCATTATCAATTAGAATTATTAGTTAATATCTCATATTTTAGTTTTAGATGATATTAAATATATTATTGTAGTTTATATTATCTAAAAACAAACTTATTAGAAAATTTAGTACGTTTTGATAATTTTTTTGTAAATAAATATTAATATAATGTATATAAATTTTATCATTCTCAATCTCTTATAACAAAATTCAGTTATTCACTATATATTAGAATTATTAGTCCATATATCATATTTTAGTTTTAGATGGTATTTAAATATGGTATTATAGTTTATATTATCTAAAAGAAGCTTAATCAACAATTTAGTACATTTTAATAATTTTCTGTAAATAAATATTTAATATAATGTATATGAATTTTATTGTTATAATTTTAATTTCCACTACAACAAAATATTTTCTTTTAAAAATTCATCATATATTAGAATTTATAGTCAGTGTATCATATTTTAGTTTTAGATGATACTAAAATATGATATTTTGTTTTATATTATTTAAAAACAAGCTTAGTCAATAATTTAATACGTTTAGATAAATATTTAATATAATGCATATATTTTATTGTTGCAATTTCATTCCATTACAACAAAATGTACTTATTCACTATATATTAAAGCTATTAGTCCATATCTCATATTTTAGTTTTAGATGATATTAAAATATGGTATTATAGTTTGTATTATCCAAAAAGAATCTTAATCAACAATTTAGCACACTTTCATAATTTTTTGTAAATTAATATTTAATATAATGCATATAAAAATTATCGTTATAATTTCAATATTAACTACATCAAAATGCATTTATTTTAAAAACTCGCCATATATTAGAATTACTAGTCAATATATTATATTTAAAATTTAGATGATACTGAAATAAGTTCAATCGATAATTATGTATTGATTTCCACTACAAATTAAATAGTTATATTAATTATTTCTATATTTATTAAATAAATAAATAAAACAAAGTAATTCATCTAATTTAAATTAAAAATAAAATAGAAAAGGTATTTGTGGACTTTGACTGCTGACTTGAGGACTTTGACTTGAGTGTTTTAACTTTTAACTTCCAAATTTCAATGGTGAGAAAACCCTCTCTCCAGTTCATGCTCTCCCTTGCGAAGTAAAAGGAAAAATTTGCAGAAATCTACAACTCCGGCTTCACGTCAACAAATCCGTTGGCAGACAACACAACTTCGCTTTGATTCCACCATTAACAGGTAATTCTTCTTCTTTGTAATTTTTTTTACAGTTTGTACAAGAAATTTTATCAACAAGTTTTGCTTTCAAGGTGTTCGATGAAATGTCTTATTGAATTTTTGTTGAAAATGTCTGAAATTAAATGGCTTCTTTCACTTTCTTATTAACCAGAAAGTATTTTGCGAAGATCTCAATATAGGTAACTCATTGTTTTAGGTTCCAAAATTTATTGAAATGCAGCCATTTGTTTAAACGGAACTACTAGTGCAAATTTTAGGATTTGTGACCTACATAACCTGAACATTTTACATGAATTCTTAATTTTAATTGATAAACTTTCAAATGTTATAATTGGCAAGTATGATGATGTAATTCGATAAATTCTACAGTTGATTTACTCAAGCAATTGACAGGAAATTGTTCCTTCAGGCAACTGATGGGGAATTGTTCGCTCAAGCAACTGACAGGACATATTAAATTCGAATATTTAAAAAAAAAAATTAATTGAGCTCGAGTCGAGCTCGAGCTCGAGCTCGAGCCCCTCTTTGTTGGGCTCGCCGAGCTCGAGCTCGAGCTCGAGCTCAGTTAAGGGAGCTCGAGCTCAAATTTTGAGCCGAGCTCGGCGGCTCGTTTGCACCCCTAGGCAGTATTGGTAAGACGACTCTAGCTATACAAGTTTATGATGATAGTTATATCGTTTACCAATTTGATATCCGCTCATAGGCTGTAGTATCTCAAGAATATTCGCTTCGTTTGAGTACTGCTAGGCCTTTTAGATTCGTCGAAATTGCTCAACACAGATATGCAGGACATGGAGGATGAGGAATTGGTTGTTCATCTGTAAAAGTCTAAGGGGTAGAAGATGTCTGATTGTGATGGATGATATGTGGGACACTGAGATTTGGGATGCTGTGAGAAGATCATTTCCTGATGATGGTAATGGAAGTCGTGTTCTTTTGACTACTCGAATATCTGTTGTGGCTGAATATGCCAACTCTTGCAGCTCTTATCATATGCGTTTTCTCAGTGAAGAGAATAGTTGGAATCTGCTTTGCAGAAAGGTTTTTGGGGAAGGAGCCTGCCCCTTGGAACTGGAAGAAATCGGAAAAGAGATTTCACGAAAATGTGGAGGGCTTCCCCTATCAGTTGTCGCAATTGGTGGGCTCCTGTCTAAGGCCAGTAGAACACAGGAGTACTGGAGAAGTGTTGGAAATAATTTAAATGCAGTTGCAACGGAAGTTGATGTATGGTGCGTGGAAATCTTTGTGTATTTGAGATTTCGGCTGCTCAGGGTGTTGGATGTAGTTGTCATACATTTCCATGAGTTTCCTGCTGAAGTAATTGAACTGGTTAACTTAAGATACCTTGCTTTCACCTGTGCTTGGCAAGTTCCGCCATCCATATTAAAGCTGCAGAATCTAGAGACGCTTGTTTATCACAAATGGAAATCGCAGCAGTGCCCCTTGCTTCCGAGGGACATATGGGTGATGCCAAAACTAAGGCATCTTTGGGTCACACCAAGTTGTTTCCTTGATCATGCACAACTTCTTCCGAACAACTCTTTTCTTCTGGAAAACCTCCAGACTCTATCGGAAGTGAGAAACTTCAAATGCAGCAGCAACATCATTAAAAGAATTCCGAACCTAAGAAAATTGAAAATTTCATATGATGTCTCCCTATTTGAATCATGGTCATCATATCAGCTTGAAAATCTCATCACTCTACATAAGCTTGAGACGTTGACATTACGGACCGAGAATTCTTGTCACATACCAGATGTTGTGCATCCTGAAAAGCTTGCCTTCCCACTGCAGCTTAGAAAGTTAACTTTAAGTGGTCTCAGACTTATGTCGCGAAATCTGAACATCATCGGTGCATTGCCAAATCTTGAAGTGCTCAAACTGCGAAGAAACGCCTGCCAAGGCCCAGAGTGGAGGCCGATTGAGGGGGAGTTTTGTCAACTGAAATTCCTGCTGCTTGAAGGATTAGATATTGTGCAGTGGATAGCTGATGATACCCATTTCCCCTGTCTTCAAAACTTGATTATCAGATCATGCTGCAGACTAAAAGAGATTCCTTCTTGCTTCGGCAACATTTATACTCTTGAATTGATCGAGTTGGTTGACTGCCGTAGTACTGCTTTGATTTCAGCCAAGCAAATACAACGGGAACTGCAGTGCTTGGAAAATTATCAACTTGAAGTCCGTTTGAACCCAGGACTGACGGATCGAGGTTAGATCTACATTTTTCAACATGGCGCTATTCATTTTTGTTCTTGGTAGACGTGCAAGACGAGTTGAGCTCGAGCTTTTTAATGAGCTGAGACCGAGTTCATATATTTCCATTCAAGTTCTTTTCTTTTAAAAATTTGGGTAAATTACACCTGCCTCTAACGAAGTTTGATATAATTATGAATACTCCTTATTGTTTGAAAAATTACAAATATTCCCCTAAAAAAAATAATAATTATGTACTCCCTAGACGGTGGAATGAACATTACTATTTTACCCTTGTTACTTTTTTTTTTTAAAAAAAGTAAAAAAAATTAAATAGGGTAAATAAATAATCTAGAAGGAATATTAGTTCATAAAAATATTTTTAAAAAATTATAATTTATTATTTAAAAAGACATTCTGATCAATTCACCACAAATATTAGATATAAACCTAACAAAATGGGTTTGTTGTTAGACGGTCGTTAAAATCAAGGAAGTATTTGTAACGAGGAATTATTTATAATTATGTCAAATTTAAGGTGAAGTAGTTATAAATTACCCTAAAAAATTTGTCTAGTTTGAAGTCGAGCTGGAAAATTTTGCCAGGCATGGTTTGTTTCTTGGTTGATTCGGAATTATAATGTTGTGAACTTGTAATGAAAACAGTTGATGGGTGTTGGTGGTTATAAAAGATCGAGCAACCATGGCATGGTTGTAGGACTGTTTCCCAAACCACCAAAATTGTTTATTTTTATATTTGTTTATTCTGATTTTTTGTGCATGTTTTAGTACGAGAAAGACACCTCACTCACTCTCACGCTTTCATTTAAATAATAAGATGATTTAGAAATAAAATTGAGATATTAAAAAAGGATACTACAAAATGTAGGTGCTGAAATCCTATTTTCTTATTTAAATTGTGGGCAGTTATTAACTAATAAATTAATTTTCTTAAAAGATCAAAGTTAGTCATGAGAGTCAGTTGGACTTTTCTTATCAACTAACACAGTCAGAACTAATTCTGATTATTTAAAAGAAACAAAACTGAGTGATTAATTTAGAGAAGGAAAAGTAAAATTACCCGTTTCTTCACTCTCCAAGTCAGTGTAGTTTCATGCAAAACCCCACGTTACGATTTGTTGTATTTATGTCTCACTCTCACACAACTTACATTCAGGTTTAGGGGTAGTACTGCAATTTCTTAATATTATTATATGTGTCCTGATATAAATAATTCATACAATCATGAATTCAAATCTCACAAAACGTAACACTCAAACTCAGCCTAGTTAGGGGTAATATTGTAATTTCATAAATTTTATATATACCCAAATATAAATAGATGATGCATTTCCCACACCACGTTAAAATTCATGCCTTCTTGATTTTTTTTTCCTGATTTTCGAAATTCCCTAATAATTATTCATGAGTTGTAGGGATTTTGTTCTTAGGTCAAAAATTTTGCACGAAATTATCATTATCCCGATTTAAAAAAAAAGTATATACATAGGTAATATTTGGTTTTGTAAGACATGTGTTTCCTTTTAAAGGTAAAAGTTATTATTTATTAAAATTAATTACTAAAAACATTGAGAAAATACTGCCTGATACAGCAGAATCATTTATTCATCCGAGCGACAGCAACGCTGCGTTCTAAAGCAAGAAATTCCTATTCACCTATCGCTATGCATGTACAGATTCTGTATTCGTTTGCGGATGTAATATTCGTTCAATAATTTCAAAAGGAGAAAAAAAACAGAAAGACTTTGATACATACTGGTGAGAGATCAGGTTGAATCCTGGTTGCAGAGGTTGAAACCGGACATGAGGGAGCTGCAGGCGAAGGCGACGAAAGCTAGGAACGACATAGCGATTGATGCACTGGCCATCAATGTAAACTCGTCCCCGCCCCAGTTGGATATCCAGTCGTCCACCCTGGTAGCTGCTGAAGATGATGCCGACATCAGAAGGTACGCTAGTATCTGCTCGAAAAGGGCAACTCGTCTCAGCATAAAGAACAAATTTATTCATATAGTTCGACAGTAAACTAAAACAATTTAATGCTATGCGGATAAAAAAGTGCTAGTAAATTGATACATTGAAGTCGTCATTGTACTGATGTAGACACCAGCTAATAAGATCAACATCGGCTACAGGGTGAAATGGTTAATTCACGAGCATCATCATAAATTATAGAAATTTGGATGGATAAGATTATTTGGGGCCCTCAATGTTCGATTAGATCCATAACACCGTTTCGGGGCTTTCCTCACTATAAATAGCCCTAGGTAGGTCATTTTTGGCAAACTCTAAGGAAATATTCTCATCACTATTAAGGCTCATACCTAATTTGGTGCGACTCACTCTTTTGCATCACTTGAGTTGTAGGTCGCCTATTTACGTCCCTAGCCACTCACCCAGGTGGAACAACATCACGCCAAACCCTATTTCTCGAGATGAACAAGACCGTCGTGTTGATAAAAAGGGTCATTATATTAACACTCCATGAAGCTTGGGAATTGCAAAATACCTTTCAAGTCACTGTATCTGCTATAATAAGTTTTATGTTATACATTCCCCCATGAAACAAAACGGTCAGAGGGAGAATTTGTAATATAACACATGATTGCACGTGGTGCAGTATAACCATAATGACTGTCGATAATAGTTGTGTGGAAGTGGCTTAAAAGGCAGAGCATTTATTTTCTTGTTTCCCAAGTGTTAATGCCAGTCAGAACCATAACGGGTCTATAGAAGATTACTTGCCTACATACATAATTCAAATATATACGTCAGCTAAATATTACTTGCCTGATCCATTGTGAAATCAAAATGGTAACGCAGATGGTGTGCAAAGACGTGCTTCCCCGAGCCCAAATGATATGCGAGATCAAATGCTTGAAAACCGGAATACACGAATCCAATTACATTTACAGCTAGACAATATCTGCATAACAAAACAACATATGTACATGCGTCATCAGATTTCTCAAAACATTATCACATTCAAAATGCAATCAGACAAAGCAAGATAGCAGCCATCAAGCTGCCCAATTAAATTCATATGTTGATTGTAAGTTTTTAATGTCATAGCTCACCAAAAAAAAAAATAAGCGAGAAATAATTTGTCATCTGGAAAAGCAATATATATTTCCCTCGGATTCGATTAGCAGTAGAGAGGACTTATCTAACTGATTGGCACACTGCTGACTCCATATAGTAATATAACCAGAAGGCACTAAACATCGAGAATTGACATTCAGAAAACGAACTTCTTGAAGAACTAATGTTACATTATCTGATCAAACAAATAATATGGAAGTTCTAGAAATAGTGATAGCTAGCTAAACCATGAACGCTAGTATCAAAACCATAAACACAGCCGAATGCATGCACTCAATGTACGCCCAAAATACCACAAGCCAGACTCATTTTGTCCGCCCTTAGTGTCATGTTACTATACAGTGCACAGGAGCATAGCATCCGAGGTCACATTATTCGAGGGTAATTATAGATTCCTTAGCTATTCGCGGGGAATGCTGTGATTCACGTGAGTTCAGTGATGTAACTATACTAGAGAGCATTTTAGTTAACAAGATGTGTTTTTCCAATTAAGTGAACTGACTCTGTCAAACGGAGAATAGAGGCGTAAGCAAATTAAGTCAAGCTGAATAAGTTAGCGTTTAGTCTGATTTGAATTTCTTGTCAAGCTGAAAATTGTGCCTAAAGTTAGTTTTATTATTAAACAAATTGAGCTCAAACTAGTATTAACCGAGCCGAACACATGAAAATTCTAAGAACCACTTACATGACAAGTGCGTTGTATACAGTTTAACAAGAGTGACCAATCACATTAAAGTATAATTGCAACTTACAATGTCATTAGTTCGGTACGTCCAAGCCAACCTAGCCTAAACAAGAATTTTCCACTAAAACACTGTTAGAAAAGTTCGGTACTCCTTTGCATGTTTTGTCATCTTTTTACTGATCTAACTTGAGTTTGACCCGAACTACAAATCAATCAAACAGGAAAAGCTTATCCAAACTTGGTTTACTATGATTGACGAGCAGAGCTCAAGCGGAAATTTACCAGCCAAACAGTGGCGCACACTTGTGATTCAAACAGGAACTTCAATTATTTGATTTAGGAACAGAAACATCGCAAACAATTAACGAAATACATATGAAATAATGTAAGAATTTTGATGTAAAAAGCATAAGTACAGAATTGTTACCGGTATTCTACATATCGATCAAAGGAATCGCCGCTCCATCCTTGAGTCTTATCAGCAGCCATGACTGAAAAAGAAATCAAACAAGCAATCACCTCAAACACTCTAAACGCCAATGCCACCTTCTTGACAGCCACATTCCTCTCTGACCTCTTCAAGATCGACGCTACCGCCGCCCTCGACCGCCTCTCTCCGCCCACCTCATCCTCACGGCGGCCGCCTCCATACCCCTCCTCCAAACCCCACCGTCACCACCAACCGGCTCCACCTTCTTGACGTCGGGAGGCTGCTCCTCCCTCACGAATTTGTTAAGTCCCACAACCACCGGAGACGTCCCCTTCGCCGGAACATCAAGATTCTCGGCCACTGGCTTCTCCGCTGGAGTGCCTCCTCTCCGACCATCCTTCCCCCCTTCCGCCGGGAAACTCGTCGGCAAATCAAGATTATCCGAAGTGGGCTTCTCCGAATGGGGCCACGGACGCCGCCCCTTTCCCCCCGCAGCCAGAGAACCCGCCGGAACACTGGATTTCCCGGGGGACGGCACCGGAGAGTAGTACTTATCGACCACAACAAGGGACCTGCTGTTCTTGCTGCCGGAATCATCGTTTTCCGGCAAAAAAGAAGGGTCGTCGGAGCGCAGCGGCGACTCGGATCGCAGAGGGGAGTGCCAAGAATCGACCTGGCTGGTGGTTGACTCGGTATCCGACATTGATATGTGGCTGTTGCTGTTTCTTCGGAGGCTTCTTTTACTATGATTACTGGGGTCTGCACTTTCCATTTTCAAAAATTCTGAAGCAAGAACCTCTGATTTTGCGATCTTTGAGGCGGTGCTGAAGTTCAAGAAAAGGGAGTGAAAGAAGTAAAGAAGAAAGGACTGAGAAAAGGTTTCAAATTGGGAAGAATAAAACACTCTGAACGCATCGTGGGTTTATGTTTCTACAGGTCCGTGGAGGTTTCTATTGCGTGCTGAAATGAGCATGGTAAGGATTGTGGACATCCAGTGGTTTAAGTTAAAGTAGCAGGTTTTGTCGACGTGGCGTGTTTTGGTTGGGTTATTGGGAAGTGTGAGCTGTGTGGCTGTGTGGCGAGAAGTAAGTTATGTTGGATTCTCTGAGAATACTCCGGGGACAGTGATAATTCTTTACGTGATAGATATGGCTGCACAGAAACGACGTCGTAATCATGTTTACCGCCCATGATAATTTCAAGAATTATTATAATTATTTAGGGCCTTTCCAAAGAAGTTTTTGAAATAAATTAATGTCTAATTCTAAAAAATTCCATATATTCTATAATTAAAACTATTTACGTATGATATTTCATTATATTACATTTATTGATTATTTAAGATTTCAACTCAAGAATTTTTAAAAATAATTTTAATTATCTCAAAAGAAAATATATACATCCATATCAATTACGATTACTGACTTCATTTTAAAACGCGTACATGTAAATAATCATAAGCCCGTCAAATATATTGACTTTTAAAAATTGTATTAAATAAATTTTAACTTATTCTTACAGTTTTCATCTTGATTTGAAATTATAGATTGATTTGACATTTTACTAAATTAGAAAGGTAGGTAAACACATGTTTGAAAAAAAAGAACCATGCTAGTTCAAGTTATGAGAGCGTTTTATTAAACTTGCACTACTTTTTTTTCTTAGATAGGGAAGTGATAATTATATTAATATATCAATATTTAAATAAATTAAATAATATATCAATTTGATTAATACATTAATATAATATAAAATTATGAATAAATTAATAACCTCAACCATATAAAAGTAACATTTCATGTTAATTTTTCTTTAATTTTTCGCACACATTCATAATTTATCAAATGAATCCCAAGAGAAAATCTAAGAAAGAAAAAAAGACCCAATCTCTTTAAAAAAAGAATCGTTCTAATCTTGATTTAACGATGACAAAAAATAAACAGTTGTCAATTTTATAGTTCACATCGAATCCTTCCAAATCAACCATTCAGGTAAAAAGTATAACAATGCTTTTTTCTAGTAATCAATTAACTTTAATTCCATCAAACGACAATAATTTGTCTAAATTTTTTAAGAAAAAAAAGCTGACAGTGATATTTAATTCCATCCTATCTTTTTAGATACACAAAAAAAGAAAAAGAAAAAGAAAATAAGCAATGGTTTCATACTCCACTTTTAAATCCCTTTCATCCAACTCAAAGTATATTTTAAATTAATGTTTGATGTTGATTTATGGACAAATGTATAAACCCTTTTGGGCACCCAAAAAGTGAAGAGAAATAGTGAAATAACAAGTGGGGCTTTAACAATAGTTGAAAGTGATGAGAAGAATATCAACTTTTATCTCTATTTCACTCTTTTTCACTACTATTACTACAACACTTGTTTTCTTGGATATGTCCCTATCTTCTTCTCATCAACTTCCTCATTCTTCTTTAGGGTTATTCTTGGAATTTCCATGTCTTCATAAAATTATATTGAAGCTTCTTGAGGTTAGATTTAATTATACAAATATTTCTTATTTTTTGCAAAATTGTGAGTACATCATTTGATGTTGTAGTTATAATTACAAGTACGTTCTATATTTGATGAATAAATTTTGGACAAAAATACACGTGGATACATCGCATTAACTGAGTAATACCACCTCAAGGGCTGTTCTTGTAATTTTATAAAGGACAATGATTTCTGAATTAGACATAATCTTAGAAGATGTGGATGTAATTTACTCTTTTTATATTTTTTATTTTAATTAATTTGAGCTTGACTCATTTTTTTATTTTATTTTAGAACTAATTATATTTGTGATGGTGAATGAAAATATGTTCAAGGACATCAAAGTAATTTTGTCCAGAGGTAGGTTAAAGGAGAACCACACCATCATATCCAAGTTCTTACTACTAATTTACCATCAACGAAGAATGTCATCCATAAGAAGAGAATTAAATGGAAATACACACTTGTTAAAAAAATATACTATACTTATATATATATATAAACAACCAAAAGTGATGAAAGGAAAAAATGATACTTGAATAATATATTTTAGGGTAACTTATATTATCAGATCAAAATGTACGATATTTTGTGTCTTTTATAAAATTATAAATACATTTTTAAAATTATAATTGTAATTCCAACTACACCCCTTTTTCAAAAACAAAACTTATACAAATATTTTGATAAATATTACACTAACACTCCTTAAGGGTGTAACTGTAATTTTGTAACGACAAAGAATATTTATGTATTTTAGCTTGATTTTAAGGGGTGTCAATATATTTTATCCTATATTCTATGTACAAGCCTCATAACAGAAGACTAATTAATGACAAAAACGTAGAAGTAGATCAGATCACATAAAAATAAACATAATTCTTTGTATTATCATCAAGGATTTCCATTATTTTTTCCTTTTAATTTTCTTTCCTTCAAGAATAATTGGCCTGTTTGGTAATCCAAGTGGAGGAAAAACTGAAGGAGAAAGTTCAAGAATCAAGGCTAAACCTACAAATTACAACACTCGACAATATACAATTCTACAAAGAATTTATACAGCCCTGCATCTCAACAGAATATTGGTCAGCAACTCCCCGTATTTCATGACTACTAGTTTGGATCAATCAAGTTAAACACATTTCTTCACAGTTGGAAGAAAGAAACAAATGTTATGCTGTCGGCCCTGAGAAAACAAGATTCAAAATTACCTTGTTGGATCCCAGGTGGTTTAGAGTCAGAGACCACAAAAAATAGCTCAGGTTTGCGGTGGCAAAGACTCTTGGACCACCACTTGCACAGCCTCCATATCATTTGCCATCGGCCCTCTACTTGCAGCTGTTTCTGTACTACCCATTTCGCTGCTGGACCCGGCACTCATGGTGTGAACTGGCCGGAGCAAGCCCTGCAACCTCAACAGGTAGCTCTGACTGGGAGGCTGGTTTCTAATATATCGAGCTGTTGTTGTAACAACATTGGTAGACCGCTCGGAATCTGCACGGATAGTAGATAACGCGCTTAGATCAAGGTTTGGAAAGACAGAACATCGGCATCTAGGACATTTGACATTTAACCGAAGCCACTTGTCGATGCATTCCACATGGAAATTGTGGGCACAAGGAAGACCGCGGACCTGCATGATGTTTAGTGAGAAGTTGTAATCACACAAAGAAGTATTTGATCCCAGAGTATCATTAGCTTCAAACTTCAATCATAACATTTCAGAACTAAATTTAAATTGAACGAGAGTGACAATTGCTAAATTACTCAGGCTTTCAGTTGGTTCAGTGAGAGGAAAGGGGAAGGGTGAGTGAGATGGGGAAGAATATAATACTTTATCTTTAGGTCCCATTTGGTTTGTGTGATTAGACTTGAAAAAATTTATTTATCATAACTAATCACACGTTTGGTTAGTATTATTAGAGCCCGGTACTAATATCGGGCCCGATCTTATTAATCACAGGGTATGGTACAATGAATCAATCCTATGTAACTCATATAAGTAATCCTACAAATTAATATTAATTTTTTTTACCTAATTAACCCTTAGACTCTCTCCTCTCTCTCTCCTCGTCTCCACTCTCTCCCTCTTTTCTCCCATTTTCTCTTTCTTCTCCCCACAAACGCTTCCTCCTCCCTTTTCTCCCATCTTTCTCCGATCAAAGTCCGATGAATTCTGTATTCTCTAGACGAGATTCTTTTGCTGCTAGTGGACTCGACTCTTGACTTTTTCCCATTTGCCTTTTCTGTTATTTGTGAAGTTTGTGCATGATTAGAAAAAAATATTTTAAATTATAATAATTTAATAATAAAATATAGTAAAAATATAACTTCTTTCTTTTTTGGACATTTGAAAATATTTGAGTTTTTATCTTAATTACCTAATTAAATATGTATTTCCAACTTCGGCTTTATATGAATATAAAAAAAAAAAAAAAAAATATTTCACAAATTAATTTTATTTTAAGCAATTGTATTTCAATAAATAATTTAGTGGTTTTTTTTTTAAAAAAAAAAGAAAAACCATTCACAAGCTACAATATGAAAAAAACCTTAAAAATGGATACCCTTTATAAACTTTTTACATTTAATCGAACATTATAATCCTTTCAACCAACACCATATTATATTATCAAATGAAATATCCTACATGTGTGAGGGATAATTTGATCATAAAAAGATTTATTTGACCAGCAATAAGTCAGTAATAAGTCAACTAAGGGTTAATGTAGATTTTTTTTTAATTTTTTTGATAATATCAGTCAATTCGGTGAATTTTGACTAACAGAGGGACTTATTTGTCAAATGAAAGCAAACCTCAGGGGTGCCAGATATAATTTTTCAAACCACAAGGAGTTTACGTGTAATTGTACCAAATCTCGGGGGAGGGGAGTGTAATTATCCCTAGTAAATAAAAGTTCTTCAAGAAAAATGCAATATAAAAATGACATAATTTTTAGTGGAGAGGAGATATAAATAAGTGGGAAAGATAAATAGTATGACAAACAAAAATTATATGAGGACCTTTTCGTCCTTTGAGCCTTATTTCTCCGCTCGATTCAAATTGAAATGAAATTATGCTTTGGAGGATTTTGATATAAATCATGTTTTACTTCCTCATCATTTACAGGACCAAACACAAAAGTTTTTCTTATACATTCTCTTTTACTTTGACTTTTCTTATACATCCATTTTGCATCCAAACGAACAAGCTTTCAGTCTCGTAATTAATTTCCAAAGTAGCTAATTAATTGTAGTTATGTTCTACATATTTCATCATGATAACTTCCATGTCATGTTCAGCTTAAAGCTATCAACGGGTAGGGTCTTCCCAGACCCATATTAAAAATAGAAGCTTGTACCAAGTCTAGTGCATATTGTTATGCCCACGCCCAGGCCACACCCATTAGAAAATATAGATTAGGTCTATACCCATCAGTACCCATAGGTCATATGTCATATGTATCCAATTTGGACCTAAAAAAAATACTTCTATATTTTTTCCCCAATTTAATGGGATTATTATCAATCTATCCAAACTTAAGTGAACAAAACTAAAAAACTTAAGGTGTCGTAAAATTATTTATCGTGTAATTCTTTAACTATGTAAATTTTTTAATCAATAATATAATTGAATAGTTAGTTATATAAACATATCAATTGTGATAGGTATATTTTTCAACATTTTGATTGGCAATAATTTTTGGTTGAAGTAATAAAATTGAAGCTTAAAATTCTATAAGTTTAAATTCAATTGCCATTTAATATTTTCATTAGATTATTTTTTTAAACGATATAATAAATTATATATAAATTCTTTTAAATAATTCAATTAAAAAGAATTATATGTGAATTGGATCTTAATAATCGTGAATTTATTCATAAATTATTGATAAAAATGGAAAATGAAAGAACAATTAAAAATATATTGATACATCTAATGTTATATTGTAAATGATAGTAATTATTGCTAATTCAATACGCAACATCCTATTGTATAATCATTTACTTTTACTTTCAAATATAAATAATAAATCTATTTTGCCTCATATTGGTGATTTTGATCTAAATAATTTAGTGTTGATATGTATCTAAAATATTTTTATCAATTTTGCTTTAATTTAAATTATTAAGCCCTTTTTTTAATTGCATTGTCTTGAGTAATAATGCCAAAACAACACTAGAAAAAAGAACTAGGTTCGGGCCCGACCCTCCACAAAAAACCGGGTCTGAAACAGTGAGCTTGGGTCCAAAGACCCATTGGATCTTGCAGGGGTTGAGTATTAATTAACACATTTGGGTGTCTTTCGGGTATGGGTCTCGGAAGACGAGCCCAGTTGAGTTATTGCACTTGAACATTATTGGGATTATACAAAATATTATACTTACCTCATTTCCCACGTAAAACTCCTCCAAACATATAGGACACTCACTGCAATCAGTAGGAACTGCCTTCAGCCTGAACTTTGGAAGTTCTTGAATTAGAGCCTCAACTGCTTCCTCTGCATGTATAGAGAGAGTTCTCAACTACTTGGCAAGAGAGCAAGTAAATATGGAACGGAACCTAATTGAAGTGGAAACACATAAATGCTTCACGAGGTTTCAGTGTGTCATTGCATTAGCAACTTTCTAACACCACAACTACCTGCATGGGGTAATAAGTCACAGAAAATTGATACAGATAAATATGTTTCAAGCTACAGACACGGCGGTCAGAGAAGTCAACAGTTGGTTCAGTTGAACCCCACTGATTTTTGGAGGCAACCACTTCTTACCTGAGTGGGGGTCAAGTAAAGCCCAGGTTGGTATTGAGCGGCATCTAGGCCCATCCCTCTCATTTCTTGCCCTGCAGCTTCGAAAGCCCAATCTGGTACTCTAACCAAATCTACGAAAACCTGAATTAAGGAGTAAGAGTTCGAGCAGGTCAACTCTTTTGTTTTCTGAAGGTAACAAAGGTTGCCTAAAAAGTGTATACCATGTAATAAGCTTGTTATGACCAGTATTTAAAGCAAAGACATGCAATCCCTCAGCTTGTACTCATTAAGTATATAGTTAATTTTAGTGTCCCTTATATAGAAGTTAGAAAGAAATTATAGCACTATCTCAGAGAATCCGGAAATTTGTGTGGTTGCTTAACAGAATAACTTCAGCTTTCCCTGAGTGGTCAAAACAAAAATAAATAAGATAAAATATCAGATATGGTCGATGGCGTGCAAAGTTATCACGCCAGGTTCAAAACTTCTACGCACTAATTACCTCTGGTCCAGAACACACATTAACTTTTTCCTAATTAAGTAAATTCTGTTGCGGACATTCACCATCGACATTCCCATTGATTTGTAACAATTCCTTTTACATTCAATGAATTGCCTAAGAAAATTTTAAGGAATCACCTTCGAAGCAGTCCTCGTTTGTTTACGCAGGATAAGAGATCAACCTATGATGGTAAGTATCAGACTATCCTAGGATAATCACACATCTTTCGGGTAAAATTTATTTTAGTCCCCTACATTTAACTTCAACTTCAAAATAGTCCCTGTCTTTTCAATTCACTTTAAATTAATCCTTTTAGCGGGTAATTTTCCTATATTACCCCTATAAATTTTTTCCTTTTTTTATTGAGAATCATTTTAGTGCCTCACTTTTCATTTTTTGGTGCAATTTGGTCCCACATACATTAGCTTAAAATAATTATTATTTGAATTAGAAGAATTTATTATTACATAATTATTCAGATGTTTGTGCATAATTAATTTTAAATGTTAGAAACTACTTAGTAATTTTATAAATATTATGTTAATTGAATAAATAAAAGTATTAAAAAGTAGATGATAGTTTAGAGAAATTGTTGGAAAAAGAGGTAGAGAAGAAAAGAGAAATAGAAGTTGAGAAGAAATTGAAAAATACAAATGAATAAAATAGTTTAAAAAATAAAAAAATGGCAAACAAAAAATATTGAAGACAACAAAATGGTAATCTTCAATTATATAAAAGTATAGATAATAATTTGATTAAAGACATATCAGTATAATTGTCATAGATTTATTGAATTTTTCAAATAAAAGAACGCTTGAATGGATAAGAGGTTTTATATACCCCATTCAATATTAATTGACATATTATTCACTTATTTATGTCCTAATTTTAGAAGGTTTTTGTTCAAATATTTTTGCTCTATTTTTTTATTCAAACTTTTCCTCCAACTTATTTATTCAAATATTGTTTTATTTGAAAATTTCGATAAGCTCATTAAATTCATAATAATTATGTTAATATATCAATAATCAAGTTATTACTTGACTAATTGGCCAATGATAAATTATTTCAATTAAAATAATTATATTTTTCTAAATTTAAAATATAAGGACCTAATTGTAATTAAAAATAGAACTGAATGACAAATGATTTTATGTAAAAAAAAAAAAAAGAAAAGAAAGAAAGAAAAAGAGTTCCATAAGGATAATATAGGAATGTCCCTTGTTGGAAGGACTAATTTAAAGTGAGTTAAAAAGCTGGGAACTATTTTGAAGTTAAAATCAAAAGTTAGGGAATAAAATGAATTTTACCCCACATCTTTCACAAAAAATAGTCATGTATATTCATGGATCAGTTTGATGCAAAAGCAGTTCATAAAACTTACTCCATATTCTGAAACAGGGATCCCTTGTTGTGCTCGCAATTGGTGTGCCTGCCGTCTTATTAACCACTGGCAGGAAAGAGGAAAAACATTTAAGATTAGGAAAAACCACAGTTCATAAGATTTATCATGTTCAAACCTGCATGTCGCTCAAGCTAGGGCAACCATGGTATTTCACTGCTCCGTCGGAACATGAAAATGCTGCCAAAGAAAATAAACCAAAACCAAATTCTCTGGACTGTTTAAGAATAGAGAAAACACCACAGCTAACCTTTCTGATACAAATACCAGCAATGCACAAAAGTCCGCAATAGCTGAAAAGCAGCCAAATAAGGAAACCCCACTTCTGGCCTTCTTCGGGCAACTGAAAAGGGTCACAGATGTTATGATAATTATGGCTTCACAGCATAAGATGTACTTGCACATACTCAGAAGCGAGAAGAAGAATAAACTTACACAATTTCTCGCACTAGTGAACCACAGGGTACCTATGACGGTCCAAGCCCAAAGGAGAGGGTAAAGTAGCAAAGCAAGAATGGATAGGACAACAATCCTTCCACAAAAACGTGCATATCTCTGCTGCCAACCAAGATCCCTGAGGTCATGTCAAATGAAATAAACAGGATAAGGCTGTTATACAAAGAGAAAAAGCCAAGAAAGTAGAAGAAAGAAATGAAAACACATGGCACAACCCAGAATGTCGTAGATCGCAGGAGACATCTTCAGGTTGTTTTCACTTTTTACCACAGGGCACTAGTTAACTAGATCTATAGTCTAAATATGTGAACAAATGCCTACTACCACGAACATTTACCTAGATAAGATTAATGTCAATCCACAACTTAATGAAATAAAACATGTATAAAATCATAATCACACACATGTTCGCCAGATGCTATCAGAACTAATCACAAAGATCAGTAATATATGAATACACCAAATTTTTATCAGCAATATGACATTATAAAAAACAACCTCCATATCTGAAGAAAAAGAAAAGAACTCCTTACAATCCCATTCCAGAAGCCAGCCCATTATCCACAAACATCAAGAGCCGGAAAACAAACACGGTACTATAGTCAACCTAAAGAAGTAAAGAAGATAAAGGGTTATTAACTGTAACCTCAATATCACATCCAGATTAGATGCAATCCTACTTTTTTCCCTGAAAGGCTCAAAGGTCACTTACCACAATCCATATGTGCAGTGGATATGCACATAAATGGTATCTCTTCCAATTAATTGCCACAATAATTCTAATGCAGCAGTTAAGAAATAATCAAAAGCCCATTACAGCAATAAAGACTGGGTATCCATTGATCTAAACAAACCCACAGTTGAAACTAACAACAGGAAAGAAATTCCAGAACATCCAAACAAAGAAACCCATCTAAAAACAATGAAGTCTTGAACATTCATTTATCAAAAAAAAAAATAAATAAATAAAATCCCAAACATCCATTTAGAAGGATACATACTTGTGGCAAGCATAGACAAGAAGAACCCATCATACCTGCAGCAAGAACCCACACTCATAATAAGAAAAACAAATCCAAACTATATCAAATTAACTAACTACAATCGCACTTTTTTCCCAATTAAACAGAGAACAAATTTTGGTTCTTTCTCATTTTCCTGGGATCAAACTTGAAAGGTGCTTGACCAGCAAAATATAAAAGAACGCTAACCACTTAAAATCAACGCCTTTGATCGCCATTGAAATCTTAGCTCCAAATCCAAGACTTGTTTCTCATTCCTGCATTCTAAACATTGAATCGAACTGGCAACACTCGAATTTTAAGCATGAAAATACCAATAACCACTATACAAAGGAAGTACAGTACAATATGAGGTAGAACAGAAGAAAAGAGTAAATCTTGAAAGGAAAGCAAGAGTAAGATTTTGAAGGAATATATTCGAATTTGCAGAGAGAGGGCAAATGAGGAACAGATTTTTGTATGAAGCGGTGAAGTACTGAACTGAAGGGAGTTAAGTAAAATAAAAAAACGAAGTAAGATTGACGCAGTAAATGAAGCTTGTGGCGGTGACGGAGACTTGACGGACGTTTGCTTCTTTTTTTAGTCAAAAACTTAAGGGATAATTACACTCGACTCCCATGAGATTTGGTATAATTACATGTAAATCATATATAATTGTTTTCCCTGTAATTTAGAGCACATCTGAAGTTTGCTTTCATCTTACAAATAAGTCTTTCCATTAGTCAAAATTCACCAAATTAACTCATATTAATAAAAGAATTAGAAAAAAATCTATATTAACCCTTAATTGACTTATTACTAATTTATTGCAGGTTCAAATAAATCTTTTTATGATCAAATTACCCCCATACGTCTTACCTAATATAGATTTTTTTTTTTCTAATTTGTTTGTTAATATCAGTCAATTCGGTGAATTTTGACTAACGAGGGGACTTATTTGTTAGATGTGGGCAAACTTCAGGGGTGTTAGATGTAATTTTTCAAACCACAGGAAATTTATGTGTAATTACATCAAATCTTAGGAAGGAAAGTGTAATTATCTCAAAACATAATTATTATATAATATAAAAAATTGATTACTATATTTTAAGTTTAAACTAAAGAGTACATTTAAAAAAAATAAATAAATACCTTTCTTAAAAAATATACATGCATCTACCTTTCGAGCTACAACTTCACAATTTTTTTATTATTAGGCTTCAAATTTACGACTTAAGAAGACGATGAGTATTTTTGGGGGGAAAGGTAAGTTGCATATATTAAGAAAAAACAAAGCTTACAACAGTAAAGGAGCTTAACATGCCGAGCTCAACTAAGCTAGATTCCATGAAATATTCCAAATTCTATAAAGATCATCACTTTGCAAATTCCTAGCAAGTCGATCACTAATTATACGAAGACGAATCTGGTGAATAATGAGGTGTGTAAGCGTCTTCGGGTCCCTTGTCTAGCTTCTAAATCTCCTCATGTTGCGCTCCATCCGACTAGTGAGGCTAAGACGGCTCTCGAAGTGAAACTCGCTTGGAAGATCATCACTTACCCCGCCACTTCTCGCTTGCCCAAAGTATGCCAATATGCCAAGTGAAACTCGGCTACTTGAAACGTACTTTATGCTCTAGAATTTTAAGACAATTCCTCGAGCAACGGCACTGGAAGAAGAGATGATCATGATTTTCCAGTACGTTATCATCACAGAGAATACAGATTCTTGAAGTAAGAATCAACCAAGGCGAGTCTGCCGTCGTGAGTTTTCCTTGAATAGCCAACCAAAATATAAAACAGATTCCTTGCAATCTTGAAAGGTCCTTCAAGTAGTGTACTGCGCCAAGGAACACAAGGTGACGAGGGATATAAATGCTCATAAGCTTCAGAAGAATTGTATTGTTTAATATACCAAATAAATAAAATAACTTTAACACCCTTTCAAAAAGTTCTCATTTAGTTGTATTTAGAGGGTATTTGAGTAAATTTATTTAGAATTTTAAAACTCCCACATTATACAAAAAAGTTGAAAAATTATAATTTATTTTAAAAATAAGCTGTCAAGTTATTTAAATAAAAAAAAGTTTGTAAGATCTTAATGAAGATAAATCAATTGGATAATAATGATATTGCTTAAGTTTTTAACAGCGGTAGGTGTCAATTTAGAAACTTTCGAGGCTTTTTGGGGTCATAAGTGAGGTTTCATCATTTCAAGGGACCAAACATGTTATTATGATTAGATAATATCAAATCTTATGTTAAAAATAAAATTTTACAGTATTCAAACAAAATAAAATTATGTATCTTATAAAATATTATTAATGAACTTTTTTAATAAATACGAACAAAAATAAACGAGTTTAAGATTAATTTCATCTTATTCAATAATAATAATAATAAATGTACACCAAACACTACAAAAAGAAAAAATCAAAATTTTCTCTACATTATAAATGACTACGACTTAAAAACCACAATAAATAATTATTAATTACTATCTATCAATGGTCAAACAAAATCAATATAGATTTTAGCTGTGACTAATGTTTCGGCCCTACTTACAAAAATACTAGACTAATGACTGTTTCGTTTCATGATCAACTTGTATTCATTGACCATAGTCGTTAATCAAAACCAAAGTCATATTTATTCTACTGGAACATAATGTAAAAATTATTTTTGCTAATAAATAATCGTGAACGCGAATTTTCAATAGACAATTAAGAAAATTAGAAATATATATATATATATATATATATACACGTATAAAACCATATTAGTTAGTGCAATGATTATAAATTCACACAAAATTAATTAGTGTGATGTCTTTTTCCAACAAATAAGTTTCATGTGAAGTTGAAGACAAGCATGGCCCATAATTCTGTAGAAGAAGAGGCAAGAACGGGAGAAAATGATTTGCCAATTAAGGTAGTCGGTTGCTTCACCTACTTTCCTTGTTTCAATTGATTTTTCAATATGTCAAGAGAACAAGTTTTTTTGGGTAAAATGATGTTTTGATTCTATATTTATAGAGGAGTGATTTTTTCTTTTAGTTGTTTTCGATCTCGAATTTGCAATTGAGGAAATAATTGAAAGTATAATTAGTATTATTTGTTTAGATATCGTCGAGAAATACTCACTTTGTCGAATATTAGCACATGCTTGCATGACACGCGGTCACTTTAATTTGGGGACTTAATTTTCTGGCCAATTTTTTTTTTTATTTTTTGAGGTAAGTCCGGCAATAAACTATTATTAATTAAAATAATTCAATAAAATTATTTTTGTCGATATCAATATGTAGTAAAGACTATTAAAATAATCATATTCTACTTAATAATACCTACTATTACAATAAATTACAACTCCTACTATACAACAGACAACGTCCCACGTACTTGGTGTTCGAACTCATGACCTCTAAAATCATGGGGCTTCAGCTTCGTCAACTAAACTAGGCCTAATTGGTTTAACCAATTTTTTTGACATGGCATTTTTTGCGTTAGTGATATTTGGATTAAACTTGACACCCTAGTCCCTGTAATTATAGAACAAAAATTGCATTTTTCCCTTAATTTCCTGGAAAATTTGCATTTTGGATTTTCTGATTTTATGTCACTAAATTAATTTTGATACCCGATATTTCAGTTTCATTAGTTTGAACACCCCAATTTTCTAGAAATGAACATTTTTGGTCCCACCGTTATTTAATTGTTAGAAAGTAACGGCCCTGGACCATTTTGAAGAAAAATATAGGCTATTAGCAATCATTTTGCACCAAAATTAACAATAAACCTGAAAAGCAATTTGGAGTGTTAACATATAAAAAAATGGCGACAAATAAAATAATTATATATATAATATATTATAATCACATAAAGCAGAAATAGATTATAAATGGAAAAAATCAAAATCACCCCATAATTTTGTAACATCATTACATTTAATATTAATGCATGAGATGTTGTCTGTTATATACTAGGAGTTGGTCTACTGTATAGTAGGGGTTGTTGTCCATTGTAATGATATGTGTTATTTAATAGGATAAAATTATTGTAATAATTTTTGTTATATATTGATGTTGATGAGAATAATTGTACTTATAATCAATTTATTTCAATTAATAATAGTTCATCGTTATTATTTAAAAAAAAAAAAGACAAAACAAAAAGACTGTCTCCAAAGATTGAATTTTTGTCCATTGAGTCTTCAATGGGAGCTGGATGATCCTACACCCATAATATAACTTTTTTCATGTAAATATTCTCATCGGAGGGTCCACAGCCACAGTACATTGTCTCCATCGGAACATTTCCTCAGAGGAGCCCACCCTCGAATTTGAGAAAAATGCACTACAATTTCTCCCGATTTCTCTTTATTTAGCGATTTTCACACCTAATTTGGGTTTAGATTTATCTTTTATAATATTATAAATAAGCAAAATTTTTTTTTATAAAAAATAAAATAGCAATTTTCCTCCTATATTTTAAAAAATGAAGTAATTTACCTTATTGCCTAAGGAGGTAAATTGCTACATTTTAAAAAATACAAGAGGGTAAATTACTGATTTTTTTTATAAAGGAATTATTTGCCTATTTGTCATAACACAGATAAATAGATTGTTATTTATCCCTCCAAATTGGCGTCTCTCTCTCTCTTCTTATCACTCTTTTCAAGTTAGTTGCTATTAGTTATGGCAAAAATTCTTTGCCTGACTATATATATAGGATAATTACAATCCCCCAATATTTGATGTAATTATATATAGATCCCCTGTGGTTTGAAAATTTACATCTAGCATCCATGAAGTTTGCTTTTATCTAACAAATAAATTCCTCTATTAGTCAAAATTCACCAAATTAATTGATTTTAACCAAAAAAATCAGAAAAAATCTATGTTAATCATTAATTGACTTATTACTGATTTATTGCGGATCAAATAAATCTTTTTTATGACCAAATTACCCTTATACGTTTTCACGCATTAATGTATCTGAGGACATATATCTTTACCATTATAAGGATAATTTAACCCAAAAAAATTATTTAAAATTGCAATAAGTCAGTAATAAGTCAATCAATGGTTAATATAGATTTTTTTTTTCTAATTTTTTTGTTAATATCAATGCATTTGATGAACTTTGACTAACGAAGAGACATATTTGTTTGATGTAGGCAAACTTCAGGGGTGCTAGGTGTAACTTCTGAAATCACATGGGGTTTACGTGTAATTACACCAAATCTCAAAGGAGGAGAGTGTAATTATCCATATATATTTTCCCTCCAAAATGATCCGATCATCAACAAACAAAATAATCCCTTATTCGTAGAGAAATAAGTATATTAATTAAATATTTTTTTTTTTATGCAGTTCACATATTGTCAATTACGACAGTTACTCTAATTAGTGTCTCTCCCTCAATAAATTTTTATACAAATTTACATTTTGTGAATTATGAGGATTATTCTAAGGGTCTCTACCCTAATAAATAGTAGTAATAGAGACAAATACAGCCCCACAGGTCAGTATCTTTCCTAGGTACAATAATTCAAGGTCCAAATTATCTGTATATATGACATTAATAAGCAACATGTGTAGTCCAATTCGTAGTTTGACCAGGATTACATGCATACACTACTGCCTGCATTTTCAAGATCTCAATATTTCTCTATAAAACGGCGTCGGCCTGTTTTCTTCCAAGATGCAAATCCCAGAAAGCTCTGGTTGATCCCAGAAAAAGGAAAAAGAAAAGGTTTGGTTTTCATTTGATGATGGAGGGAACTGCAGGTGAGGGGAGTTCGGGGAGATCATCATCTAAACTGGAGAGAAAGACTATTGAGAAGAACCGTAGGATTCTGATGAAGACTCTTTGCTTCAAGCTGGTTTCTTTGATCCCTGATCACCATTTCAACCCACCAAAGGTCTGCCTCTCTGTCTCTGTCTTGTGTCTGTGTGTATTAATGTCTATCTGTGTGAGGATTTGCTGGAAACCACATGCATTCATGTCAGGAATATTTACAGACTAGGATTACTTTAGCAGAAAATTTAACAAGATTGCCATCATTTCTCATCCGGTGTGTATTAGCCCCATGGAACATTTTAGTTCGGATCTGGTTCGGCCAAATCTCAATCAATCATAAAGCAAATATAATACATTTACCGTGCGATTGGTATACAGTTCAGAAAAAATGATCGATCATATAACAAGTGTGTACATTTACTTTGTGATTGGTTTGATTCGACTAAGTTTGGTCCGAACAAGAATTCTGCTCTAATTAATGATCCATGGTCCCATAAGTTACAATACTCACTTTTCATTAGATTTCATTAGTATTTTTTTCCGAAAACGACACATGGGCTAAGGATGAAGCCGTCATAATATTAATGAAATATGTTGAAATAATTAAAAATGAGATTTTATTTTTTTTTAACTTTTGAATTGTTATTGAAAATCTCCGTAAAGAGTGTACTAATCTTAAACTATAGGAGGACAAAAAATGTTGGTGTTCTAGGGTTAGGTTTTGTTATTATATTGTTTATATTCTTTGGATAAGTAAAATAAATTCTTAGAATGATATGTTTTGCTTATATAATTTTCTTTCTTTTCTTCATTCATTTGTTCTTCCTTTATAATCTAAAGAAATCCATGAGTAGAAGAAATATTCTATTTTGAAAAAAAAAAGAAGATAATAAGTATCTACTCAAATCGTTATTAGTTTGTGTATAGTAACAATTATTTAAAGTACGTAATAATCATGGGTTAAATGCAGCCCTTATGTTTTGAAAAATTAAGTAAATATCTTTCTATCTAAATTGATGATAGGGAGGTAATTCGTTTCATTTTTCAAAATACATAGGTAAGTATTTTTTTTACTCATTTATTATATCACATGAAGGTAAAGTGCATTATACCCTAATAACCATCGAGATCATATATGCAAAAATCACCATCTCAAATGATTAGCTTTAGTTTTATTGCGACTTTTAATTTTTTGTAATAATTTATGAGTATATTTACTACAAGGCATATATATATGTAACACTAATAGATTGTGTTTCATGACACGGTCGAACTTCGGAAAACCACATTAGTAGTCGGAAAAAATATTTTTTTCGAAATTTAACAAGAAAGTAATTATTAATTTATAAGCATCATATTTCAGACATTTTGATTCATTCTCTTAACCTTTATCACAAATTAAATTTTCGACAAAAACATTATTTTACGATGTGTATACGACACACATGCACGCATGCAGGAGTTGTTGTCGCAGCAGGATCAGCTCGAGCAGGCAACTAGCTACATCAAGCTTTTGGCAGAACGAGTCGAAGAAATGAAGAGAAGAAAAACACAAGCTGTGATGACATCGGGTGCCAATCCAACGATGAGTGCCAAGAACAGTGCTGGTATTATGGGCGGATCAAAGTCGCCGGTTCTTAAAATAAGAGAATTGGGTTCAAATCTGCAGGTGGTTTTGATCAGTGACCTCTGCAAAACTGTCATGCTTCATCAAGTTATTAGCATACTCGAGCAAGAAGGAGCTGAAGTCGTCAATGTTAACCTCTCCAACGTTGCTGGCCAGATCTTCCATACCATCCATGCTCAGGTACTTGATTAATTAACTTGCATCAATAAATAAACAATTATTTAATTTGACGTACGGGATTCAATATATATATTTTTTTGTTCAGATCAGATTTTGCCGAACACATGCAAATTGTATGAAATTAGTCACTTTTCTTAAACGGGACATGACATCAATTTACATTCATAATTTGTGTAGTTTTGTACACGCTCAACAAAGTCACCATCATGTGATTGATTCAATTCGATAGTCATTCGTTGAATCTGACCTGAGTTAGAATTTTCTCATTAACGGCTGTCAAAATGTTCATGGAATTTGACTAATTTATGGAAATCTATGGTCTGTAAAAAATTTTCAACATATTGTTTTCTGGGATCTAAGTAATTACAATGCCAATCATGCTGTGTCCGTGTTATGGCAGGTGAAAGTTTCCAGGGTTGGTGTGGACAGTACGAGAATACGTGTGAGGATACAGGAGTTGATTTCTTAGAGCGTATTTATTACAACTCCTGTTTATTAATTTCCATGGGTAGCACGTACGTATCAGTTTCCTGTATATGTGAACAAATAAGCATAATTGTATTGTTGTTGGTGTGCCTTAATTAGTAGATTAAGCTAATTAATGAAAGAATTTTAATCCAGAGATCGGGGTTTTTGCCCTCAGATCAATTGTATGGTAAGTGATACACTTTTCGTGGGATTGGTATACAATTATAAAAATTGACCAATCACATGATAGTGTATCACACTAAATGCTTGATTGATGTGATTCGACCATACATGATTTGGTTTAGAATTTTTTCTAATTAAGTCTCCTCTTCGTGGGTCAGTAATTATGAGTTTAGGATTTGGTTTAAACGGAGAAGTATTGTATTGTACATGTGGTGATACATACAAAGGCTCGTTATATTGTTTTAGTTCCAAATATTTCCAATTTATTGCTTCGATTTGTTTTTTTTTTAGAAAGATTTATCATAAGACTTCATTTCATAAAATAGATTTTTTTTTTTTTTTTTTTGAAATTCTCATCTAAATTATATATAGTACGTGGTAATTAATGTGAAGCAACTCGATAGTTAATGCTTCCAACTACTATCTTAATTAAAATATACCTACTAGTGTGAAAGAATACATATATTAGGGGAATAGTATTTCTCGTCCCATATTTCAGGATCAATATATTTTTCATATCATTAGTTAAGAGGTTTTCATTTGTGGTCCTATAATTAAATTGCATAAAATCTCACTTTTAATTAGCCCTTTAACCAAATTCTGACAGTATCTTGACGAAAAAGGTCGCGTGCTATACTTGTGCCCGTTATTCAGAAGGCCAAATAGATGACGATCGCATGTGTTTTTCAGTCGAAATACTAACAGGATCTTACGAACGGACCAAATGTGAGAAATTTTGTAACTTATGAGATTAATGAGAATCACGTAATTAATGGAACGAAAAATATACTAATTCTCAAAAAAAAAAAAAAAAATAGAATTTCCTCCATACAACACATTCTTAATTTGTTAATTTTCATCAAGATTGAAACCATACCTTAAGTCAAGTTATATTCAACCAAAATTAACATTGAAATAAAGACACGTCATGTGGGCATTAATCACGTCCAGTACACATATATATATGTTCACACCGAGTTGAGCTTTCATGAGTTGAAGTTGTCAAACATCAAATATTAACTACTACTCATTCCTTTGGGTTCAATCTTGATTATTACCTCAAGAGGAGGGTAGGATCTAATCCATGACATGATCCAATTTAGTGAATTGCCATATCAACTCGAAAATTTTGCGGAAAAAAAATGTAATATTTTAGTAGTTTAGACCTCACGTTTTACGATATTTTTGATTTATTTCTTATTTTCACAGTATATTCAATTTCTACAGAATAATTATTTTTTTTGTCTTCTAAGTTAGTCGCTAAATTATTTTTGACAATCCATGTTTCGTTCTTGTCAGTTTTTGTTCATAAATGTCCTTAAAATGATCAAAATTAGTATGACCATTAATTAGCCGTCTAAACTAATTATAGACGCATGCTAATCACGTGTTCAGCTTGGAAAAAGGTGTAGGGTGTCAAACTTCCTTTTGCACGCTTCTAACTTCTCAATTACTAATTTTTCTCTAAAGAACCCTAAATTCCCGATTAACAAATTAAGTATGTGTTGTATGGAGGGATCATTTTTTTTTTTTTGTTTATCTTGTTGAAAATTAACAGAGATAACACGTGATTAATTGCTAAATCTGCATTTGGAGGTGAATCGCATCGCATTGTTGGTTATGTTAATTTACTTTTAGTCCAATATATATATTTTTAAAAATAACGATGAATTATTATTAATTAAAATAAATTTTATTATAATTATTTCTGTCAGATATCAATATCTATCAAATTATTATAACTATCATATTATGATTAATAATATCAAATACACTGAATTAAACCAACGGCTACTATTACAATAAAAACACCACCTACAATTCAGTAGAAACATATACTACTATTCAGTGAAACATCATCCTACACATAAGATGAGGTTCAAACCCATGACATCTAGCATCACGGAGCCTCAGTTTCGCCAACTAAGTTAGACTTCATTTACTTTAGCCTAATATATTACACACGATCTCACCTTTCAAGGAAAAATTGTAATTTTGATCGCATAATTATAAAGGTGATAATTTTAATTTTATTGGATCTCAATTTGGCAGTTAAAATCATAAAATTTAAACTCCGGTCAGATTGCCAGTTTTGGTGGATTTTATCTTTAATATGCTATTTTTTTTTAAATTGTAGGATTTAATTGCCAAATTTAATATCAGCAGGATCAAAATGACCATTCCATATAATTACGGGCCTCAAATTACAATTTTTCCCAGCTTAATCAACCTAATAATTAAGGCCTCAGTGAAACACACCAAGAACAATTGCTATTTTGGACCCATAACTATAATGCTTGAAAATTTTAGCCGTGTTGGAATTCAATTTGACAATTAAATCGTGCAACTTATAGAAATTGATACGTTAAATAATAAAATTCGATAAAAATTGCGAACCTAGTCAGATTTCAACATGTGTGCCTCACATGATCCCCAATTACAATCTTCAACGAAATTTTCTCAATTTTTAACTTTTTCCTAGGTAATTCAATTTCACCAGACTCAAAATTTAACTCAGTGAAACACACCAAGAACAATTGCTATTTTGGACCCATAACTATAATGCTTGAAAATTTTAGCCGTGACGAATTCAATTTGACAATTAAATCGTGCAACTTATAGAAATTGATACGTTAAATAATAAAATTCGGTAAAAATTGCGAACCTAGTCAGATTTCAACATGTGTGCCTCACATGATCCCCAATTACAATCTTCAACGAAATTTTCTTAATTTTTAACTTTTCCTAGGTAATTCAATTTCAACAGACTCAAAATTTAACTCAGTGAAACACACCAAGAACAATTGCTATTTTGGACCCATAACTATAATGCTTGAAAATTTTAGCCGTGTTGGAATTCAATTTGACAATTAAACCGTGCAACTTATAGAAATTGATACGTTAAATAATAAAATTCGGTAAAAATTGCGAACTAGTCAGATTTCAACATGTGTGCCTCACATGATCCCAATTACAATCTTCAACGAAATTTTCTTAATTTTTAACTTTTTCCTAGGTAATTCAATTTCAACAGACTCAAAATTTAACTCAGTGAAACACACCAAAAACAATTGCTATTTTGGACCCATAACTATAATGCTTGAAAATTTTAGCCGTGTTGGAATTCAATTTGACAATTAAATCGTGCAACTTATAGAAATTGATACGTTAAAAATAAAAATTGTAAAAATTGCGAACCTAGTCAGATTTCAACATGTGTGCCTCACATGATCCCCAATTACAATCTTCAACGAAATTTTCTTAATTTTTAACTTTTTCCTAGGTAATTCAATTTCAACAGACTCAAAATTTAACTCAGTGAAACACACCAAGAACAATTGCTATTTTGGACCCATAACTATAATGCTTGAAAATTTTAGCCGTGTTGGAATTCAATTTGACAATTAAATCGTGCAACTTATAGAAATTGATACGTTAAATAATAAAATTCGGTAAAAATTGCGAACCTAGTCAGATTTCAACATGTGTGCCTCACATGATCCCAATTACAATCTTCAACGAAATTTTCTTAATTTTTAACTTTTTCCTAGGTAATTCAATTTCAACAGACTCAAAATTTAACTCAGTGAAACACACCAAGAACAATTGCTATTTTGGACCCATAACTATAATGCTTGAAAATTTTAGCCGTGTTGGAATTCAATTTGACAATTAAACCGTGCAACTTATAGAAATTGATACGTTAAAGAATAAAATTCGGTAAAAATTGCGAACCTAGTCAGATTTCAACATGTGTGCCTCACATGATCCCCAATTACAATCTTCAACGAAATTTTCTTAATTTTTAACTTTTTCCTAGGTAATTCAATTTCAACAGACTCAAAATTTAACTCAGTGAAACACACCAAGAACAATTGCTATTTTGGACCCATAACTATAATGCTTGAAAATTTTAGCCGTGTTGGAATTCAATTTGACAATTAAAATCGTGCAACTTATAGAAATTGATACGTTAAATAATAAAATTAGGTAAAAATTGCGAACCTAGTCAGATTTCAACATTGTGCCTCACATGATCCCCAATTACAATCTTCAACGAAATTTTCTTAATTTTTAACTCTTTCCTAGGTAATTCAATTTCAACAGACTCAAAATTTAACTCAGTGAAACACACCAAGAACAATAGCTATTTTGGACCCATAACTATAATGCTTGAAAATTTTAGCCGTGACGGAATTCAATTTGACAATTAAATCGTGCAACTTATAGAAATTGATACGTTAAATAATAAAATTCGGTAAAAATTGCGAACCTAGTCAGATTTCAACATGTGTGCCTCACATGATCCCAATTACACTCTTCAACGAAATTTTCTTAATTTTTAACTTTTTCCTAGGTAATTCAATTTCAACAGACTCAAAATTTAACTCAGTGAAAACACACCAAGAACAATTGTTATTTTACACCCATAACTATAATGCTTGAAAATTTTAGCCGTGTTGGAATTCAATTTGACAATTAAACCGTGCAGCTTATAGAAATTGATACGTTTAATAAATTCTTGAAAATTGCGAACCTAGTCTGATTTCAACATGTGTGCCTCACATGATCCCCAATTACAATTCAACGAATTTTCTTAATTTTTAATTTCCTAGGTAATTCAATTTCAACAGACTCAAAATTTAACTCAGTGAAAACACCAAGAACAATTGTTATTTTTACACCCATAACTATAATGCTTGAAAATTTTGTGTTGGAATTCAATTGACAATTAAACCGCAACTTATAAAATACGTTAAATAATAAAATTCAACATTTCAACATGTGCTCACATGATCCAAACATCTCTTCAACGAAATTTTCTTAATTTTTATTTCCTAGGTAATTCAATTTCAACAGACTCAAAATTTAACTCAGTGAAACACCAAGAACAATTGCTATTTTGACCATAACTATAATGCTTGAAATTTTAGCCGAATTCAATTACAATTAACGTGCAACTTATAAATTGATACGTTAAAGAATAAAATTCGGTAAAAATTGCGAACCTAGTCAGATTTCAACATGTGTGCCTCACATGATCCCCAATTACAATCTTCAACGAAATTTTCTTAATTTTTAACTTTTCCTAGGTAATTCAATTTCAACAGACTCAAAATTTAACTCAGTGAAACACACCAAGAACAATTGCTATTTTGGACCCATAACTATAATGCTTGAAAATTTTAGCCGTGTTGGAATTCAATTTGACAATTAAACCGTGCAACTTATAGAAATTGATACGTTAAATAAATAAAATTCGGTAAAAATTGCTTAGTCAGTTTCAACATGTGGCCTCAATGATTCCCATTACAATCTTCAACGAAATTTCTTAATTTTTAACTTTTTCCTAGGTAATTCAATTTCACTCAAAAATTAATCAGTGAAAACACCAGAACAAATGCTATTTGGACCCATAACTATAAATTATTTTAGCCGTTGGAATTCAATTTGACAATTAAACCTTGCAACTATAAGAAATTGATACGTTAAATAATAAAATTCGCTAAAATTGCGAACCTAGTCAAAATAATCATGTGTTGCCTCACTCCCCCAATTACAATCTTCAACGAAATTTCTCAATTTTTTAACTTTTTTCCTATGTAATCAATTTCAACAGACTCAAAATTAACTCAGTGAAACACACAAGAACAATTGCTATTTTGGACCATAACTATAATGCTTGAAAATTTTAGCCGTGTTGGAATTCAATTTGACAATTAAACGTTGCAACTTATAGAAATTGATACGTTTAAAATTTAAAATTCGGTTTAAATTGAAACCTAGTCAGATTTTAACATTGTGTACCCTCCATGATCCCCAATTTACAATTCAACGAAAATTTTTCTTAAATTTTCAAACTTTTTCTAGGTAATTCAATTTTCAACAGACTCAAAATTTAACTCAGTGGAACACACCAAAGAATAATTGCTATTTCCCATAACTATAATGCTTGAAAATTTTAGCCATGATGGAATTCAATTTTGACAATTAATCGTGCTCCTTATAGAAATTTGATTACGTAAATAATAAAGTAAAAATTTGAACCTAGTCAATTTACATGTGTGCCTCACATGACTTTTTCCTAGTAATTCAATTTCAACTACTCAAAAATATCAGTGAAACAGAAGAACATTTTGGACAAACTATAATGCTTTTTTATTGTTTAATTTTTTTCGCGCTTAATATGAATATTCTAACAAAATCTATTACAATAATCATATCATACTCAACAACACATATTATTACCGTAGACATTCTACTATGCAATAAATCAACTTTTGCTATGCAGTAGACAATATCCCACGCACTTGGCCCGATTCGAACCCATGACTACCTCTAAGATTATGGGACTTCAGCTTCGTCATTTGAGTTAGACCTCATCGGCATAATCACTCATTTTTTATGCATTCTTTTGTGTAACAGAGAACACAAAGAGGGTGTTAATTTTCTTCCAAAATGTCTAGACCTAATGTCACGCAAGTTGACACTTACGAAGTTGGCTTCCAATTGGGGGGGGGGGGGGGGGGGGGGGGGGGGGGGTTTCCAAGAATTTCCGATTGCTCCAGCAGATTTCTGATTGATTTCTACGAGCGCTAAAATTGCCACAAAAGCGTAAATTGTAGGATTAAAATTGTCAGTCTGTTACTTATAGAATGAAGGACGCCACCTCCCTTGATATAAATGACTAAAATTACAATTTTCCCTTTCAAAAATTCCATAAACAACATAATTGAAAATATACATAACATTGAGCCTAAAATTATAGGACAAAAAAATACATTTTTTTCTTATAAAATAGACCTATATATATCTAATTGTACATGGAACAAAACTAAACGTAATTTTTCCAAAAATGCAGGAGGAAAATTAATGTAAACGTGATAGAATAATCAAAATGCTATTCTACCCGAAAAATATAATAATAATAAAGAAAAGAAACCATAATATGCATGTGGGGTAACAATGTGCAGGTGCTATATAATTGTCATGAAAAGGGCCTTAGCTTTCAAAAGCTGAAATAGTCCTCACAAGAGAGAGCATGAGATGTATGAAATTTAATAATTGTACGATAATCAAATATGTTTTCACGTTCTTAACACGCATGGATACTTTCTTCCCTCCTTGCTTTCTTTCTTTTTCATAGATGGTTGGACTTTGGAATTTCAGTGTGCAACACATATGTGTTGCAAAGTTAGACTATATATTCCAACTCACCTTTTTGGGTACATATAATTTCAATTTTCGTTTTCTAAATCAATCACTAAACCAATTTTAGTATAACACGTTTTCTCTATTAACTTTTGTCTCCACGTTTTTTTAAATGATTAAAGTGAGTCTTTTTTCTTAGACAACTGACTAAACTAACAGAGAGACAACACATGCATGCCATAGACAGAGGAAAAGCTAGGAACCCTTTATTTTACATTTATCGACATTTTTTTTCCCTGCGAAAGGGCCTCTTCATTAGTCCAGACGGCCAGCTAACGAAAATTATAACTGATTTTGATCATTTAAAAACACTTGGGGGTGGAAAAACTAAAATCAATGAGGTCGAAACACGAAGTATCAAAACTGATTCAGTAACTTATTTACTGGACTAAAATTGATATTATCCCTTCCATTTAGAAGGACAAAGAAGATGTTGTTCTTGTGTGATGGTAACTTATTTGGTAAAATCTTGGATATTTGAAGGGGCAAAAATCAAAATGCTTAAGGGAGTAATTATGTTGTGAGGCGTTTAATTGCAATTTGGGATTTTGCCAAATTAGGGTTTTGAACAAACTTCACATGACAAATTTCGTCAAATATTGCAACAAACTGTCGGAATAATATATTTGATCTGAGGATCTGAATTTCCTGATCAAATATGATGATGTCGACTTGCAGGAATGTTTCAGAGTTGGAGACTCCCTCCCTATGTTCAACCCAATTGGGCAAAAGCACACCACGTAGGGTGTCTGAACTTGACCCCACCAAAATTAAACTTCCTCTTACTGCAAATTTATGCCTACAATTATTACGACATATGTTTCATAACATCATACTATATTTCTGATGCAAAAATCAGAAATTCGGAAGACACTGTGTGATAACTTGACATGGTTCGACAGTATTATCATTCAAGTCCTTGTGTGCTTAGTAGCACTGTAGGAATATCATAATATTCTACCGGAGTTAACTCCTAAATGGTATTGTGTATTTTAATTGGAAAATATTAAAAAAATTATTTAGATGGTGAAGTATAAAATTGCGTATTGTTCAAACGACAAAGTTGTTTTTTCTCAAATACTTATGAGATAATTCTCTCTAGCACGGTAAAAAAGTAGTTGAAAATTGAAATTGTTTTTTTGCTAGTAATGTTACAATATTAATCACGGCTAAAAATTATATCAAATATTTTTGCTAAAGTTAAAATCATGGAAGATGTTAACCAACTATGGCTGAAACTTAATTTTTTTGTATCAATACTTGTGGATATTATTGTTTTACCATAATTTTTAATTCATGATTATTTATAAATAGGGAATAATTATTTTTTTTTTGGTAATGAACCTATTAAAGATGACCATTCTTTAATTTAATTAGTATAACATTAATTTACGGGCAAAATCCTTTTCTAATCTCACTAAAAGGGTCAGTTTCATTTTAATACCACAATTCTTGGGAGTTCGGCTTTTGGTACCATTAAACCCAAAAATAAGCTTTTTTGGTCCCAACTTAACGACAGATGGCACATGGACTTTAACGGCCGTAAAACGTGACTTTGACTCATATTTAATGGTACCAAAATAAGAAAAAAACGTGCTTTTTTTGTACCATTAAAAGAAAAAAAATATTTTGACAAATTTTAACGCAAACTATAAGAATTTTTTTTATTTTTTTCAAAAATAAAAATATTAAGAAAATTTTATTTTATTATATATAATATAATAAAATAGCTCTAAAATTATAATTATTTATATTTCAGATCTTTTTTAAGATTTTTTCCTATTTTTGAAATTAAATTATCATTTGGTCTAAAATATAATATTTGAGCACAAACTACAAAAAGTAAAATTTATTTTTTGAGTGAAAGTATTAGATAATTTTTTTTATTAAATAATAAATTAATTTTGAAATTAAAATTATTTACACTCGAGATATCTCGTAGCAACTATTATTTTTCTAAATTGAAATTTTATTTTCTTTGAAAATATTTTAATAAATTTGACCATAAATTATAAGTGATGCGTGTTAGCCGAGATCCAGTATCTAAGTACAAGACTGTTGGACCCGTGCTAAAATCGCATGCATCAATAAAAATAAAATTTTATTTTTTAAAAATTAAAAAAATAAAGAAAATTTATTTTAATATAACTAATAAAATAGTTTAAAATTTATAATTATATTTATTTCAAATAAATTCTAGCATATTTAATTATTTTTAAAATTAAATTATTGTTTTAAAAATACTTTAATAAACTTTGACCGAAAAAAATAAGAAATAAATTTTAATTTTATTTCTTTCATTATCTCAAATATAAATAATTTAATTTAAAAATTAATTATTATTTAATAAAATAAAATTTATCTAATACTTTCACTCAAAAAATAAATTTTTTTTTATAGTTTATGCTCAAATATTAATATATTTTGAGATCAAATAATAATTTAATTTTAAAAATAGTAAAAAAGATCTTAAAAAGTATCTGAAGTACAAACAATTATAATTTTAGAGCTATAAAAATTTTCTAATATTTTCATTTCTGAAAAAAATAAAATAAAAAATCTTATAGTTTGTGTTAAAATTGGTCAAAATATATTATTTTTTTAATGGTACCAAAAAAGCACGTGTTTTTTGTGTTTTGGTACCATTAAACATGAGTCAAAGTCACGCGTAACGTCCGTTAAGGTTCATGTGTCGTCTGCCGTTAATTTGAGACCACGAAAAAGCTTATTTTTGAATTTAATGGTACCAAAAACCGAACTCCCATTAAAATAAAAAATTTCTAATATTTTCATTTCTGAAAAAAAAAAAAAAAAAATTCTTATAGTTTGTGTTAAAATTGATCAAAATATATTATTTTTTTAATGGTACCAAAAAAATATGTTTTTTTGTTATTTTGGTACCATTAAACATGAGTCAAAGTCACGCGTAACGACCGTTAAGGTTCATGTGTCGTCTGCCGTTAAGTTGAGACCACAAAAGAGCTTATTTTTGGATTTAATGGTACCAAAAGCCGAACTCTCAAGAATTGTGGTACCAAAAACGAAACTGACCCTTTTTAATGGGATCAAAAAAGGATTTTGTCCATTAATTTACTTATTTCTATTAAAATATAGATGATGGTTATTCAGTAAAATTTTAAAAGATAATATTTTCTGCCAATGAGACCTAGCTTAGTTAGCAAAGTTAAGGTCTCATGATCTTAGAGGTAATGGATTCGAACTTCGCCAGATACATGGGATGTTGTATGTTGTATAGGAGTTGATCTACTGCATAGTAGGAGTTGTTGTCCACCGTAATAGTAGGTGTTATTGAGCAAGATATAATTATTGTAATAGTTTTTGTTAGATATTGATATCGACAGGAATGATTATACTTGTAATCGATCAATTATTTTAAATAATAATAGTTTATCGCTCTTAATTACCTAAAAAATGATAAATATTTTCTTCTCAACTGGCTTTATAGTACCAAAAAATTGGAAATATTTGAAATTACTATCTTTCCAGTCATACCAAACAATATGCTGAAAATTTTTATTCTTTTCCTCTCCCTCCCGCTTCCTTCCTCTTTTTCCTCACTTGAACCAAAGGAAGACTTAGAATAAAAATCAATGAATACTTTTTGTAGTTTTGAAGAAAATGTTAAAATCAATTTCATACTTATTTATTGAAAAAACTATCCAATGAAAACCACCAATTTGTTATGAGTTTTTCCTTTCATTTCTTTTTCTTTATATAAAATTTTCTACAAGTATTAGAATAGGACTTTCTATTCTTTGAATAAATTTCTCGACGGAATCTTTGACAAAAATGGGCAAAAGCATAAGGAAAATTTTGCCCAAACTTAGTTCGACTGGCAAAAAACATAACAAAAAATTATTTTTCTTTTAGTCTAATTAACTCAAATATGCATATATATAATTTTTCTTTGTTGGATATTATTTCATCACAAATATATGCGTAGATGTAATTTATAAACTTCTAATAAATTAAATCTCAAAATATTTAATTGCACTATATATGGCCTACAAAATTATTGACATCCACCTACTTATTACTGTTTAATCAAAGATATCATTTGATAAGACTGATTGATATTCAAAGGTTGTGATCTACTGGTCAGTGAGTGAAGTCAAAATTATAATATATATGATCTTTGAAATCCCAAACAAAGCATATATCAATCATGTGAAGAACAAAGCTAGTTATTACTAAAGTTGTTAGATGAGAAATCCTAGGTGGTCCAAATTTGTTGCAGTCCACACGTTTCTTTAGGGTTTTGCTTAGAAGATTTGGGTGACCTTTGGCAGTCACCAGAAGTGAGGTCTTCCAGTCTTGTTAAGGCCGTCATGTCTGGGGGCCTGCTTTCATTGAATCCATCAAATATGCAGTCATTTTTAGATGTAGACACGATTTTTTTTAAAAAAAGATTATTGATTTAAAACTCATATAATAGTTTCATTTATATATTTGAACTGTAATTTCGATTTCAACGTATGTTTCGGGAGCCATACTTTTATAGTTCCTCGACTTTGTTACTTAAACGGACTTGGTCCTCCAGATTTCACGACTAACAAATTTGGTCCCTCAAATTGTTTACATTGAATGCATTTTGGCCTCCAACGTTACTTTCCGTTATACACTAATGGGAAATGGCATATGTTGCTCATATGTTGTTGGATTTGAGGGAAAATAACTCAAAATTCATCTATTTGCTTCATCGGCAAATTTGAATTTTTTGGCCCACAGGATATGACGTCTACACTTTTACTACTTTATTTTATGTGAATTATAGGAATTCTTTTGATTTTCAGCAAAATTTCACTTCTGAAAGAGGAGAAGTAATCCACATGCTTCTTGTTTAGGGTTGAAGAAAATAGCTAAATTTCCCTCCGATATTCTTAGTAATAGTTTGGAAACAATTTGGCGCCAAAACCTGCCGTTTTGCCCCTAGTTTCAGATCGACGTTTGTGGCACATATATCACTACTTAGTTCGTTAGTTTTGGACGATAATTAACGACAGGGTCTTGGGAACATGATGAGGAACCATTTCTACAACTCATGGAACATGAGGGTCTCATTTCGTTTTAGTGACAAAGTTGAGCGATGAAAAATATAATTTTCACCACTAAATATATACGTAGATAGAATACATTTTGGCAATTTTATTCAAATATTTAGTCCAAGGGTAATTCATAGGTTAATTAGTTTAAGAACTTGAACGCAATCGTATAAGAAATAGTTCAGGAGGATAAGGATACGTACTATTGGTCGATTAAAATCAAACAAATTCCGAAATTTTCAAAACAATCTCAATATTGTCTCATTCTGTCTATTTATCAAACTGCGAGCGCCCCAATAAAAATCTATTGGACTAGAGCGACACCTTCTAAAAACTCTCGATGCGATGTGGAGAGAGACCGCAGCTGCCGTTTCCTGTTCTTGATTTTTGTGGGGTTGGAAGAGCTGCTACTGCTGTGAAGGTGCTGAACAGGAGTCGACATAAACCAGCGATTGATGTCTATGTTGATATTGCATTAAGCTTCTGATCATCTTAATTATACGTACAAAAACGACGGTCTTATCATGGGCAACGTGTGTCATATAAACGCTGCTCGAAGTTGCAATCTGTCCGCATTTCACTGATGAGGTCCCAATAAGCATAGCTGATTAGCAACATTGTCATCGTTTTTAGTATGTGGACCTGACATGAAGGTGATAATATCTTAGGACAACCCACGAGTCTCCAGACTGACTAAGAAGACGACAATATTACATGTACTAAATGATGGCAACATTTCTAGTCCCGTGCCTGGAAATTGGAATCTGCCTTGTGATGAACGGATGCCAATCTAATAGTGGTAGGGACATGATAAAGGCGTTAGAATTGTTCGCTTCAAGGTAAGTCTGAACAGAAATTTGGAAAATTTGAGAAAAGAAAGGATCATTAGAATTGTTTGGAACCTCCGATGCTTATGTTAGTTTGATATCGGGTTAAAGTATTTAATGTTGGTGTGGAGTAATAAATGTCGTACAAAGAAATAAAGTATTTGGATGCATCTATAAGACCAAATCATGTACCCACTTGTGTGGGTCACATAGTGTGATCTGTAGCGTTTGAAGTTGTCAGCCGATCAGCGGATCATATGTCAGGTCGGGTCAGATGATGTTGGGGGAGGCAATTTAAAACTCTAGTTATATGGATGGCAAATTATAACCAATTATCCAATAATTTTTAGCAGTTAGAGGTCTCAGATCACCAAAATTTTCTAACTCACTAGAAATTTTTATACAATTTCAGGACTCTTTTTTTTTTTTTTTTTTTTAATCATCAACTTGAACTGCATAACCAATTTCCAGATTATAAAAGTTATTGTGTATATGCCACACAGAAGTAGCAAGAGAACACATAATGGAGGTCCTTTATTTGCAGTTCAGGTTGATGGCAGTTTTTATGAACTTGGCCCAATTTGTGAGCAATATTTTGTTTTCCTTTTTGTAAAGTCAGAATGTGAAAATTTTTGTATTTTTTGTATACCAGATTTATTCCAAACATTATTGTCCTAATATTATATTAATATATCTTGACACCTGTTTTCTATTTTTCATATAGTATTTGTTGGAATATTTGGCCCATGACCTCTTAAGGTAGGCCCAAACCCACAACCCAGTTGCCGCCCGCCCGATCCACCGACCGCCCCAACTTGACCCGATTACACTTAAACCTAACCCTTCTCCTTTCTCCACATGACTGCTCGTTTTCTCCCATCTTTATTTCGGTTTTCTCCTTCTTGTTCTTGTTCTCTCCACCGCGCCGTCTCCCTCTCTCACCGTCTTTAATGGCGTCCGTTTATAAAAGCCATTGATGGCGTCTTGTTAAAAAAGAGGACAGAAGAAGAATTATCGCCTTTGTGGCGTGGCCTTTGTGGCGGTGGCCTCGGTGGCGGTGCTTTGGTGGCGAGCCTTGGTGGCATGGGTTTGTCCCGGTTATTGGCTCCCTGAGTGACCAAAGTGAAAATTATCTGTTTTGCTAATATATTCTCTGGGTAAACATCTTTTTTGGTCCTTCAACTATGCCACTTATTCAGATTTGGTCCCTCATATTTTCCTCTCATCAGACTTAGTCCATCAAGTTTATATATTTAATCATTTTTTGCCCCTTCCGTTAACTAACCATTAAAACTAATGGATTTTTTGAAGAAAAAAAAAACAAAAACTGCTTTTGCTGCCAAGAGGTTCAAAATCGGGACTTTGGGACAAAATTCTATATCTTTACCACTCCACCAAATACATTGTTTATTTATTTTTTTAAATGAAAATATTACTTAAGTAACATATAATTAAGAACTACCTTGTTAAACCCCAATTTTAAACAATGAAAAAATAAAAAATAATTGTAATATTTTATTTGTTAAAACGCAAATATTTCACTGTAATTGTGGCTAATTTTTGGGGTTTAATAAGACAATTCTTAGTTATATGTTAGTTAAGTAATATTTCACTTAGAAATATATGCAAGTAATGTACTTGGTAGAGTGGTAAATACATCTTATTTTATCATTAAGTCCCATTTTCGAACCCTCTTGATAGCAAAAGTACTTTCTTTCCCCCCAAAAAATCCATTAGTTTTAAAAGTTAGTTAACAGAAGGGACCAAAAATGATGAAATGTATAAATTTGAGGGACTAAGTCTGGTGAGAGAAAAATATGATGGACCAAATTTGGATAAATGGCATAGTTAAGGGACCAAATAAATTCTTTACATATTAATTCTTTAAGGCTAAAGTGTCAATGACTGTGATTACATGTCCTAATGTCCCTCAGCCAAACAAGGAAAACTCACTTCTGGCCTTCTTCAGGCAACTGAAAATGGGCACAGCTGTTGTGATAATTCTTTCGTCACAGCATAAGATTTACTTGCACATACTCAGAACAGAGGAGAAGAAACTTACACAATTCCTTGCACTCTCCTATGAGGGTCCAAAGCCAAAGGAAAGAGTAAAGCAGCAAAGCAAGAATGGATAGGACAACTATCCTTCCACAAAAACGTGCATATCTCTGCACCCAACTAAGATCCTCATGAAGTAAACAGGATCAGGCTGTTATACAAAGAGAAGAAGCCAAGCACTTACAATAAAAATAATCGAAAACATACAGCCCACCTCAAGAATTAGCAAATTATCCCTTTATTTTGAACATTCATTTATCAAAAAAAAAAGAAAAAAAAAACTATATATATATATATATATATATGTATGTATATAAAATCCCAAACATCCATTTAAAAGGACGCATACTTGACAAGAAGAAGAACCCATCATACCTGCAGCAAGAACTCACACTCATAATAAGAAATCGCAGTTTTTGCCCAATTAAACAGAGCAAACTTTGGTTCCTTGTCATTTTCCTGAGATCAAACTTGAAAGGTGCTTGACCCACAAAAAAGAAAGCTAGAAATCAACGCCTTCAATCGCCATTGAAATCTCAACTCTGAATCCAAGCTTGGTTCTCATTCCTGCAATCTAAACATTGATCAATAACAATAACACAAAGGAAGTAGAGTGCAGATATGTGGTAGAACAGAAGAAAAGAGTTGATTTTAATAGGGAAAAAAGAGTAAGATCTTGAAGGAATATATATATAAGGATTTGCAGAGAGAAGCAAATGAAGAACAGAATTTTGTTTGAAGGTGTGAGGCGAAGGGAGTTAAAAAATGAAGTTGGATTCCTCATACTGCACTGAGCGCGTGCAAGTCGGCAAACTCATTCTCAATAAGATTTTCCATAAAGTCCAGCTATTTTACATCAATCAATCTAAATGGGGAAAAATCTAAGGAAACCCCTGTGATATTGAAAATATTCAAAACCCCCTATAAAAAATAAAATATCAAGCACACTCCCTATAATATGAAAAAAAGATCAAGAAACCCCCTAAGGTCAGAAAGTGTAATACACTCGCGTTGACTGAGAGTGTGGCTTGAAATTTATTTTTTTTTTGACAATTTTGCCCTCTCCTCTCTATAATATAATATTATATAATATATTATATATAATGTAATAAATTTTAAAATAATATATAATATTTTATTAATAATAAAATTTATTTTATATGTAAATTTTTAATATAATATTTTATATAATATTTTTAATATAATATTTAAAAAAAAAGGAACCGGCGGCGGCGGCAGCGGCAGCGGCGGAGGTTGGCCTCCTCGTCTCCGGGGACGGCGGTCGCCCAACGCAACCAGGGCGACCGCCGTCGCCCATGGAAGCGAAGGCGACGCCGTCGCCCATCGTATCTGGGCGACGCGTCGCCCTCGCTTCCGGGCGACGGCGTCGCCCTCACCAGATCTGGGCGACGGCGTCGCCTTCGTCTCTGGGCGCGCCGGTCGCCCAGACCTTGGAAGGGGGGGGGGTGGGGTGGGGCGAGGGCGACGGTCGCCCTCACCAGATCTGGGCGACGCCGGTCGCCCAGTCCTTGGGAAGGGGAGGGGGGCGAGGCGAGGGCGACGGTCGCCCTCGCCGTCGAGGGCGACGCCGTCGCCCGGAAGCGAAGGCGACGGCGTCGCCCTCGTCACTGGGCGACGCCGCGACCGGAGGGAAGGGGAGGGGGGTGCGGTGGGGTGGGGTGGCGGTGGGGAAGCGATGGGGTGGGTTGGGTTATGTGGTGGGGTGGGGGTGTTTGGGGGGGGGGTTTTTTTAATAATAATTTTATTTTTATAAATTATAAAATAATTTATAAAATAATAATTTTATTTTTATATATTAAAATATATTTTAATATGCATAAATTGACCAAGTTGACTAAGAGGGGCATTTTAGTCATTGCCCCTATAAAATTAAGTTATCTTTCCATTCTTTGTAACATAGGGGGTGAAACTGATATTTAATTTTTTACAGGGGGTTTTTTGATCTTTTTGTATAACACAGGGGGGCAAATTGAATTTAACTCGTTGTTGGGAGGTAAAAGGCAAAATAATAAACTATTAGTACTGATTTTTTATTTATAAATAAACATTTAATTTATTTATTTATTAAAAATACTCCTTATTTTTTAAATATTAATTTTAAAATTTCATTCTTCATTTCAAACTTAAAATATCTATAATATTTAATTATTAAAAATATTTAGTATATATTAAATTATACTTAAAAAATTTCATAATTAATTTTGTTAAGTAATATTTAAGTATTTCTCATAAATAATATAAATTAATAAAATAAAAAACAGTGAGAGTCGTTAGTAGAGGTAACGACTCCTCGAACAACTCGTCAAGTATTGACTTTGGCGGTTTTAAAAATAAATAACAAAAAATTTGGAGATTTTACTTCAAATAACTCGATGCGGCGACACACAATATTTGTGCACACATTGTTTCTAGTAATATTTTATCTTATTGAACCTCATAATTATTTCTTTATATTAAAATTCATCACACACGCAAAAATTGACCGATAATTTTTTTTTATGAACACATTAATTATCAATATATTTTTACTCAAATTAAATTAATAAATTGACACTTTGTACAATATATGATATATTGATAAACAATGATTATATACATGCAAAGAAAATACTAATATATATATTTCAATTTCAATTAACAATAAACTTAAATCAAATGAGAGTATTTTAAGTTTTTAGTACACGTGTAATTGTATAAAGTTAATTTCTAAAGGAACTTGATTGATAATTAATTTGACATAAATTGGGAGTTAAAAGAATCTTTGGTTTTATAATAATTTGGTGTAGTAGATCAAAACTATCACTTTGTGTCTATAAATCCTCTCACTTTTATAATAGTACAAGTTGTTATGGCACGCCGTCTCTTGTGCATATAATAAATAATTATTTATATTTAAAATATATATTATAAATAAGAATAAGATATATAAATTAATAAATTATATTTTTTTAAAAATAAATAAAATAAAACTAATTTATAGATATAGTCGATACAAAAGAAATAGTGTTAGTGAATTTTTCATATTAATATATAAGGATATTTTTTGTAATTTAAATAATTGGCATTGTTGTGTAAGTAATGCTAATTGTGAGTGAAAAAAGAGTTTGTATTTTTATAGTATAGATAATAATGCTATTATAGATAATATAGATGAGAAAAAAAATTTGATTAGGGGTGGTTGAAACATGAAAGTACATAAGTATATTTTTTGGTAATTTAAATAATTGGTGTTGTTATGTAAGTAACAGCTAATTGTGAGTCAAAAAAGATTTTTTATTTTATTTATATAGTATAGATAAACTAGCCACCGTGGCATGTTGTCCCTCCGTGTTTATAATAAGTAATATTTTACGTCTTAAATGAATTAGAAAAAGTATATATAAACCACTACATTATATTTCTAAAAAAAATAAGAAAAAAAGAAAGCAACAAAAGAAAAAAAAATCAACTTAGGGGTATAATTGGTGTAACGAAAAAAGTTGGTGTTGTGGTGTCATAACCGTTGTTTATGAGAGAAAAATAACTTTTATTTTTATATAGTATAGATTAACGACGCCGATTTTTCATTTTAAGAAATAAAAGAAAAAAATGGTGCGAGTCTCACTCATGGTATCTCAACATTCTAGGTCTTACAATTCCGCAATTTGACTCGTGTTCTCGTGTAGCATTCAAATGGAATGACTCGAATACTTTCACATATTATGAATAACATATGAAACATATCTTTTTTCCTTAAAGAATTTCTAGAATTCCAACTGCTTGACTATTAATTAGCCTTTGATCATAAAATAAAATGTAACATCAAATAGCCATCGACATGGTCAATCATTTGTGGGTACTATGCATGGGACCAAATCGTCATTATGTAAAGAAATGAAGGGTAGTTAAAGAAAGAAGTTAGATTGATGAAGTAAATGAGTGAAGGAGAGGACAAATGTTTTGCCTATATAAATAATTAATCAAGAACGTTACCGTCATTTATATTCATTGAACAATTAAATATACTTTATCAAAAATAAAAATCAAATATACACTATAACAAAATTAATTATCTACTATGAGTAAACAATTGCTTTATAAAGACTTAAGTTTTGACTACAGTTAATCAATATTTGTTATGATTTTACCTGCGAATAAAATACTTATCTCAATTTTTTAAGCTGTAGCAAATACTTTGGCTTTGCATGTAAAAATAACGGTATAGTTGTGCACAATCATGATTAATTAGTATTCATCATAACTTTTTTATACTTTTAATTTTGGAATTAGTCATAGTTAAATGCAATATTTCTTCCAGTGATGATATTGGACAATCATTCATCCATCTTTTTTAAACAACTATGTAATCCAAACAGGTAATTAGCAATTAACGATCAAATACATAAACAAACATGCTCATATATATATATATATATATATATATATATATATATATATATATATATAATTAATTATGTTTACACAAATCTCAAAATGATTACATTAGTAGAAAAAGTTGATCAACCCTTTAATTTATCCTCGTATCTTATAATAAGTTATTATATGTGTCCAATATATTCATGATAATATTGTAATTTCTAAATAAATATTAATTAATGGTATTCATACATTTTTTTACCAAACTTTTACAAGTTTATTTTTATCGAAATTCATATTTTCGTTCCATTTAATTTCTTTTAAATAAACTAGCTAGACACTCGTGTTCGTAGAAAGGAGAGATGGTTGGCATCTCCCCCGATCAGGACGGAACAGCCTTCGGCATTACCTGTTAGCAAACACATCCGATTAAGGCTTCCCATTTTGGTGGAACTCTAACCCAATTTCCCAAAAAAAAAAAAAAAAAAAACCAGCTAAACACTCAAACTTTTCAATTAACTCATAAAATTTTATTTTATTAAAATCCGTTGTATGCTTATATTTACCATTCTTGACATTGTTGACTGACATCCCTGAATTAACTCTGGAAGTATCTCAAAACCATATACTTTTCGAATAAGCATAATATTGCTCAAATATAATTTTTTATGTTCTAGCAATTCATTCTTAATTCCTCATTATTATAGGAATAAATTGAATGATAATTAATGAAGTATCTAATAGACAAAACCAGTTAAATTAAATAAACTAATTATAATAATTATTATTAAATCTAATAAATTAAGTTATTTAATAAATTGACTACAACATTTATGATTTAAATAATTAACTAATCACTAATTTATAAATGATTAAGTTGATAAAATATTATGATTAAACATTAGTAAAAATTAAATATAATAAATTCACAACTCATATAATACTTGAAGGGTAAAATTCATATTTTCCTCCGATACACCAAATGTTCAAATAAGCCCCTGTGATAAAAAATACCATATACCCCCTGTAAAATTTAAAAAGGTGCATATTACCTCCTTGTAAAATTCATGTTTCCAAAATTGCCACTAAATATATATATTTTGCCCTTAAATTATCAAACCACCCCTGTATTTAAATTATACATATTTTAAAAATATATAAGAAAAATATAATTTAGTTATATGTATATATATATAAAAAAACCTAAAAAGTTAAAACGAAAAAATAGAGATTATTCACCGACGGACGAGATGTTGGCGGTGGGTAGAGTGTCAAAATGATCATTGTCGGAAGGGCTTTCTAATGGTGGAAAGCACACGTCGAGAGGTTGTTGGATGTCGGAAAAAAAAAGCAATAGAAAATTGGGGGCACAAATTAGGGGCCAATTTGCATTTTTTTAAATTTTACAGAGAATAATATAATTTTTTTATCACATGGACTTATTTGAACATTTAGAATATCACAGGATAATATATATTTTATCCAATACTTGTACGTACGCGTCACCGTCCGCGCCTTATAAAACAAAATCAAGAGGAACCCAAAAAAATGGCAGTGAAGTGGGGTTGGGTGGTTCCAAAATCCAAACCAATAATTGCCATCCTTTTTGGCAATATTAGTGGCAGCAACGTGGCTGCCACATTGCCATGGGTTCACTTCTTTTTTCTTAAACAATGTTTTTATGAAAATTTCATTTTTATTTCCAATTATGAGTAATTTATCTCCAAATAATTCATAAAGCTTCAATTTAATACTATTCACAATTTCAACATATAATTTACTTATTAATCAATTGATTTTGTTTTAATAATTCTTAATTCGGCCCAATTATGTATACAAATTTATAAACGTTATAGGTAATATTTGAAAGCTTATTCTCCGATTCTGATAATATATTATGTGTTTGCTATTTACACAGAAATATGAAAAGGAATGGATTCAGATTATAGCCTTAACTTCCTTATACAGTAATATGAGGCGCCATTTTTTGGTTCCAAATTACAGCCTTAACTTCCTTTCAAATCCAACCACCGTTAAATTTTGAACGGTATGTTAACTAGGAGGACCACATTTGTAATACATGTGAAAAATAGAATATGACGACTATGAAATTTGAGGGACTGAATATGGCGACCATGAAATTTGAGGGACTAAATGCAAATTAGTATAGATGTAGGAAGGAAAGGGACAGGATACTACGTTTACTCGGGTGTAAGAATTAATGCAGGGTCCAAACTGTATACATGACAACTAAATAATTAAACTGTATATATGTTATGTGTTCATGTTTCACATAATTGACAGAAACTGCCAGCATGCAGGCGCAAGCTTTCCTTCTCCAACTTTGTTTCTTTTTCATGAAGTTTCCTGGTCGTTTCCAAGACTCAACTTTTGTCTATAAAACGGCAAAAAGTTGTCTGAAAAGCTTAAGTTCATTAATTTGATGATGGAGGGTACGACAGGCGACACGAGTTCTAGCAAACTGGAGAGAAAGACAATTGAAAAAAACCGAAGGATTCTGATGAAGGGTCTTTGCTTCAAGCTGGTTTCCTTGATCCCTCCACCTCATCGCCATTACGAAACATCAAAGGTCTGTCTCTGTGTGTTTGTGTACACAAACAGGGGCACACGTATATTAATAATTATTTCTGTAAGTTCGTGTCGTAGCTAGCCAGTTAGGTTCAGGTTTTGCTCATTACACATATCACAAGAGTTAAAATGCATTTAACCCAATTCTATCGTAATCGTACCTCTTTTTCTTACCATGCATGGATGCATGGCAGGCTTCGACAATATTAGGAAAAACATACCCAAAAAAGCTCATTAGCTTGAAATTTAACAAGAAAGTTACTGATACATATAAAAGCTAGCAAGAATCATAATTTAGATATTTTGCTTAAATTCTGAAACTTTGAATTGAATTTTAGACAAAAAGATTAATTTACGAGGCATGCAGCTGGAGGAGAGGCCGGTGCAGGATCAGGTGGAGGAGGCGACTACCTACATCAAGCTATTGACACAAAGAGTTGAAGAAATGAGGAGAAGAAAATCACAAGCTCTGATGACTGCGAGTGGGAGTGGGAGTGGGAGTGGGAGCAGTATGGGTGGATCAGTTGTGGAAGTAAGAGAATTTGGTTCGAATTTGGAGGTGGTTTTGATCAGTGGCCTCTGCAAAACTTTCATGCTGCATCAGATTATTAGCATACTCGAACAAGAAGGAGCTGAGGTCGTCAATGTTAATATCTCCAACATCGGTGACCAGATTTTCCATACAATCCATGCTCAGGTACTTCATTAACATCCATCCATCCATCCATAAATAAACAATTCTTTTGATTTCGATCCATGCATTCCAGAAATTCTTTTGCCCACATCAAATGTTGACATTTGCATATATATATAAAATGATAATTAAAAGCTGGTTCATGTTCATGTTGATGGCAGGTGAAAGTTCCGAGGGTTGGTGTGGACATTTCAGGAATACGTATGAGGATACAGGAGTTGATTTCTTAGAGAGTGTATTTATTACAACTCCGGTTTGTTTGCATGGATGGTATTGTTATTACAACATGTGAACAAATGATTAAGCATTGTATTGCGCCTGCTACCTGCTGGTTATAATTGCCATATTTTTTTCCCCCCGAACACCGCCTATGTCGAGGCGGGAGGTCTGACAGACCCCTACCTGCTTTTGTAATTGCAATATGTGAGTCGGTACTTAGATTTTAGGGTTCGAGTGATATATATACATATATAGAAAAGTGTTGTATTCTGGTGCAATATATGTTTCCTTATTGTATTGATGTATCGATCTCTACGTTTCTTAATTTTTTATCATATTAAATCTGTAAAAAATGAATGAAAGATAAGAATAATTTCATTTTTCGTATTCAAAATATTCTCTCTTTTTTTTTTAGTTTTAGTACTTCAAGTTATCAAGTCATGAAATTTGGTATTCAAAGTTTTTAATTTTCATCCACTTGAGTACCCTCCGTTAGGTTGACCGCTAAAACAAAACGATCAATTCAATTTTGGAGGAAAAAATTAGGGGATCTTGTCTACATAAGAGAGTATTTGCCTGCCATTTTATTCAATATATAACAAACTTCTAGTTTGATTTCATTTTTATAAATTAAGGGCAATAATGTGAAAAAATAAATAACTTAATTTTTATTTAAAAAAATATTAATTCAAATCATTATGGAAATATCAATTCAAATATTTTCTCGCAATGCAAATCATTATGAAAATAAAAATGCATGCTAAGTGAGGAGTAATGTAGAGATAATCGCTTAGTAATATTAATTCAAAAAACTAACAGATCTAGTCTAATGTTTAATCACCACTCAAATTGTTCGTGAAAAAAAATAGAGAAAAATCGAATAAGCCACTCAAATGGTATAAACATATCTTTGAATCTAATAAAATTGCATATCTAGTACTTTCATATATTATACTTTGTTTGTGCACAAAATAAAAATTGTATTTTAATTATTGCTTTTGGCTGAGAGAATTTGGTTTATAAATTTATTAAAACTTTCTATTTCACTAGTCACAAAAAAAGTTGACCGGTTGTCGAACCTGACAAAATTAATTACTGATTCTACAATTGTTAGTATATATATATAATATATATTGCATTTTTATATTTAAATTAAAATGCATGTCTCTACATATTCCTCCCATTTATGTTGAAGTTAGTGGATGATTATGGTCATCATTCCTCATTGAATACCATCACCCCACTACTACACCATGTTCATGCACATTACTAGCCATTTACCACCATTATCTACCACATTATTGTCCACTAATTTACATTAAAATGGTGGATGATTTCTACACCTATAAAAGGGGGTTCATTCTACATATTTTGACACACATACACACATATATACACATATACTACATGCAAGTATTTGTATAAGAGAGAGTATATTAGTTGTTGGAGGGTGTTCTTTTTTGTGGAGCTTTGGACTCTATTTCTTGTCCAGAGAGAGTTAGAGTCGTACGACGTTGTCGGACTGTTGTATCCTGGAGGAGACAAGTCTAGGGTGATACTGCTGGACCAGTGAGAAGCTTGCTGCAGTGGGCTTGAATCTCCTTAAAGAGAGCGAGATATCCGCGCCTCAGCCTAAAGTTTTTTATTTATTTTTTCAACTGTAAATTGTTATTTCGACAACAATTTTAAGGAGATTCAGATGGCTACAGTTGAAAAACTAGCGGATGTCAGTGTGGGAGATCTCAACAAGCCGTTTCGTTTCAACGGTACCCATTTCAAGAGATGGAAGGGTAAAGTACTTTTTTACCTTAGCCTTCTCAAGGTTTCCTATATTCTCACTGAAAAAAATCCGAACAAGGTCGATGACACTAACATGAATGATGATGAGTATGCAATCCACCAAGAGAAAGTGGAGAACTACAACAATGACGCATTCAAATGTCGGTATTATCTTCTCAATTGTCTATCTGATAATTTTTATGATTATTATGATAGAACATACTCTACTGCAAAAAAATTTGGAAAGCATTGCAGAGTAAGTATGATACCGAAGAGGCAGGAGCAAAAAAATATGCAGCTAGCAGAGATTCCAAAAATGGTGGTCAGTGGCAGACCAAACTCAAGACTTTATTATGATTGTTGGAGAGCTCAGGTTGGAGGACATTAAAATTGGAGACAACCTTGTTGTTTGTGGCATCATTGACAAACTTCCACCTTCTTGGAAGGAATTTCAGAAAACAATGCGCCACAAGCAAAAGGAAACGACGCTTGAAACGTTAATAATGCGAATCCGCATGGAAGAATAGGCAAGGGGCCAAGATGCACTTATGCAGTCACCTGAGAGCAGTGCACAACCCAGCACAACAAAGGTAAATTTAATTTCATCAAATAATATTGCACCCAACTCTCACAGAAATACCTATTTGAAGCCAAAAAAGAAAATTTTCAAGAAAAACTATGGAAAATTTCCCAAGAAAACTAATGGGAATGCCCAAGCACAAGATCTAACTCCAAGAGTATGTTATGTCTGTGGCAAGAGTGGGCATATTGCTCGATTTTGCAAATTCAGAAAACGTGAGCCTGCTCCGCAAGCTAACGTAATTGAGGAGCCATTTGTGGCAATGATAACAGACATACATATGGTTGAAAGTGTTGACGGGTGGTGGGCGAATTCTGGTGCAAACCGCCATGTTTGTTATGAGAAAAACTGGTTCAAAGTTTATACTCCATTTGATGAGCCAAGAACTATTATGCTTGGTGATTCTCATACCACCCAAGTGCTTGGAATTGGAGAAGTTGAGTTGAAATTTACCTCAGGAAGGGTATTAACCTTGAAAGATGTTTATATGCTCCTTCCATGAGAAGAATTTGATGTCAAGTTTTTGCTCAACAAGGCTGGCTTCAAACAGATTATGGAATCTGATCAATATGTAATTACCAAAAAGGTGTTTTTGTGGGTAAGGGGTATGCATGTGATGGGATGTTTAAATTGAATGTTGAGATGAATAAAATATCTTCTACTTCTGTTTATATGCTCTCTTCTGTTGATTTTTGGCATGCTCGTTTATGTCATATTAATAGTCGTTATGTGGGAATCATGAGTTCTTTAGGATTAATTCCAATGATAAAAAAGGATTTTGAGAAATGTGAATCTTGTAGCAAAGCCAAGATCACAAAAAGGCCTCATCCAAGTGTTGAAAGAAAAACCGAATTGCTAGAATTAATTCACACTGATAGTTGTGAACTTGGAGGAATTTTAACTCGTGGAGGAAATCGTTATTTTATCACTTTTATTGATGATTTTTCTAAATATACTTACGTTTATTTGATGAAAAATAAAAGTGATGCTTTTGAGAAGTTTAAAGATTATCTCCATGAAGTTGAAAATCAATTCGGTAAGAAAATAAAAAGAATTAGAAGTGATAGAGGCCGATAATATGAGTCAAATGAATTTAATTCTTTTGTTACATCATTGGGAATAATTCATGAAGTTACTCCGCCATATTCTCCTGCTTCTAACGGTGTAGCTGAAAGAAAAAATAGAACGTTGGTTGATTTGACAAATGACATGCTTATTGAATCGTGTGCACCTACAAATCTTTGGGGTGAAGCTATTTTAACAGCTTGTTATGTGTTGAATAGGGTGCCACATAAAAAAAACCAGATTAACACCTTTTGAGGTGTGGAGAGGTTATAAGCCAAAATTGGGATATCTTAGAGTTTGGGGTTGTTTGGCCTATGTGAGGCTAACAAATCCTAAAATTCCTAAATTGGGAGTAAAAGTTACAACTTGTGCTTTTCTTGGTTATGCTTCTAATAGTACAGCTTACAGATTTTTAAATCTGGAAGGTAATGTAATTATAGAGTCAGGTGATGCTATTTTTCATGAAGAAAAGTTTCCATTTAATTCTAAAAATAGTGGGGGTCAAAATATTGGAAAAAATATTTATCTGTGCCTAGCTTTTCAACTTCAGTTTTGGAAAATGAGGAAAATGATCTTGTATTAAGAAGGAGTAAAAGAGCTAGAGTACAAAAAGATTTTGGTCCTGATTTTTTATGTTTTAATATTGAAAACGATCCTCTTACTTTGAAAGAAGCTTTTTCATCACCTGATGCTATTTTTTGGAAAGAAGCTGTGAATGATGAGATGGAATCTCTAGTTTCTAATAAAACTTGGAAATTAGTGGATTTACCACCGGGTTGTAAAACAATTGGGTGTAAGTGGGTCCTCAGAAAAAAAATTAAAGCCGGATGGTTCGATTGATAAATTCAAAGCTAGACTAGTTGCAAAAAGTTTCAAGCAACTTGAAGGTCTAGAATTTTTTGATACATATTCTCCGGTAACTAGAGTGACATCCATTAGACTTTTAATTGCTATTGCTGCAATATTTGATTTGCATATTCATCAAATGGATGTAAAAACTGTATTTTTAAATGGGGACTTAAATGAAGAAATTTATATGGACCAACCCGAGGGTTTTGTAGAAGCAGGCCAAGAAAGCAAAGTGTGTAGATTAACAAAATCCCTATATGGCTTAAAACAGGCACCTAAGCAATGGCATGAAAAATTTGATTCATGCATGATTGAGAATGGTTTTATACCAAATGAGTGTGACAAATGCATCTATCATAAGTCTTGGAATAATTCACATGTAATTGTTTACCTTTATGTGGATGATTTGTTGATCTTTGCATCTACTTTGCATGTTATTAAAGAGACAAAAATATGCTTAGTAGTCACTTTGATATGAAGGATCTTGGAGAGGCAAACTTTATTTTGGGTATGAAAATTACCAAGACTTGTGATGGTATTTTTCTAGACCAATCGCATTATATTGATAAAATTTTGAGAAAGTACAATTTTATTGATTGTAAGCATGTAACAACTCCTTTTGATCCGAGTGTTCACTTATTTCCTGTTGAAAATGATGATGATGTGATCAATCAAAAGGAGTATGCTAGCTTAATTGGAAGCTTGAGATATGCGACTGATTGCACTAGGCCCGATATTACCTATGATGTAGGAGTACTTAGCAGGTTTACAAGCAAACCAGGTATTGAACATTGGCATGCCATAACAAGAGTTATGAGATATTTACTTGGTAAAAACATGTGGCTTGTTTTATAAAAAATACCCTGTTGTACTTGAAGGATTTTCTGATGCTGATTGGAACACCTTATCAGGTGATTCATGTTCTACCACTGGTTATGTTTTTATTTTGGGTGGTGCTGCTATTTGTTGGAAGTCTAAAAAGCAAACAATTATTGCTAACTCTACCATGGAGGCTGAGCTTATTGTTTTAGCTTCGGCTAGCGAGGAAGCAAATTGGTTGAGAGACTTATTATTTCAAATACCATATTTTGAAAAACCAATTGCTCCAATTTTAATTCATTGTGACAGCACCGCTGCGCTTGGTAGAGTACAAAACCGTTATTATAACAGTAAATCCAGACCTATAAGAAGAAAACACAGTACTGCGATATCATATTTGATAAGTGGTAATATCAATGTTGATTATGTTAAATCTTGTGATAATCTTGCAGATCCATTAACCAAGGCCTTGGCAAGAGAAAGGGTCTGGAACACATCGAGGGGGATGGGGTTAAAGCCCATACAATCATGAGTCATGTATGAGGAAACCCAACCTGGAGACTAGAGATCCTATAACCAGGTTCAATGGGAAAAACGAATCATATGATGACTTGTTTTCAAATGCACTATCATATTTTAATTATTTTTCATCCCTATGATGTGAGTGCATTTATCCTGTAATGATTTGTGGAGGTTGAGTTTATTAACTCTTAATGAAAATCTGTAGCTCGAATGAGTGGGGTGTTAGAATTACAGGAGCACTCTTGACAGATTTCACCTATGTGAGTGTGGAAGTAGGCCGCTTCCTATGAGAATTGGGCTTATTCTCAAAAACACTCATGAAAACCGGGATAGCACAAGGCCGTAATGTGCTGGCTAATAAAGCTCATGTTAACACCTTGACTGTTATGTGTGTGCAGTGATACTTTATTTCCTAAAGCAGTCATAGTTCAAGTCTGAGACCACTACTGACTCTGGAGTAGAGGTTACTGTTTCACTAAGTGGAGGTTCAATGCAGAGCACACCTTCATTATGCATAATGGTCTACCTTCAACTAGTATACTCTCTTTAATTTAAATATTAAAATGAGTGGGGGATTGTTAGTATATATATATATATATATTGCATTTTTATATTTAAATTAAAATGCATGTCTCTACATATTCCTTCCATTTATGTTGAAGTTAGTGGATGATTATGGTCATAATTCCTCATTCAATACCATCACCCCACTACTACACCATGTTCATGCACATTACTAGCCATTTACCACCATTATCTACCACATTATTGTCCACTAATTTATATTAAAATGGTGGATGATTTCTACACCTATAAAAGGGGGTCCATTCTACATATTTTGACACACATACACACATATATACACATATACTACATGCAAGTATTTGTATAAGAGAGATTATATTAGTTGTTGGAGGGTTTTTTTTTTTTTTGTGGAGCTTTGGACTCTATTTCTTGTCCAGAGAGAGTTAGAGTCGTACGACGTTGTCGGGCTGTTGTATCCTGGAGGAGACAAGTCTAGGGTGATACTGCTGGACCAGTGAGAAGCTTGCTGCAGTGGGCTTGAATCTCCTTAAAGAGAGCGAGATATCCACGCCTCAGCCTAAAGTTTTTATTTATTTTTTCAACTGTAAATTGTTATTTCGACAACAACAACTATAGCAACAGTGAACTAGGTCGAAAAGCGAACTACGAATTAATTTCTCAGTCAAATTATGGTAATCGAGGGGGGGGTTGAATTAAGAATTACTACTAATTAACAGAAACAAAATAAAAGGCAGAGATAAATTACTAGAAAGAAATCAGTAGAGAAAAAATTCTGATCCAATGGAGTCTATCACCCAATCGTTACGTCAATCATTGATCATACAAGATTAATTTCACACCCAAGCATTCAATTTGAAATCTATTAGGATATAGTCATAATAAATTATTGTTTTTCTATTGTAATTGACTTGACTCAAACATTTAAATCAACACTTATTATCTCATGACTAGGCACTATAGCGTTCCATATTAATTTCAATAATAGCATTTGCATAAGTAAAAACAGTTGAACCTAAATCAAATAATTGAGAGATAGTTGGAATTATTTAACATAGTTTTGTGCACAAGAAACCGTATCGATAATATCAAAAGTATGGATATGCAATTTTATTTGACTCAAAAGTATATTAACACCATTTGATTGATTTATTTGATTTTTCTCTATTTATTTTGCGAACAATGCGAGTGGTGATTAAACATAAAATTCTATTAATTTTTTTTTTGAATAATTACTAGACGATTATATCTACATTACCCTGCATTACGCCATGAGGTCCGATTTATTCCTTAGCCGATTTCGCGATTACTGTCATTGTTTTTCTTAGGTTGTCGACTACATTAAAAGGTCATACATGATATCTTGACAAGGTCAACACGTTGACGAGTCCAGACTGACTACATGTAAGAAATGTAAAACATCATATGTGCGCACGAACTGGATTAGGTCATGTCAACTTCATAGGCTAGCTAGGAAACTGGAATCTGGCTTGTGATGAACGGACTTTTACATACGCCCGACATTGTTGCATAGCGACAGCTATGGATGAATGCAATGTTTTTAGATATTTTGAAACAGTACTAATGATGAATATGTACGTTACTACACGTGATTGTATGATTTTTATTAATTTTAAAACTTAGTGATTAAGTACAGAATATATATTAGTTATTAAGAATAGAAAGAAATTAATTCTTAAAATATTAGTTATTACTTTTTAATTTTTTTTTTCTCTTTTTTGGTCTTGATCCCTGATAATGTTTTTTTCTTGCTTCCTTTAAGGGATTTTAGTTTTACTCATACCTTTTTTTTTTTTTTTTCCAAATAGTTAAGAGATTTATATCTCAAATTGTTCTTGTTTTTTCCTTCTTGCATGATCCTCTTTTTCTTATGCCTTTCTTGAATTGAGAACTCCTCATCTTTGTCATTCATTTCAATTGATGTTTTGCCTTTCTTACTAATAAATAATATTTTTGGTCCATCATTCTATATTATTTTAGCTGATTTTTCCCCCTATTTTTCTAATAGGATTTGTTTACTTTGAATTATGACGTTTAGTCTGCCATTGATCACTATATATATATATATATAGTTAATCGCAATGAGAAATCAAAATTAATATACAATTTTGGAATATCCTCATCACCAACATGATAGCTAGTTGATAAAGAAGGGATATAGAAAAATTGTGAATTCTCTGGAAAACAACAGGCAATAATATATAAAGAAATAAGGTTTTATATATAAATTATTGTGCAGATTTTGATAGTAAAAACAATAGTAAATATAATTATAAATATATACCTCCTTCATCAAAATTACTTCCATCAACTACTGTTGCAGTCATCATGTTAACCCTGAATGTGCTGCTGCTCATAATTACATCCAAAAAAATGCTTTGTTATATCTCTCTCTCTCTCTCTCTCTCTCTCTGTGTTTTTTTTGAAAAGTTGTGTCTGCAATCTCTACAGAGCCTTTTGTTGTCAAACCTGCAAACAGAAATTTATATATTTTTTCACATAATAAACCGTTCATACTGAACGCCCAACCCATTCCAATGTGTTTAACATCTTTTTACAAAATTGTCAAACACACTCAATTACACTTTTTATGATTGCTACAATCACTACAAGAAAATTATTTAATAGCAACCAAAAAAAATATTAGTGTCGAGATAATTAGCAAGTAAAATTTCCGTTGCTAATTTATATTATCTAATACAAGAAATTTACTTGCTAATGAATTTAGCAAAAGAGATTAATTTGCTACGAATTTAGCAACAGCTATTTAAATGATATATTACTTAATATAGATTAACAACGAAAATTTCTGATTTTAACATCAAATTTTTTGTAACTATTAATTATTTTTCTTGCAGTGAACTAAAAGTCATATTAAACACAAAAAATCATCAAGGACAAAGGTAACTTACTTTTCTATGCCGAGAAACCAAAGAATCACGAGGCAAAAGGGAGTTAGAAAGTCGGGAGAAGGGAAGTACAAACACGTGTTGGTTAAAACTCACTTGTTTACAAGACTTTCAATATAATAGCGTAAGAGAAGGGGTAAATTAGGAAATTTAAAAAAAAAAAACTATTCATGCTCTATACTTATAATATAATATAGATTTAGATAGATAATACTGTTGCAATAGATTTAAATTTAAATTATCTTTGAGATTGAGATTTTGGGCAAGATGTTTTTGTAAGTCAAATAAAAATTATAATGGCAGAAAATTTTTTTGGTACTAGAAGCGAAAAATGGGTGATTATGAATTTTATAGGACTAGAAGTAATACCTGTCATAATAATGGGATCAAAAGAATTCTGCTCTTATTTTATGAGACTAAAAAAATATTTTGCATTGATATTTTTGTTGACGAAGCATCCAATCAACCCCTTAGCCACGTAAGGGATAACTAAGTTGCAGTTTATGCTATGTGTTTGGGGGACAGCATTTTAAAAACTGCAGTTACAGAAGATTGACAATTAATAACTATAAAATCATTAATTTTATACAATTTCAGGACTCCTTTTTTCCTCATGTCATCAACTTGAACTACAGAAAAACTTCAGAATGTAAAAGTTGTTGTGCGTATGCTCCCAAAAGTAGCAAGAGAACACATAATGGAGGTCCTTCTTTAACAGTTCAAGTTGATGGAAGTTCTTATGAACTTGTTGCCAAATTTGTGAACAATATTTTGTTATCCTTTTTGTAAAGTCAGAATGTAAAAAACTTAATTTTTTTGTATATGAGAATTGTTCCAAACATTATTCTCATAATACCGTATAAATATATCTCGACACTTGCTTTCTATTTTTACATAGTGTTGTTAGCTTATACTGTTACAAATCAATTAAATTGGTATTATACCTACAAGACATTTACCAATAAAAATAATGTACTAAATCACATAAGTTGGTGACATGGAAAAAAAATGAAGTCTTGAAATTGCACAAAATTGATGAATTATGAACATTTAATTGTTAGCCCTTTGTAACTGCAATCTTTAAAATACGATCCTCAACACATAAGGCAGTTAGTGGGCTGATTGAATGCTTCGTCAGCAGAAGTCCCAATTTAAAAAGCGCTAATTTTGTCCGCATCAGTAATTTATTGTGAATTATAGAACTCCAGTGCTCGGAGTCCTCTAATCGTTAAAAATTATGAATGGTGGGTAATAATTTGTCATCCCTGTAGTTAGAATCCTTCAATTGACACCCCAACTAACATAAAGGGAGTAAATACAATTTAGCCCTAAATGATTTATTACTACTAACGATAAATGTTGAGGTCGATTGCTACTGTATCGCCTTAATCTTACGCTCTCAAATGAAACGATGTCATTCTGATGTGTATGTGATTGATGCGTTGCGTTTTGGCTTGGGATTCTTGCGGCGATACTCGTCCCTATAGTACCTTTTAAGTTGAATAAAGATTGTTTTTCTTTTTCTTGGAGCTCCTCAAATTTTGAAATGACGTCATAAGGTTAAAAAAGAGGGTTGTGTCATTTTGCATCAATGGGGTATAGTTTGGTGTTCTACCAATTATGTAATCAATTATTCATGTGCCAGTACACATGTCTTGCTAACTATAAATGTCGAGATTGTTTGCTACATACACTTTCATTTAAGAGTCTATAGGAAATGACCCATACTGATGTGCGTGTGGTTGATGTGCTGCCATTGTGGGTTGGTTTGGATATGTTTCTTGCGATTGTGGTATTCATGCGCTTCTGCATATTTGATATACTAAAAGGCATTTTCAGTCCTTTAATTTTAATTGTTTTTCGTTTTAGTCCTTTATCTTATTAGAATTTCAAAATGATCCTCTAATTTTTTTAATTTGCTCAATTTCAAAATATTGATTGCCGGATTTTGTCCAAAGTAGCCGGAAAAGGACACCTGAATCTGATGTAGCATTTCAAATTGGGGGAAGTGATCCTATCGGCTAATTATGCATGATGTGGCAATTACATGATTTTAATTAAACATAAATAAAATGTGACATGGCATTAAAGGTTTTTTTTTTTTTATTTTTATATTTTGTTTTTAAAATTAAATCGTTAAAGGTCTAAATTAATGAAATGGCCTCTTTGGAGGGGAAAAGCGACAAATTAACAATAAAGGCAAAAGAATAACAACCCCTTACATGTTGTACGGAAAAGAGTTGTGAAGCACTATTACGAGTGAAAACTGCAAAATAGAAAAATTTGAGAGAAATTCACTTTTGGTCACCTAAGTTGCTAAATCACTTTTTATTCTCCATGTTTCGACCTCATCAATTTTGGTCCTTAATTTTTTTTTAAATAATCAAAATTAATCTTAAGTGTTAGTTGACCAAAAAGATCCCTCCATTAATTTAGACTATCAATTAACGATTAAGACTAACTTTGTTCATTTTAAGAATTAAAACTCAATGACCAAAGTTTATGAAATCAGAATATAAAATACCAAAAGTGATTTAGTAATTCTATTTTAGGGACCAAAGTGAAATTATCCATTTTCTCATACATTCTTACTTTCAATTTTTCTCGTAATTAATTTTCAAAATAAGAGTGTGTGTACTGCATTTTTTTTTCTCTTTTTCTTGGATGAATATGTATTGCGTATTTATTTCATCATGATAATTTGTGTTTCGTGTTATGTTATTGCACTCAATGTTATCAGGATTACACAAAATAATATGCTTAATTAAGAAAATTCTAACCCAAATTGAATTAAGTCGAATCTAAAACCAATTATACAGCAAATGTAATACAATCAACCCTGATCGGTATTCAGCGGCATCTACGTCAATCCCACTCACTTCATTCCCTGCAGCTTTGGAAGCCAATCTGGCACTCTAACCAAATTTACGACAACCTGAATAAAGGAGTTCCAACAGGTCAATTCTTTTCTTTTTCTCTAAAGGTTGTCTAAAAGTGTAGGCTTAATTGCCTTTTTCAGTCATGTAATTACAGTCATTTGATACTTTAGGCATGCTGAAGAACTATTTTACAACTCTAACAAATTAGGGGACTAAAATGTTAAAAGGGATATAATTATAGCACTAAAAATACAATTAAACAAAAAATGTATACCATGTAATGAGGTCGTAGACCAGTATTAAAAGCAAAGACATGCAACCCCTCAGCTTATACATAATCCTAATGTCCCTTATATAGAAGTTGGAATGAAATTATAGTACTATCCCGAAACTTACGTGATTGCTTAAAGAATAATTTCAGTGGTTAAAACAAAGATAAAAAAGGTAAATTACAACGAGGTGTCTGAGGTATGCCATAATTACAACTATATTCTTATTGTTTGAAAAATTACAAATAACCATCTAAAATTAGTAGCCGTTTAACAAACACCCCTCGTAATAGTCCATTGTATGGAATATTTATTAGATGGCCGTTAATTCCAAAGGGTATTGGTAATTTTCCAAACATTATGGGTATTCATAATCATAGTAAATTTTAAGGGAGTCCGTCGCAATAATCCCAATAAATAAGATAAAATATCAAGTATAGTTGATAGCATGCAAATTAAGTTATAAAGCGAGGTTCAAAACTAGTACTCACTAGTTAATATTTATTTTCGCCTAATTAAGTAAATTTACTTTTGCTCATATTCACCATCGTGAATTAATAACAATTTCTATCACATTCTTTGAATTGTCTAAGAAAATATCCCCCTTCACAAGAAGTTCAAATTTGTTTACACAGGACTTATGAACGCAAGCTCCCGACCATCCCTCAGAAAATCACATATCTTTGGCCAAAAATAGCCATGTATATTAACAGACCAGTTTGATGCAAAAGGAGTTCGTAAAGCTTACTCCATAATTCTGAAACAGGGATCCCTTGTTGTGCAAGCAGTTGATGTTGATCCGCCAGCCGTCTTGTTAACCACTGAAGAAAACACTTCAGATTAGGAAAGCCACTGTTAATAAAATCTATCATGTTCAAACATGTAAGTCGCTCATGCTAGGGGGAGCACACTGTTTTGCTGCTCACTTGGAAATATGAAAACCCAACCAAAGAAAACAAATACAACAACTAAATTCTCCGGCCTGTTTAAGAACATAGAAAACACCACACCTAACCTTTCTGATAAAAATATCAGCAATAGCTGAAAAGCAGCCAAACAAGGAAAACTCACTTCTGGCCATCTTCAGGCAACTGAAAATGGGCACAGCAGTAATGATAATTCTTTCGTCACAGCATAAGATTTACTTGCACATACTCAGAACAGAGGAGAAGAAACTTACACAATTCCTTGCACTCTCCTATGAGGGTCCAAGCCCAAAGGAAAGAGTAAAGTAGCAAAGCAAGAATGGATAGGACAACTATCCTTCCACAAAAACGTGCATATCTCTGCACCCAACTAAGATCCTCATGAAGCAAACAGGATCACGCTGTTATACAAAGAGAAGAAGCCAAGCACTTAGAATAAAAATAATCGAAAACATACAGCCCACCTCAAGAATTAGCAAATTATCCCTTTATTTTGAACATTCATTTATCAAAAAAAAAAATATATATATATATATATATGTATATAAAATCCCAAACATCCATTTAAAAGGACGCATACTTGACAAGAAGAAGAACCCGTCATACCTGCAGCAAGAACCCACACTCATAATAAGAAATCGCAGTTTTTGCCCAACTAAACAGAGCAAACTTTGGTTCCTTGTCATTTTCTTGAGATCAAACTTGAAAGGTGCTTGACCCACAAAAAAGAAAGCTAGAAATCAACGCCTTCAATCGCCATTGAAATCTCAACTCTGAATCCAAGACTTGGTTCTCATTCCTGCAATCTAAACATTGATCAATAACAATAACACAAAGGAAGTAGAGTGTGGATAAAGGTTACTTACCACAATCCATATGCGCAGTGGATATGAACATAAATGGTATCTCTTCCAATTAATTGCCACAATAATTCTAATGCAGCAGTTAAGAAATAATCAAAAGCCCATTCATTACAGCCATACAGACTGGCTATCCATTGATCTAAACGAACCCACACTTGAAACTAACAACTTCAAAGAAATTCCAAAACATCCAAAGATAAGAACCCATTTAAAAACAATGAACTCTTGAACATTCATTTATCCAAAAAAAAAAAAAAAATTAAATAAAATCTCAAACATCCGTTTAAAAGGATATATACTTGTGGAAGCATAGACAAGAAGGACCCATCATACCTGCAAGAACCCAAAGTCATAATAAGAAAAGCAAATCCAAACTTCATGAAATTAACTAATTACATGCGCACTTTAAGCGATCTGACTTACACGCCAAGTGCCCCGAGCCCAGAGCACGAGTGAGACACGACCTCTGGAAATCGATCCCATCATTTGTGGTCAAACGTGAAAGGTGCTTCTTGACCCACAAAAAAGAAAAGAAACACTAACCACTTGAAATCAACGCCTTTCCTGCAATCTAAATATTGAGCAGTAACAACACTACAAAGGAAGTACAGCGCAGATATGTGGTAGAACAGAAGAAAAGAGTTGATCTTAACAGGGAAAAAAGAGTATGATTTTGAAGGAACATATGTGAACTTGCAGAGAGAAGCAAATGAAGAACAGAATTTTGTTTGAAGGTGTGAAGTGATGAGGGCCATGAGGCGAAGGGAGTCAAAAAATGAAGTTGGATTCCTCATACTGCACTGAGCGCGTGCAAGTCGGCAAACTCATTCTCAATAAGATTTTCCATAAAGTCCAGCTATTTTACATCAATCAATCTAAATGTGTTGTTGGAGGTAAAAGGCAAAATAATAAGCAATTACTGATTTTTTGTTATTTATAAGTAAGCATTTAATTTATTTATTTATTAAAAAATACTCATTATATTTAAATATTAATTTAAAAATTTCATTCTTCATTTCAAACTTAAAATCTATAATATTTAAATTATAAAAAATTTAGTATATATATTAAATATACTTTTAAAATTTTAAAATAAAAATTGATTAATCAATTATTAAGTAATATTTAAGTATTTTTCATACAATAATATATAAATTAATAAAAATAAAAATAGTGAGGGTCGTTAGTAGAGGTAACGACTCCTCGAACAACTCATCAAGTATTGACTTTGGCGGTTTTAAAAATAAATAACTAAAAAATTTAAAATTTTACTTCAAATAACTCAATGCAGTGGCACACAATATTTGCACACATAATTTCTAATAATATTATTTTTATTATCTTATAATTATTTCTTTATATTAAAATTCACCACACACGCAAAAACTGACTGATAATCTTTTTAACGCATTAATGTCAAATTATATTTTACTCAAATTAAAATTAAAATTTTGACATTTTGTACAACATACGTTATATTGATAACGATGACTATACACATGCAAAGGGAAATACTAATTTATTATTTTCTATTTCAATTAACAATAAACTTACATAAAATAAGAGTATTTTTAATTTGTTAGTACACATGTAATTGCATAAAATTAATATTTTAAAGGAACTTGATTTAGTAAAAAATTTAACATGAATTGGGAGTTGAAAGTATATTTGATTTTATAATAATTTGGTGTAATAGATCAAAACTATCACTCTGTGTCTATAAATACTCTCCCTTTTATAATAGTACTAAACACCATGGCATGCAGTACCTGGGCGCATAATTTTATTAATATTTTATTTTACTAAAACTCATAATTACTTTGTTCATGTATATTAAAGTTTAGCATTGTTTTACAACCTCACATGCAAAGCTTACTGATAATTTTTCAATGCATTAATTGTCAAAAATTAAAAATTAAAATTGATACAATATATATTATATTAGTGATGATTATATTTACATTCAAAATAAATACTAATATGTTATTTTAAATTTAACTAATAATAAAAATTAAACAAAAATGAAAATCTAATTGTGAGTGCAGCTAATTACATGGAATTAATCTTCTTAAGAGACGTAATTAAATAGTTAATTCAATATGAGTTGGAAAAATAAATAAGTTCTATCAATAGAAGAGCATTTTTTACATTTAAAAAAATTGAAATAAGTGGGTAAATGATAAGTTAATCTTTTTGTATCTATAATATCCCTTTATTTTATAGTAGTATAGATAAATGAACGACGTTGATTCTTCCTTAAAAAATAAAAATAAAAAATAGGGGGAGTGGTCTCAACATCATTTAGGTTTTAGAATTACCCATTTTAGGTTTAGAATTCCATCATTGACACTTTATGTTTTCTCGTGTAGCACTCAAATCGAATGACTCGAATACTTTCACATATTATGAATAACGTATGAATATATTTATTTATTTTTTGATTTTTTTTAAATTTTCACTGCTTTAATTTTTAATTTACCTCTGACCATCAAATGAAATATAAATTACCATACCATACAACTTGTTATATAAATAGAAGTGCTCCTTACTATTATGAATAGCAATCGATATGGCCAATCCATGGGATCAAATCATCATTATTTCTTTTTCTGTCTGTTTATTAAACTTATCAAATTTTTTTAATAAAAGGATTTTATATTGCTTCTTGTTTTACGATAGTTTTGGGAATTTCTTTTTTATAATTTATATTAGTACAAAAAGTAAAGGATATAATACGTGTACGTACTTATCGGCGCCGTATAGAACAAAATGAAGAGGAACCCACCCTCAATTTGCAGTCAAGTGGCTTTGGTTGGTGCCAATAATTGCTATCCTTTTTGAATATTAACTAGTGGCTGCACATGCTCACTTCTTTTTCTTAAAAAAATGTTTTTATGAAAATTTCATTTTTATTTCTTTTCTTTTTTTTAATATGTAATTTATTCCCAAATATTTCATAAAATTTCAATTTAATGTTATCAAAATTTCAACATACATTTTACTTATTAATCAATGGATATTTTTTTTACTAATTCTCAATTAATCGTCGAACAATTATGTATAAAAATTTATGAACATTACAGATAATATTTGGAAGCTTATTCTCCGATGTTGATAATATATTCTATGTCACTATTTGCATAGTAATATAAAAAGGAACGGGTCAAATGACTGTAGTTTGAATAAATTATACGACATGTGTTTTTCAATCTAGAGATTAGAAAATTAATAAAAATTAGAGGATATTTCTTTAGCCACAAATAGTTAGATGAGCTGATTATCAACTAGGAGGACCCCATTCCAAATACAGAATTTTCAAAGTTCAAACATTAGGATATTTACACTAATATGACGACTATGAAACTTGAGGGATGACGGAGGTATTACGCTTTTACTAAGAAAAAGGATAAAAATGTCCTTAATTTAGGTAAAAATATCAAAAGAATCAGGAAGATCCGCACACATGCTGTCTTCGAACCCGACCCACTCCGATACCCGACATTTAGACTCAGATGACTTGTTCGCTACACAGCCGCAAAATCTCTGACAAAGACTCTAGGATGATGCCACGTGGCCCACAACATATTATATTTGGGCCTGTAAATACCCTCAATTTGGAGCATTAATGGTATGGTTTATTTATTGTTTTATACCTCATTTATATCTCCAAATCGTGCATTTCTACTTCGAACTTAGACTAATTTGAGTGCGAAGGGTTTCAGTTAGGGACAAACCGGACTAGCCTCACGTTCTTGTTTCTTTTCCAGGCCCATCTTGTTATTTCGCTTCCTCGGGTGTAAGTGTAACAAGTCAGGGTCCAAACCGTATACATGACAACTATTAATTAATCAAGCTGTATATATGTGATTGTGATGTGGTTATGTTCACATATTTGACAAAAACTGCATGCATGCGGGCGAATCTTTCCTTCTCCAATTTTTTTTTTTTTTTTCCATAAAGTTTGCTGGTCGTTTCCAAGACTCAACTGTTGTCTATAAAAGGGCAAAGAGTTGTTGGAAAATGCAAATCTGAAAAGCTTAAGTTCATTTAATTTGATGATGGAGGGTACGACGACAGGCGGGGCGAGTTCCGGCAAACGGGAGAGAAAGACTATTGAAAAAAATCGAAGGATTCTGATGAAGAGTCTTTGCTTCAAGCTGGTTTCCTTGATCCCTCCACCTCTTCGCCATTACGAAACATCAAAGGTCTGTCTGTGTGTGTTTGTGTCACACGCACACGCACACACACGCACATGCACACGCACACGCACACGTATATTAATAATTATTTATATAAGTTCGTGTTGTAGCTAGCCAGTTAGGTTTAGGTTTTGCTCGTTACACATATCACAGGAGGTAAAATGTATTTAACCCAATTCTATCGTGATCGTACCTCTTTTTCTTACCATGCATGCATGCATGGCAGGCTTCGAAAATATCATGAAAATATACCAAAAAAAAAGCTCATTAGCTTGAAATTTAACAAGAAAGTTCCTGAATATATAAAAGCTAGCATCATAATTTAGATTTTGCTTAAATTTCTGAAACTTTGAATTGAATTTTAGACAAAAAGATTAATTTACGAGGCATGCAGCTGGAGGAGAGGCCGGTGCAGGATCAGGTGGAGGAGGCGACTACCTACATCAAGCTATTGACACAAAGAGTTGAAGAAATGAGGAGAAGAAGATCACAAGCTCTGATGACAGCGCGAGTGGGAGTGGGAGGGAGTGGGAGCAGTATGGGTGGATCAGTTGTGGAAGTAAGAGAATTTGGTTCGAATTTGGAGGTGGTTTTGATCAGTGGCCTCTGCAAAACTTTCATGCTGCATCAGATTATTAGCATACTCGAACAAGAAGGAGCTGAGGTCGTCAATGTTAATTTCTCCAACATCGGTGACCAGATTTTCCATACAATCCATGCTCAGGTACTTCATTAACATCCATCCATCCATCCATAAATAAACAATTCTTTTGATTTCGATCCATGCATTCCAGAAATTCTTTTGCCCACATCAAATGTTGACATTTGCATATATATATAAAATGATAATTAAAAGCTGGTTCATGTTCATGTTGATGGCAGGTGAAAGTTCCGAGGGTTGGTGTGGACATTTCAGGAATACGTATGAGGATACAGGAGTTGATTTCTTAGAGAGTGTATTTATTACAACTCCGGTTTGTTTGCATGGATGGTATTGTTATTACAACATGTGAACAAATGATTAAGCATTGTATTACGCCTGCTACCTGCTGGTTATAATTGCAATATGTGAGTCGATCGGTAATTATGAGTTTGGGGTTTGGGTGATATATAGAGAAGTGTTGTATTATTCTCTAATATATGTTCCCTTAATGTATTGATGTATCGATCTCTATCTCTACGTACGTTTCTTCAAAAAAAATTCATATTTAATTTGTAATATATGAGTGAAAGATATGAAAGAGTTGTAAACAGTTTGATTTGTTTTAGGTTTTTACATTGATTATATATCAAAATTCAAACAAATTAATCTCTTAAATTAATGATAAAAATATTTATTTCGCAGAAATTTATACGGAAAAATCTCATTTTTTTGTCCCATATATTAGGCCATGTTCAATTTTTTTGGTTTCATTTATTATAAAAATCTCAATTTCAAGGCATTAATTATTTTTTTATTTATCTAAATTTTGGTTTCACCATCAATTATTTGACGGGAAACGTTAAAGTGATCTCATGCTTTCTCACGTGGTATATCAACTGATGCGTATTTGGGGGTAAATTTACACTATGCGGGATAGAAAAGAGGGAAAGTTAGAAATTAGGGTTCAATCATCTTCTCTCGATCTTCTCTTCCAATCGAAATTCAGCTTCAATCTCTGGAAAGATGGCGTCAAGTGATTCAACTTCTACAATTAGAACTCTCATATATTATTATGGTAAGAAAGTATGTCTAAGAACTTCATGGACAAACTCAAACCCGGAAAAACAAGATTCCATGATTGTGATAATATTGCAAATGGGTGTGGATTTTTTGTGTGGGAAGACCCACCAATGTGCAAAAAGGCAAAGAAAATCATATCTGGGCTCCTTCACAAGTTGAACAAGGTGGAAGAAGTATTCTCCAAAATGAAGAAGAAGGTGAATTTGTTGCATCACTGATGGCGTGAAGTTTTTCTAGCCCCAATTTGCTGAAAGCCCCAAATTTAAGGGTTAACATCACTGATTTAACGTGAAGTTTTTCTAGCCCCAATTTGCTGAAAGCCCCAATTTAAGGGTTAACATCACTGATGATGTGAAGTTTTTCCAGCCAAATTAGCTTAAAACGCTAAAAATATTGCTGTAGTTTTTAACTAAAATTGCACTTTTCTTATTTAATTTACAAACAATATATAAGGTTTCAGACTTCCGTTTGCATGCTTACAACTTCTCGATTCCCAATTAATTTCTCTCTAAAAAAATCACGGTGTCCAATTTTCTCGTCCCCATTTTTCTTCGATTACCATTAGAAATTGACTCAAAAGTATCATTTCCACCGTTCAAACCCCAATTTTGCTAATTTTTATTTCAGTATTTCACATATCACAGGATGGTAAATTGCATTTAATCCCTAATTAAACCGACCCTGGCCTCCCGTAAAGTCTGGGTAGTGCAATGTGGACAGATGTAGGGAAGCAGGCAACAGCTGCTGTTTCCTCTTCTTGATGAACAAAGAGTCAACATAACCTGCAGCAGTTGGTGTCTGTCTATACACATTGTAATTAACTGCGTTGGCCTTTCTCATCTTGTCCGAAAACGATCGATGCACTGTATGTTATATCATGCGCAACGTGCTTGTCTGGATGAGGCCTGTCCCATTGCTTGGCCGATTTCATGACTATTGCCATCGTGCTCTTCTTATGTTGTGGACTACATTCGCTAGGACAACCCATCGAGGAGTCTTGATCGACACTGACCATGTGTAAGAAGATCTACAGCAACATATGCATGCACGTACTAGAATAGGCCATGTCAACTTTGATTGTACCTAGGAAATTAATTGGAATTTGTTTGAACGGACATACGCCCGACATTATTATATAGCGATAGCTAAGGATGCATGCATGTTATATACGTTGGGGATGTTTTTTGATATTTTAGGATATGATCATACGGTTGGAATAAGATTATATTAATAAATTTTATGTTTCAGTAGTGTAACTCTATGCATGCATGTATTTATGTAATATATGTAGTTTTGCATGTAATTGATAAATAATTTACTTTATGATCAGCATGAGGATTTTCTTTTTTTTTTTATTTTTTTGGCAATTTATTAATTTTTAATGAATTTTTTACGACAAGGACCACATTGATGAAATCTTAAAAAATGTGAGGCTAAATGACGATGAGTCTTAAACTTGAGGGACCAAATTCAGATAATTAATTACATAACCCGAATCTCTTGCATGAAAAAATAGTATGATATCAATATACCAAATGCGTTTCTTTAGTTTCTTGATTTACCAGAATTATTATTTAAAAGTAAATAAAAATCATTCATAAGATCAACTTTGAAATTATGTAGTCAATGTCGATGTCACGATTATATGTATATATATAGTAAGCAATCTCATTTTTTAATTATATTTGTTATAAATTTAATAAAGAGCAGGCCGTAATCACCTGTTGGTTTGATGATTGCGTGGTTGAATTATGAGAAAATCGATTTTGAAATAATTAATTTAAAAAAACGTGGTTTATTTCCTCGAAGACGTGGAGGGCGTGGAATCAAGTGGAGAGCACAAGGGCAAGAGGCTGGTGCGCAATCTAACCAGACGCGGACATGTCATGTCATTGAGAAACACCGGAAATTGAGAAGAAAAAGTATCAAATTCTCCTGTTCATATTGCAGATCCTAACCTGCAAAAATGGAGGAAAGAGCACCCAACTCTCCCTCGGCCGTGCAAAACCTGTCAACACCACAATGCCCCTCTTCTCCAATTCTATTAGTTTTAACCTTAATTTTAATGATCAAAATTGTAAGATTAGGGACCAAAATTGATTTTGACAAAAAGTATGAGGAAAAGTGTAATTTACCCTCCAAAAACATTTAAATAAAATTTCTGCCCGTTGCACAATAACTTGTAAAGACAAAGTCCCTTATCAAATACCAAACAATATCATAATGAAATTACACTGCAGAACCAAAAGTGTCAACTCCATGTCAATACTAGTTCAGTTTCTGTTATTCCATCAGTCCAAAAGAAAATACACGTGGAGAAGAAGAAAGTGAGGATGCCAAGAGACAACCGATGTTTTCTCTTTTGATTTTTGCCGGATGGAAGAGCTGCTGCTTTTGTCTTGTGAAGGTAAGGAACACACACGAAAGTCAGAATAAGCAGCCACTTTACTTCTTGGCCGACTTTGGAATATAATAGTCCTGTTCTTGATATTGGAATACGACAGACTTCTAGTAAGAGTCTATAATGCAATTTCTCTATGTTCCAATGTGGTCCTAATTCTTGGTCGATTGGAATATAGTCATCGCTTACATATTATGTGGAATTAAGGTTGTCAGTGGTGAGATGTTATTCTGTTTAGACTTGTAATAAGTTAGAACACTTGTATTCAACTGAATTCAAGCATAAATTTAAAAATATCAGTATGTGCCCAATCATTTAAGACTATTGAATCTCATGGGAAAATCTGATTCAGGAAAAATGGTAAGGTGAAAAACCTTCATGTTATATTAACCCATCAATTTAGCCATAACAATTGCCAACCAAGATTCTTGGTTCTGGGTGATGGATAGAATTTGTGAATATTCGCTACAAAAATATAGCAAAAGACAGCAATATTTCATGAATACTCTGTCCAATGTTGAAAAGATTATCTAGGACGAAGGTGATGATATATGTCTATGTTTCAGCAGTCCCTCTATTTATTACAGCTCATACAGATCTCGTATATGTCTGTGCATAAAAATGAATCCACAGCTAGGAGACCAAGTACCGTGTACCTGACAACGGGCCAGAGCATGGTCAAATCCTTGTACAAGAATAACAATTTGAATGTATTCTGTCTGAAGTTCAGCTTGAAATTTCTCCAAAATGTATGTATATCGATCGGCTGGGGTTCCGGACAATCGTTCTCTAACCTGAAACACCGGTATGACGTATAATGCAGGTTAATATTGCCACGATTTTCAGAAAGCAATCTTGCATTCATTTGTAGGACATCGTTTCTTAAGAAAATTGTTCTTTTTTCGTCCGGGGCTGATGGAGAAAGACTGCATACCTATCAGTAGAAGCCAAATCGGCAGGAATTGAACATATAATTTTGTGAACAGAACTGCCTCATTCACTCACAACTTTTAATAGCTCTTCCCACGTGGTCAGCTTTTCTCTCGGTTTATTTTTCAAGTTTCCGCGCCTTTTCTCTTCGGCGTCAATTTTTTCCCAGGCATCAAAGGTTACAACTCTAGTATTCCTACTGTCTAACAACTGCAAGAGGCCGTCTCTCCCAGGCTTTGGTGAGTTGGACGTTAATACTCCCTTGTCAACATCATCTGAGATGCATGAAAGCTGCAATACGCTTATGGTGATCAAGAAACATGAGTATAAAAGAATATGATTAGACATAATTGTAAAATCATCCCTGAACATGCGTCGACTGTTATCCCTATGTTGTACAAGCTATCGTGAGTAGGCTAAAAAACTAATCACAAAATTCGATTTGATCCGCAATTGACCAGTAAAAGCTCATTTAGACTTGTTTAGTTAAAACATAACCAACCGGGCTTTGAGATATCTTTTTGCCTGATGAGATTCAATTCTGGAGCTAGTAACAACTAAAATGTAACAAGATCAGATTACTCAATCTTCACTCGTGTTTTGACTCAGTTTCACCATACCATGCTGAAATAAAAATTTTGAAGCTCAATAAAAATTCAAACAAGTTAAAAACTAAAGTATTTGGCTCATTTCCGTTTATCTTTACCCCTAACTGTCACTATAATAAATAGCAGACTCACAGTTTCTTCAGCACAGTGAAGGTTTGTGCCAATAATTCCAGTTGGTCCTCTCTTCAACCATCCACAAACATATAAGCCCGTCTCGTATTGCATATGATCTTTTGAAGCATCAGCCAACACACGGCCTCCAATATTTGGAACAATTCCTAGAAGAGAAACCGAAATAAAGCAGTAGGATAGCAAGATGACATGTCATTATTAACTATAATCCCAAACTTGAAGACACACGACAAGTAGGAGAAGAAGGCCGGCAAGAGAATTCATTGAGTAGTTGTTAGGAGAAACAACTTTATAGAGCCCCTTACACTGTGGAGTGTTTGCAAATGCTTAAAAAAGCACTTCTCAACTTTTGGCTTCAGAAAAGCTATTTCTGGGTAGAACAGCTTTGGCTTTTTGTAAATAAACTTAACATGGTTTCTTATACTTTATCGTCATTATAACAATAATTTTTAGAATATGGGTCTAAAATCGTCTTTTTCCAATCAAGCTCTTTCCAAGAATCATTTTTCCCAAACATTACTACTTCTACATCTCATACTCTTTCGTAAAGACCCTCAACTTTTAATTGTGCCACAACTTCCAATTCCCTCTTGCAACTTATCACTTCTCTAAAAGTAGAAGTTCTTTGCAAGCGCTCCCTATGTGCTGCTTTGACCAGGCTATCTGAACGGGGATAAAGGAAAAATGCAACAGCAATCGGAAAACAATGAAAACATCTATCCCAGTTTTGCAGATCTTTGACATACCTTTTTTGCTATCAAATGGTAAACCATCAATAGCTATTGATTTGTAACCAATACTCTTCAGTGATAACCTGCAAACAAGTCAATGTGTCAATATTAGAATCACTCGAAAGCTTACTCTATTATTACAAAAGAAGAAAGGGGCAGTGATCAAGTTCCAAATCAACAGTAAAGAATTAGACTCCCAATCTGTAAACTTGGCGTCTCGGTTCATTTTGTTTCTTCTTTTCTGAGTAAATAGATTGCAGATAGCAATCCAAGACCAAATTAACGCTAATCTTGCAAGCAGAATACAAAAGGATTTGTGAACTTTTAAGGTTTTCACTTGATTCACACACTCATCATTCTCCTAAATGATATAACTTGAAGAAGAGCAGACTGAAAGCAAAACCTTAAACCTTAAACCTTAGGAGAAATAAACATGAAGTAAAACTTCATTTCCATGTATATTTCACACTGAGTTCAAAACACTTGCCCGCATGATATCTCCTCATAAATTCCTGTGCCAACTGCAACTTGCTTTACCAATTCATCATCTCCTACAAAAGCTGGGAAAATTTAGACAAGATATAACATTGAAATGTGACCTCTGGACTTCACTATTGAAGAAACTGGGACATTCTGCTTAAGTCAAGTAAAAACATGGAATTTTCAGATCATATCCATATGACCATACGTTGAAAACAAAATAAGTATCCTCTGATTAGTGAATGATAAATCTGTAAAAGGAATACAGTACCATAATTAAAGACGTGATAATTCAGCATTCTACAAAATTTCCTAACTAATATCAAAGCACTTTCCAAATTGTGACAGAAAAATTCTGTTTCGTGCAAACAGATGGATGACAAAAAGCTTCTAAAGGTTACATTATGGAAGTATGTTCCCATCCATTTTCCATCACCGAAGCCTATAAAGTGGTCATAAGAATTGACGAGTCTACTCAAGTCTTTTTTTTTTCTTTCCTTTATTAAAAAGATAAATTATGCTATGAAAAATTTTGCAAATTTGAGCAATCAAAATTTATCTGTATTTTGCACGGCTTAATGTCATATATCAAGTAAAGCAAGGCATATGGACTGCACACCAACAAAGAAAAAAGAATAAGGATATTATGGCCTTCACATGCAGATGTATATGGAGCACAGTTACCTTTAAGTATAGTCTTCTCAAGCTGAACACCACCAAGATGACCACTTCTATCATTTGATTTTAAAAACTTGTCTGGTTTACGGAAGAAGACAAAATGGAGTTCGCGTTGACCAGGATGAGGAGCATGTGCTGGTGTGACTGCCTTGGAGAGCAATTCGTACACCCGCTTCCTTATCCTGTTATTCTTCATTTCTATCTTTGCCCAAGTAATCATGTAAATGAACAATGAATCAGTCCAATGGATAATCAGATGAGCCACATGGGACCATGTTGACAAATGTATGTCACTACGACATATACCTCATCGGCTGGTGTTGTAACTAGATCAGCTGGTTGGATATGAATACGCAAATCCTTAATTCCTGCAATACCACAGGCCTCTTTCAATTAAGGAATGTGAAGTCCAATCTCAGGGTAATATGTGAAATGACCAATACTGACGTCATGTTTGACCTATTACAGCAGACAAACACCCACGCATCGAGAAAAATTGAAGGTTGGCAGATGACATGGTAGAATCATTTTGTTCCAGGTATTGAAGTGCACATGAAATCAATATTTATAACCTAACACCACATCTGATCTAAGATATCACCAGAGACCCATATAATAGGCTTCTTAATCAATTGCAGGAATGGAGTAAAGTTCCACGCAGCTGATACTTGAATAAGATAGAATAAATAATCAGTTTAACATCCCAACACACGAGGACAGCGGACACATCAAAAGGCAAAACAGTACAAGATTGAAAAGGCAGAACCATTACCAAGAACTTCTCGTAGTTCTTTTGCAGTACAGGCAGCTTGTACTGGTCCACGTCTTCCAACCAAATACACTTTCCTACAGTTACCATTGCCAACTCAAGGACAAATCTGAAGAAAATACTGGACTTTTTTATCAATACTGAAGATGGCAACCTTATAGAACTCTCTTCTAAAGCAGCCATGCATGGCTGGCAATATCCGTTCTTGCCAATTCAGTTGTTGGACGTAGAAGAATTCGAGCAACATCAAGAGCGACATTACCCTAAAAGCAAGTTAAGCATGTTATCAGGGCAATTAAAAGTACCCTAAAGATGGTTGAAGTATCTGAACATGGGAAATGCAAACTTCTATCTAGACAACAAGAAGCCCTTTAATACTTATCACTTAACTGAAACGTAGTTCCATAGGTATCTGCTTCTGGTGACTAAAGTGTAAAATGGAGCCTACTTGCACCAGCTCAAAGGAAGTTTTATTTTCTACACTTAGGAGTAGATATCACTACTACTATCAAATTAGTTAATATGTATCACATGTTCTTGACAAGTGAAGAAACTGTAGTTTTCAAGGCAATATCAGAGGTAACTCAAATAATAATATTTCATAATGAAGGACGAAACAATGCTGTTGTGTAGAAAATATAAAGATAGAGCATATGGTTGGCTTAGATGATTTCAATAGCTTTCAGGAGCGCAAGGGCATCAATGTTATCTGATCCGACGAAATTATCCAAGATAACACTGTTGTTTTACCTTTCTGCCTTTCAGAATTTTAAAGAGGACCTAGGAACTCAGTTGGTCAAGCAAATAAATTTCTGCTAGTTAAATAACAAAATTATTTGATACCTAATAATCGTAACAAAATTAGACAAATCTTTCTGCAACCATCTGTTAATATAATCAATCAAAGGCAAGGCCGTCACTCGAGTCCATCCTCAATTATAATATCCAAGTATCCCCTATTTATCCAGTTTCTGCTAGCCCACACATGTAAGCACGCTCAAACCATGACATTTGGCCCAATATAAACACCAAGCATGTGCATCACACCAATAAATCAAAAATACCTGACCAAAAATAACAGCAGTATCAGTGCTTTTCAAGTCTGGATCAAGATTTCTGCAGTCTGGGTGCCATTATACCACCAAACAAACTCTCTAGCGGCGTATATACCAGCCAACTCCTGCATTATATAACAAACAAAAGAAAGCTGATATAGATTTAATAGCAGAAATTACTAGCAGAAGGAACACAACATCTTTATCCACAGGATAAACATGGAAATGCCTGCTAACATGATTATACAAACCTCCCAGGAATACCAAGAGATCTGTCGCTTTCAGCGCCATATGTCAACACCACCTGCCACAGAATCCATCTTCATTGTCACATCTGTGAGAGGCTAGAAACAAACAACACGATAGCTATAAGCATCCTTCACAGAGCAAGTATGTTACCGCATTATACATCTCACGTAGCTCAGGCAAAGTTACGGAGGATCCAAGACACACATTCCCAAAGAATGAACAGCGTTCATTTCGTGCAACCCGAGAGAACTGATTGGTCACTATCTGCAGCAATTTTTCTGAATTAAGCCCATAAGAGAATAATAAGCAAGATAAAAAGCACAAACAAAAATTATTTAAAAGAACCAAAGCATAATAAACCCTTTCCTTCTTCCATTGGACCTTAAAGTGGATCACACCAAATGACTAACATCTCTATCACCAGCAATCCTCATTAGTAAACGTAAAACTGCATTTACTGAAAGACTTCATTCCGAATACTCCGCTTAAAATCATTATACAACAACACAACCAGCTATATTGCTTTTATAGATACTAAACTCCAAACGCATTTAAAATTACTTCGAAACGTCATAATCCAACACCACATTGGCAGTAGCCTCATTTCTTGCAAACACACGGTTAAAATAGATAACAGTAGTACCTTTGTTTCAGGATGATCAGGTGCAACACCAGACCGCACCAATCCAAAGGGCGTCGGCAATCGATCAATAACATCAACTTCCACCTTTTCATGTGCCTTCAGTATCTACCAAAAATTCAAGAATTTAACAAAAAGACCAAAATTTTACTGAAGAATTCAGCAAAAGATGCAGAAATTATCTAAACTACATGGATATAAATCAAGGGCCTGATTGAAAACAAAAGAATTCAAAATCGTATCAACAAACTCCAAACAAATTCGCATACCTTCTCAGCAGTGTAAAATCCCGCCGGCCCACTACCAACTACACAAATGCGCAAAGGAGCTGAAGGGTGTGTCGTAAAGCGTCTCGAAATCCATCTGAACTTCCCGATACTCGCCATTTTTCATGGATTAAAATGGGTTCAACTTACAAGCTTAAAGATAGTATTTTGGCCGAGGGTTCCTCAATTAGCTGATTAATTATTTCAAGAAGAACACCAAAAAGTCTTTGTAACGTTTGGGCTGTGAAAGCCCAGTATACCACATACGTAGTAGGATTTAGCCCATATTTCACATTAATTTAATTTAGGAATAATTAAACTCCCCTCCACTCCCCCAAAATTTTATGTAATTATACGTAAACCTCTTATAGTTTAAAAAATTACATCTAATACCTCTGATATTTGTTTTTATCTAACAAATAAATCTTTTCGTTAGTCAAAATTTACCAATTCAATTGATATTAACAAAAAAAATTATATTAATTCTTTATTGACTTATTATTTATTTATTATAGGTCAAATAAATCTTTTCATGACTAAATTACCATCATACGTCTTCACCCGTTAATGTATTTGAGGACGTATATTTTCACTATTATAAGAGTAATTTAGTCCGAAGAATTTATTTAACATGCAATAAGTCAGTAATAAATTAATAAAATATTAATATAGATTTATTCCTAATTTTTTTATTAATATCAGTCAATTCGATAATTTTCAACTAATGAAATGACTTATTTGTTAAATATATGCAAATCTTAGAAGTATTAAGTGTAATTTTTCAAATTATGAAAAATTTACATATAATTATACCAACAATCAGGGGGTGTATTTATCCCTTTAATTTAATTAAGGATGAATTTAAAACAAAGCGCTTATGTACAAAAAGCAGGAAATGATGTTTTCAATCCCAAGTCCCAACACATTACCGAGAGAGTAGGAAAGTCAACTTTATTATAATTTTACTCGTTGAATTTTCTATTATAATTTGTGTTGTACTTTATTATTTTACTTTATATATACATTGTACTTATAAAAGAGTAAGTCTGTCATTTTTTATGTAATATATATATATATATATATAACAAAATAAAAAATAAATTACAAGAACCTCTTTTAAGATTTAACATAATTACAAATACTTTTTTATTGTTTGAAAATTTACAAAGACCCCCTTAATGTTTGATGAAATTATGTAATTTTTGAATGGAGGTATGAAGTTGTCAACTTGTCTCACAGTAGTTTTTTTAAAAAAATTAAAAACTTATAAAAAAAAATCAAATGGGGTTGATGGATCTCAATCCATAAAAAAATTTAAAAAAATTATAAATTAAATAAAATTATAATTTTTAATATACAAGGATGTTTTTGGTCAATTCACCATAAAAATGAATGAAAACCTAATGGATTATGCTAATTGTTATACTACCGTTAAAATAGAAAGGTATTGATAATTTTTCAAGTAAGAGAGAGTATTCATAATTATGCTAAACCTTAGGGGAGGTTATTGTAATTTACCCCAAAATAAAAGATATGACAAGTTATAATAGAAAATATAATTAAACTTTTTTGGCATAGTATTCGACAATAATAATGGGAATTTTTTTAATATGAGTAAATTTTGATTAAATTTAAATTAATTATATAATAAGTATAATAAATTTATGATCTAATTAATATAATTTTAAAAAATAAGCAATCATAACAAATTATATCATATTTATTTTATAATTAATTTGATTTCAGCATATCCAATTTGGATATAAATATCTTTTAGGGTAAAGCACAACGATCTATCCTGAGGTTCCGCATAATTATCAATAGTTTTCGTTGTTTGGAAAATTACAAATACCCTCTTGATTTTTACGGTCGTCTAAAAATTAGTCCACTCCGTTATGTTTTCTCCATTTTGTGCTGAACTGATCAAAATGTCTTTATAGATTAAAAATTATAATTTTTATTTTTTTTATAGACTAAGTAAATAGTTTTTTTTTTTAATTTCATCCATTCTATTTGATTATTTTATAAGTTTTAATTTTTTTAAATAAAATAAAAAATGACAAAATTGATAATTTCATATCTTTATTAAATGATTATGTAATTTTTTTAAAATCAAGAGTATTTGTAATTTTTAAATAATAAGAAAATATTCATAATTATGGTAAATTTTAAAAGAGGTGTCCTAATTTACGCTATCTTTTTATGAATTGGAAGACTTTTGACTGAGAAATAAAGTAGAGGAAAAGAGTTATTGTGGCTGTGGGAAACGCACACACACGTTGTGTTCAGGCAATTCCATGTGCCCACATGCTTCCGCCTCTCTCATTACCACTGCTTCCACACATACACTGACATTTACCTTCGTATCATCGTATGTACACACACACACACACAGTCTTCCCCTCTTAATTATTTCTTCTCTTCTCGTTTGCAAATTTTCCACTAATTCCTTATGGCGCAAAGTCAAAACCAAGACAATCCCAGGAATATCCTACTTCTCTACAGCCCACCTCTACATACATATGCGTATGTTTACGTAACACCATTCAAGTAAAGCTACAAGAAAAATACACGCACAGATGGAGAAGAGCAGTGATGGGTTCGTGAGAGCAGATCAGATCGATTTGAAAAGCTTGGATGAGCAGCTGGAGAGGCACTTGAACAGGGTATTGACTATGGAGAAGAACAAGAAGAAGAATCAAGAAGATTACTCCAACTCTGCTGCGACGGCGGTGGCGATCCCCATCTTCGCCGCCCCTGCGGCCACCACCGCCGCCCGGAGGCAGAGGCACGAGTGGGAGATTGACCCCTCTAAACTGATCATTAAAGGTGTGATCGCCCGTGGCACCTTTGGGACCGTCCACCGCGGCGTTTATGACGGCCAGGATGTCGCCGGTCAGTCGCCGCCTCCGTCTCCCTTGTACTCTTTTTTCCATTTTCCTCGATTGTTTTTTAACTTGTTTAAAGTTTACAACTTTTTCTTATCCTTCTTTTACAACACTTTTTGTCATTTCCTGTTCATCATTCAATGCAAATCTATGACTCCAAATAGTTCATTTTGGGCCTGCCATTGTTTTCTATTCTTGATGAAACTGTGAGTCCAGTTAAATATTTCATGTTTGCTTAAAAATGTAACTAGGCAGTTTATGCTCTGATTGAATTTGTTCTCCAAAACGTTTGATTGATTAATGTGGTGAATGATAAATTGTATAACCTGAAGCAGATAAAGAAGTATAAGTGTGAGTGTGTTTAAGGGCCATCACAATATTAGTAGGCCTTTCTTGATATGTCAGCTTTTAATGCTTCATGCCTGTTTGTTGGGGTAGTGGCAAAATGTGCCCTTTATGGTGCTCTTTGATCCCTTTTTCTTCATTAATGCCTTTATTCATTTATTTACTTTTTTGGGATTGAGAAAGATGAATGCATTCTGATGAAGTCCGTGACTGGTAGCACGGGTTTGGATTGGATTTGAAGGGGACTGCAATAACTGGGAGCTGGTTATTGTATCTTTCTTGTGTTCAATCAGTTCTTTTAACTGGTGTGTCTTAACAAATATAACTGAGATGCAGTTGTTTAGCCACGAGACAAGAGAGTCTCCTTATTTAATTATGTTTTTTAAGTTTAACCTTTATCTAGGAAAGAGTTCTTGCTTTCTGATTGCATATAATTTTCTATAGGGTCAAATTGGTGATAACTTCAATAGAAGTTATTGTGACTTTAAGAAGTTGGTTGCTACAAGGCCTACTTCCAGCGGGAAAGATTAAGGTCACTTGGTTGTGAGGTCCCGAGTTGAAGCCTTTGAGGATGTATGGGCTTTAGTGCGTGTTTTCGGGTTTATTTTTTTTGCTTCATGGTACTCTAGTCATACTTATGGTGTTGATTCATTGAACAATCATTGATTTGCTTGACGAGAGAAAATGAAATAACCTGCAATTGGCGAGGTGAAGATTAGGGCTTTAGTGCGTGTTTTCGGGTTTATTTTTTTTGCTTCATGGTACTCTAGTCATACTTATGGTGTTGATTCATTGAACAATCATTGATTTGCTTGACGAGAAAAATGAAATAACCTGCAATTGGCAAGGTGAAGATTAGGACTAAGTGGAGTTACGTATAGATGATAAAGTTTGCTTGACATTGTACCAAAAGAAGAGTGTTTTTAGTGAGCCATTATCAATAGTTGAGGTCAAATACTACAAGTTTCAAGGTTTAGCACCCACAAAATTGTGGTTTTCTTCTTTCCACTGTGCAGGCTTTATTATTAGGAGATTCTATCCAAATAATTGTCTAAGCAGCTTCTGTTAGATATCATTCCCTGTTAATGGCTTAAAATTTGACTGTTGTACTTTTACACAAAAATCAAGAAAAAAACTGAACAAAAAGAATGATTTGATATTTTCGTTTCGACATGCTTGGAATCAATTAGAAAAGATCAATTCAAAAATTCAATCAAAGATCAATACCAAAGTTCTGATCCACAGCTTCCAAGCACATGCTGATCATCAATATCTCGTCATGTAAGGTCAAACCAAGGTGTTGATGGGGCCCATATGGGTTCCTTGTTATGAATGAGTAATGATTGCAATTGATGAGAGGGATAACACTTTTTCTTTCACCCCTTCTCCTAGAGTAAAATGATATGAGCTGGCAAGCCATGTAAATAGTAGAAGAATCAATGGAACTAGTAAAATGATAGGAGCTGGCAGTCAACTGAAAATGAGAACTAATACCACCTTAAAGTAATTGCCCACAATCTAGTGAATCCTGATCCAAGACTTTAAATATCATGGAACTTTATCCTTTGCCACCTGAATGAGAATAGACATCAATGTCCTGTTAAGGTTCTTGGCACTTGGGAGTTGGTTTAGTATCCTGATAATTCAGAAATAGATAAAGTGTGTACAACCAACTGATTACTTTGTAAAGAAGCACGATACTTCATATTTTCCAGATATATGCTTTATGTGAAATACATATCTTTGGTTTTGTTTGCGCTCAAATGTTATACATGTGAAGGAATTTAAATTCTTTTCACAATCAGGATTTGTGGTTGATTTATCTGAATAAGGTTTTGCTTTTGCAGCTGTTAGTTGTTTGCCCTATATGATTATTAATATTTCTCTATTTTAACATTTGGGTAGCTACCTTTATTCTCAGTTAAGCTGCTGGACTGGGGAGAAGAGGGCCACAGGACAGAAGCTGAAATAGCATCTCTAAGGGCAGCATTTACCCAAGAAGTTGTCGTGTGGCATAAGCTTGATCATCCTAATGTAACAAAGGTTAATATCTATTTTAACGCCTTTGAGCTTAGTTGGAGAATAGGCTACAGGATATTTGACTAAAAATGATTTAAGTAGCGTTAGCACTCCCTTTGCATGTCTGGCGGCTTAGGTGGCACTTGGTACAGATAATGTGCATGTTACAGAATACACTGAGAGTAATAATCCAAAGAAGTTCATTTACTTAACTCATTACATAAAGAAAGTAGTATGCCTTTAATGGTATTAGATCCCATCTCTTCGGTAATTTTATTTGTATGATCAGAAGATCAAATTCATGTACATAATGAGATACTTCGAGTAGAGTCTTCCTAGTGTCATTCTAATACTTCGAGTAAAGTCTTCCTAGTGTCATTCTAACATCTGTCTAAACCGTTTTGCAGTTTATAGGAGCACCAATGGGGTCTCCTGAACTTAACATTCAAACCGAAAATGGCCACATTGGCATGCCTAGTAATATATGTTGTGTAGTTGTGGAATATCTTCCAGGAGGTAACTTGAAATCTTACCTCATAAAGAACAGGAGAAAGAAGCTAGCGTATAAAGTAGTGGTGCAGATGGCACTTGATCTAGCTAGAGGGTATTTTGCATCTACACTTTCACCTAGTTATTATTCTTTCTATATTTATCAATTTCACAAGTCACCCATAACAGGTGTTTCCACCTACACTAATTTCTGCCGTGCAGGTTGAGCTACCTTCATTCTCAGAAGATCGTTCACAGAGACGTTAAGACAGAAAATATGCTTTTAGACAAATCACGTACAGTCAAAATAGCTGATTTTGGTGTTGCTCGTGTCGAAGCCTCAAATCCTAATGACATGACAGGAGAGACCGGGACTCTTGGTTACATGGCTCCCGAGGTATGCTCCTTATTTGAGCTAGATGCTCATAGTTACCCGTAAATTAATAATTTTGGTCTCTTGGCCAATGGCTTCATTTTTTTAAAAAGAAATTTATATCTGGCAGTCATTAAATATTTAAAGGAAAAAATGCAATTTATCCCCTTGTGATAAGAGAAATGAGGAAAAAAAAAATTTGTGAAAAATAAAATAGCAAATTACCCTTGTGTTTTGCTTTATTTGCTTCATTTTTGGAAACACAGGGGGGTAATTTGCTACTTCTTTTTTCACAGTGGTTTATTTTCTCATTTCACTTATTACACTAGGTAAATTGCATTCAACCCAATATTTAAGGTATCGCATATTAGCATGCCCGAAAATTTTGTTACTCAGTCAATGGCTGATCTGCTGTCTGAGTACAACGAACTATTTGTTTGGCCACTTCCTTTCTGCTTTAGTCTCTTTTAAGCTTAAAACCTAGAAAATGCCTTCTATTCTTCATCCCCCAAGAAAAAGCCCAATCCTTTCTTGATGTTAGAGCTGACAAGACCACACGGTGAGAAGTTGAATAAGAAAACAACAATGAGAAATTAAGTGTTGTGATGATAATGTCATGAGTTGCATGTATGAACAATCTGCAGGTTCTCAATGGCAACCCTTATAACAGGAAATGTGACGTCTACAGTTTGGGCATCTGTTTATGGGAAATATATTGCTGTGACATGCCGTATCCTGATCTCAGTTTCTCCGAGGTGACTTCAGCAGTTGTTCGCCAGGTAAAGTCTCCTTTCTGAAATGTTAATGACTCGGCCCTTTTAGTTTATACATAAGTCGACTCAAACACGTCATGATACAAACTTTTTTGAACTTTTATTGAGCTTCAGAATTGTCCCTGTGCTTTGTTTGGTTGTTAAATGAATACTTGAACTTAGCTTTACTGGTGTGGAACATGAGTCGAGCTGGAGTAGTTTGACCTTTGTCCATATGTTTTATCATCATTTTTCTAATTGTTATATTTAAACAATGAGCTACCCGAGCTTCTAACAATTGGTCTCGAGTTTTCTTCCTCGTGTCCTACTTGGGCTGTTTCTTTGCTGGTTTATCCCTCATACGACATTTTTGTCTGCAGAACTTGAGGCCGGAAATACCTAGATGTTGCCCGAGCTCCCTTGCTAACGTGATGAAACGATGCTGGGACGCCAACCCTGACAAGAGACCGGAAATGGACGAGGTAGTCACCATGCTAGAGGCTATCGACACTTCAAAGGGCGGAGGAATGATCCCTGTTGATCAGCAGCAAGGTTGCCTGTGTTTCCGGACATATCGCGGCCCTTGAAATATTAAGCAGATGTTAGGAGGTACTAGGTTTCTTGTATAACATAGCAGATCTCAAATCAAGCAACAGAGCAAACTGGAATTCCTGAACCAAGAATGTGTAGTGAAATATACAGGCTGAGAAGGTGTCTGGCTGCCTTCTTCTGGTGGTGTAAAGCTTTTGAAATATCATTATTAATTCATTTAATTATCTTTCCCTTTTTTCCGGAATTTCGATATATGTGCTTATATATAAAAAATAAATTAGCAACTCCAGAAGCAAAAGTCGGCATTTCAAACACCACAAAGTTATTGGGAAAATATATTTAGAAAACACTCTCTTTCTACTTTTGTACTTTCATTTCATTTTACATTATTTTGCACCAGAGTTAAATTTGCTCACTAAAATTAAAAATTAAAAAAATAAAAATATATCAGGAAGGCCAACTCTTTTCCCTCAAAATACTACATTAGCTAATGACTATAACTAATTAGTAACTAAATAATTAATTAAATTTTAATAATTAATTATTTGATTTGATAAGGCCAAAATTGGGAGCAGATAGCAGGCTCTTAACTCTAAATAAAAGGACAATTTAATGATGAATTCCAAATAAATATTTCAATTTACTACAAATCCAAAGACTCTTTTAACTCTTGCAGAAAATACTTTTCCTAGACACCATTAGCGTCAAGCCAAATCACTAACACACTCACCTTATCTTTATGCTTGAATAAATCATCAGAATTCATGGTAATTAACAAACACACACACACACACACATATTAAGTAAGATATTGTGTTTCTTTTCGACATAAATCCTATTAAATATTGATGTTGTTGTAGTCGGATCGTCAAAAAATATAGCTGATAGCGATTGTGCAAGTCAAAACTCTTTAGATCACGGGGCACACCCGGCATTGTGTTTTTGTTCGAGAAACTGTCAGGTTGCGGTCTCATCATGGGAACAATTATTGTAATAAAAACTTACAAAAAAATATAAGTGATCCAGGTCAATATGGCATATGGCGCATAGAGTCCATAGCTGAAGTCCGGATTCATATATAGCTAGACCTCTGTCCAAGGTATTGGATTGGTTGGAGAACAAAAACACATCAAGCTTGTCGACATAACCCCTAATTAAAATTACACTAAAATAAATCAAGTAGTCAAAGAATCAAATTTCAATATCATACAATGCACACCTATCAATTGGTGCACATGATGTTGATAGAAGGTCGATGCATCAAGATGTGTGCGAATTCACATGTCTTAATATTAATTATAGAATGATTTTAAGACGAACGATTGTTAAGACAGGTTGGCAACCCGAACTACGTAAAGAGACGGGAATCTTCGTCTTGTTATGACATTTTATAGATTTGTGTCGGTAAAATGATCTTTTCAGTGGGCTCTAACCAATGGAATTAAAGCATGATTGGATTAGCATTGGGCATTGTTTTGGTTGATAATTCTAAGATGGCATTAAAATATGAGCATGAAATTGTATTATACAATATATTTCTAGACTACTTATTTCAAATTAAAGCAATATATAATTGCTGCATTTTTCTCATGGTAAATTATATTGCTATTAATAATTAGGAACCAAACATCAATTAAATTTTAATAAAATATAAATAAATACAAATGATCATTGTTGAAAAGCACCAACTTGGTTTAACTAAGGTTTTAATTATGCCGGCATCTTGCTAGATCTATTATTTTCTTCACATTAATTAATTTTTTTTTTTGAAATAACTTTCATTTCAACATCAAGGACTCACTAAAATAAAATGTGGGTTATAATCAATTTTTCAGATTTTAAATAGAAAAGTATGCAAACTAGTTAAAATGTGCGTCTAAAGTTGGGGATAATTTCATTTTTGGTACCTCAAGTTAGGCACCGAATCACTTTTGATTTATCCTATGTTCTGACCTCATCAATTTTAGTCTCCAAATTTTCTTACAATGACCAAAGTTAATCCTAAGTTCCTCGGCAGTTTAAATTAACAAAGGGACCTTTAAGAACAATGAATACATCAATATATAAATTATGAATAATGAAACAAATTATAGCAAATTCATATAAACTAAGACAAATACTTAATATAAAATGAAATAAATATACTCATATATTTGGTGTGACTCGAACAAATGGCTTTGAATTTAATCATAAAATCTCAACTTTGATCACTTAACTAAGATTGCGTAAATATTTTTTTGTAGAATTTGTTAGGGAATATGATCTTCCACCTACGGTTATTACAGGTGGAATAATTCTCCTCTGATCCAGTACTTATCTTGGTTGTTCTTAATTTTAAAATTTAAAATAATTATAATGACTATAATTAAGTCATAATTTATTATTCATATAAAAGGAGGTAATTAATAATATTAATTTCAAGTTAAAATTTCTACCGTTATGAAATATAAGCATTGACTTTAAATGGATGTGTGATAAAGAAAAGTTCCTTTCCACGCCAGATTTGGTCGAACCAAACCATTCACATGGAGTAAGTGTATCACACTTGCTATGTGATTTATCACTTTCTCTGAACTATACACCAATTACATGGCAAATGTATTGTACTTACCATTTGATTGGTTCAGATTCGATCGAATCATATTCGGACAAGAATTTTCGGTGCGATAAATGATTGTCTTAATTAGATCAATTAATTTTTAATTAAAATTTATTTTTGGTAGTAACAAAATCATATTTTAGGGAGCAACCAGTCAAAAAACATTTGAAACAATAAAAAGAATTCAAGATTCTAAGAATTCGAAATTTTGGTAGAATTTATGTAATAGATGTGAAAAGAGTTGGTAAGAATTTCCGAAGTTGTATCTATAAAAGGGCCATATGCTTTTCTACTACTCACATACATACATGTGAATTGTGAAGCAAAATAACACATATGGGTTCTCTTTCACCCTTACACTTCGTTATTTTCCCTTTCATGTCTCAAGGCCACACCATCCCTCTCCTCTCCCTCTCCCGCCTCCTCCGGCGGCGCTCCGCCGTCGTCACAATCTTCACCACCTCCAAGAACTCCCCACGGATTCGGGCTTCTCTCCAGGACGTAGACGTTTCTATTTTAGAGCTTCCTTTCCCTGGAAACATTGATGGTGTCCCTCCTGGTGTGGAGAACACTGATAGATTACCATCCATGGCCTGTTTTCTCCCTTTTGCTAAATCCACGAAACTCATGCAGAAAAGCTTCGAACAGGCCCTGGAAACTCTCCGTCCGCCTGTTTCCTGCATAATCTCTGACGGGTTTCTTGGGTGGACTCAAAAATCAGCAGAAAAAATGGGTATTCCGAGGCTTGTTTTCATCGGGATGGGGAATTATTCATGTACTATGTACCAAATCTTGGGCAGGGACAGGCCACAGGCGGACACGCATTCCCCTGATGAGCCTTTCCCGATCCCTGATTTTCCTACGGTGAAATTAACAAGAAATGACTTTGATCCGCCGTTCAATGATCTTGAGCCCTCCGGGCCGGTTGTGGAGTTCATGATGGAGCAACTTATCGCCACCTCCATGAGCCGTGGAGTCCTTGTGGACAGTTTTTACGAGCTGGAATCGCGTTATGTTGATTATTGGAACAAGAAAATCGGCCCGAAAGCTTTCAATATCGGACCACTCTGCATGGCGGCGGAGCCGTCATCGCCGCCGGAAGCCCTGGAGAAACCGAGTTATATGCAGTGGCTGGATGAGAGATTGGCCAAGGGGGAACCCGTTCTGTATGTGGCGTTTGGATCGCAAGCAGAAGTGGCAGAAGAGCAGTTGCAAGAAATTGCTAAGGGTTTGGAGCAATCCCATGTGAGTTTCTTGTGGGTTTTGAAATCAAGAGGCGCAGTAGAATGCTTGCAGAAGTTCGAGGAGAAGGTAAAAAATCGAGGAATGGTGGTGAAAGAGTGGGTTGATCAACGGGGTATTCTACGGCACGGTGGTGTAAAAGGGTTTTTGAGCCACTGCGGATGGAACTCGGTGATGGAGAGTATCTCCGCCGGAGTGCCACTCCTTGCTCTGCCCCTGATGGCGGAGCAGCACATGAATGCAAGATTCGTGGCGGAGGAAATTGGGGTGGGACTGAGGATTATGCCACGTGGTGGGACAGTGCGGGGTTTCGTGGAGGCAGAGGAGGTGGAGAGAGTGGTGAGAGAGATGATGGAGGGTGAGAAGGGGGTGGAGGTAAGGAGAAAGGCAGTGGAGTACGGCGGAGCTTCTTGTGCAGCCATGGCAGAGGGCGGTTCTTCTTGGCGGACGTTGGATTTGGTGGTTGCTGATGTATCTGTATTCAAGTCAATTTAAGAATAAATTAATTTATATTTATAATGTGATTATAATTTATTAGGATAATTACACTCCCTTCCCCGAAGTTTGGTGTAATTACACGTAGACTCCTTGTGGTTTGAAAAATTACACTTAGTACCCCTGAGGTTTGCCTACATCTAACAATAAGTCTATTCATTAGTCAAAATTCACCAAATTGACTGGTATTAACAAAAAAATTAAAAAAATTTATATTAATCCTTGATTAACTTATTACTGATTATTACAGTCAAATAAATCTTTTTATGACCAAATTACTCTCATACGTCTTCACGGGTTAATCTAAGGACGTATATCTTCACCCTTATAAGGGTAATTTAGTCCAAAAAAATTATTTAACATGCAATAAGTCGGTAATAAGTCAATTAGGGGTTAATATAATTTTTTTCCAATTTTTTTATTAATATCAATCAATTTGATGAATTTTGACCAATGAGTGGACTTATTTGTTACATGTAGGCAAACCTCAGGGGTATTAAGTGTAATTTCTCAAACCACAGGGAGTCTACATGTAATTACACCAAATTTCAAGAAAAGGGAGTGTAATTATTCCTAATTTATTTGTTTCGGACAGAAATTAGAACTTTACAACTTTTTACGTTTAAAAAGATCCTACCAATTTGGATTTTTTGCACTGCTTATTGCCCGTCTCTTGTTAAAAATAAGAAAAACGGTTTGTGTGTGGTAGGCAAACATCTCAGTGAGAACGAAAAACAAGAAGAGCAAGTAAATTGAATTGCTTTTCTAACAAATGCAAGCACAAGCACAAAGTAGAGTTCTTCAAAAAATTATATCCCCATATTGGGTTCATGAAAATTCAAATATATATATTCAAATAAAAACAAAATTCAACCACCATTTTACAATAAAGAATCAACTTACTCCATACGATTGGTGTAATATTGTAAAGAGAACGACCTAATTTCATGGCAGGTGCAATAACATTTGCACGACCCCTACTACCCTTCTGCAGATTTCGCACATCTCACACATGAGAAACTTGATCGACCATTGAAAAACATGCAAACTTTGTTCTCATGTCTATGCTGAACTTAAGACACAGTGGCTTCAAAACCGATTCACAAAAAAGTTGATTCATTATAGTTCACGGCGTTAAATTGGCAACAAAAGAGATCTCTTTTTCAGAGTCATAAGTAAAGATAAGAACATCAGTCCAGTAGCAACAAGGTGCCTGGCGAATAGAATTTTGAAGCCACCGATCATTAAAACACGAGCAACTAAGTGATGTACACAGCCTTATTTTTTTTCCGTATTGCTCTCCAATTCCCTCCTGAGCTGCAGGGAGAAATCATCATTGACATCATCATCATCCCAGTCATCTTCCCATTGCTGAGTTACTTCATTACCTTCCTCTTTGTCCTCCCACTCTACCAATTTTTTCACATGCATGAGACAAGAAAACATCAGAAAAAATTTCATAGAAGACAGTCTTGTAGAAAGGTTCTAAGGTATATTGACAATAAATTAACAAATCAGTGAAACAAGATTTGAATGAAAGAGGAATAAGACAGGAAACAAAACTTCAAGACAGAACAACGATAGCATAAAATCTCCAACCAATAATTGCAACAGATTCTCAATTAGTATGCCATCTGGAAAACAAAAAGGCCAATTTTCAAAACATCAGTTAAAAGTTACAAAGACCTCAGAGAGCAGGTTATGTAAAAATTTTCCCCCTAATTGACTACTACTATATTCACCATACATCAGAATAACAGAGAGACAACCCATCAAACATACTCGTCCATTAACTGCTTTGTTCAATTGAAAAAGAAACTTCCCATCAAATAAAGGGCTGCATCGTACATCAAAAAGAACAAGGCTCCATCCACCCACTGAAAGAGAGCAGAAGAATGAATGCCTTTCACAGTAACATGTTTTTTTCTTTTTTATGTGAGAATGTAGTCTATGTAGAACTTGAAAATTTCTCGAATCAATTGGACTTGAAATGTAAGTGAATGTCAATTCATTTTTAATTTCAATGTCACAACTGAAAATATGAAGTCTTGGCATGTGCTATTAAGCTCATATTTAAGTTAATTCTGCATATGTGCCTATTCCTATAAGTTAACCAAAACCAGATGGTTAAAAAGAGCATAGAAGTAGGAAGTTCTTGACATGTTTCTTGAAGATTATGTTTGTCAGAGTCAAAATTTTCTAATATAAGCAATGAGACTTAATCATATCAGCAACTAACCCAACATAGTATGTATCCCACATTCTTATCAAGCTGTATAATGCATATATTCATTGTTAAGTTTATAGAAATCTTCAAAACTGAAGTCGATCAAGAAAAATAACACAAAAACCTGGTGTGATGTGCAGGATATCAAGTTTTTAACAAGTTATTATTTTCTTATAAAAAACCAAAGATCAGTTAGTTAATTATAATGCCGTTAAACAGTTCATGGGCCAGATTCAACTCTAAAAAGCAAAAGAAGTTCCTAATTTTTGCCAAATTACATTTGTGCTCATGGTAATTAAGGCTCAGAACAGCTTATAATTACTTCAATAATACTCCAGCCTTTAAGGATACAGAAGATTGTGATTATCAACTCTGTTTGATAGAAAAGTCATCAACGATCACAAAGTCAGAATTTTTCAAGAAAAGAAATAGACAAAAATGACAATAATCAACCGTGTTCAAACGCAAAGTTAATTGACGGAAATGTAAATAACGCAATATCCAACACAAACCTAATCTAGATATTGGAAGAAAAAAAGCACTAACCTTGATCGATTTCAAATTCCTCAAACTCATCATCATCTTCAAAAAGATCTACTTTCGCTTCCTCAGTAGCGGGCTTTGCTTGTTCCGTCGCCATTCCCAGCCTGTGACACAATTACACAAGCAATCCTAACTCATATACACAATATGCATCCGTCGAAGAAAAACAAATTTCCAGCAAAAAACCTAAAACCATAATGGAATTTGAGCGCGCTTATGCGCATTTGATCTACATAAAGCAAAATCGGAGAATGAACAAGAGAATCAACTTACAGAGATTATGTTCGAGATGAATAATATGTATTGTCTGTCGGTCAAATTTGAAGAAGAGTTACTTGGGAGGAAGGAAACATTGATATCTGCAGAGGCGGTGGCCATACGACGTCGTGGCGTCTCGTGCGCGCTTTATGCCCTAAATTTCAGAATACCCCCTTAGGATTACAGAAATAGCACTTCGTACCTCAATGGTGGCAATTTATTACTATTTGGATCAGAGAACCAATTAACATTTTGGGATAATTATATTTACATCCCTAATCTATGATTTATTTACACAATTTACTCATATCTATTATGTAATTATCAAAACAACTCCTTTGGCCAAGAAATACAGGGCCAATTTGTGTGATGATATTAATGTTTTCTAGGGGTATATATATAATTTTTTAAAAAAATAGGGTCACTTGTATAAAAAATATTGACATTTATGATGTTACGTAGATATAGTTTTTAATAAGATTTGAATAATTAAATATGAAATGTAGATGTAAATATCCCTAATATTTTACGTCTTTGTTTGTTTTTACGTCTTGTTTTGTTTTGAGCATTTCTCTAGACAAAACAAACACACTCAATGTTTGTTTTTCTATTTTTACACCTTATTTGGCTGTTTTTTTATTTTTGAATTTTTTATGTATAATATATATACACACATTTATGTATATAAATATAATTATAAAAATATGATTTGACGATAAACAGTATTTTTTGTCAACAAAAAGTGCAACATTAAACATACAATGTTTATATATATACATATTCATATATAAAAAATACATGATTTGACAATCAACAGTAACATTTGTCTCCCAAATTCCAACATCAAACATACACCACTTATTTTAAACTATTTTATATTACCTCAAAACACAAATCCAAACATACCATCTATCTCAAACACACACTTATTTTTCTCTATTTTTCCCTCTCTATCTCAAAAACACCAAAACAAAACACCAAAAACACAAATCCAAACATTATGTATAAGTTTGGCAATCTTATTTCTATTAATTTGGAGGGTATTTGGTGAGATAATAAAGCATTTCGAATAACTTGTACAATGTTTGGAACTTATAAGCTGATGCAGTAAATTATTTAAAAAAAAACTTAAAAAATTCAAAATTTAGATATAATAAAAACACTATAAAATTCAAAATTTAGATATTAGGAGCTTAAAGCTCTTTTTGAGAATAATAATTAAGGAGATCTCTAATTTAGTGTTATTAACTCCTTAACATCCTTATATCAAATAAATCATAAATTATCATTTATTAAAATTTTATGATCTTTATTCATCGGAACTGTTAAGGGAATTCATGAATTGACTGAGTATGATATCTATATTCAAATTATACGGAAAGTATAATTTCATAAAATTGAAATGATCAGTTGCACGCACGTCGGCTACATCCTACACGAACACAAATAAAGTTGTCACATTAACAGGTAAAAGTGTATATTTATGGTAAAATTATTACATCGGAGTCAGCTTAACTGTTATCCCAAATTTCAATCAGTGTAGGTAGTCCGTGCAGACATATCTTCGTTTTATTGTGTCTTTTACCTGTCGGAAGCAGGGGGCATGGGCCAACTCGGGTTCATTAGGAAGCCCTAGCGGGCCAAATGTCATATTCTGTTCCTCAGGTCTTGTGCATATTGGCCTGCAAGTTTTGTCATAATTAGGTGTGAACTCCTTGATTAATTGTGCTACATACCTCCTTTGATTTTGAAAATATTAGGTGAGAGTGATAAATTTTTATTAATAAAAATAAATTGAGTATAAGTATTATTATTATTATTCTTGTCGATTTCAATATCTAATAAAGACTATTATAATAATTATATCTTACTCAATAACTCCTAATATTACAGTAGACAACAATTCTTACTATTCAGTAGACTAACTCTTGCTACACAACAAATAATATCCCAAGTATCTGGCGAGGTTCAAACCTATGACCTCTAAAATTATAGGGCCTCAACTTCGCCAACTAAATTAGGCCTCATTGACAAAATATTAGTACCTTAGGTACCATCAGTAAATATATAAGATACTTTAAGATAAGTTAATCCAAACATCCCCTAATAAACATTTGTGAAGAGCTTATTTAAATGAAAACAAATGCAAGCAACCATATTAATGAGTAAATTACCTTTTTTTTTTTTTTAAAAAAAAAAAGTTATCAATTTATCTCTCTATATTTTTTGAAAAATATATTAGTCACTCTCGCAAAAATCACGATCAGTGACAGTTGCGTAAATGTGGTATGACTTTTTACTGTGTCTATTAATTTTTAATCATGATAATTAATTATAATTAAATATTATATTTGTTTTAGTGAATTAAGTCAAACTACAATATTAGTATATATTATAAATTAATTTGTGAAGTTCACATGAAACCTGAATGGATTATTCCTCAAGTAAGAGGCTATTAATCGAGTCGCAAGCATATTATCTGACACCATTATGGAGCAAGGCCTGTGCCCGTCCCAATTCCTTCATTTGGGGCTGATAATATAGGCATGTGATTCACATTAATTATAGATGATAAGTTTGAACAACTTATAAATCTCAATAATTTCTCCTTTTTGTGGGCGCCTTTTCTGGGACAAAATCGCGAGACTCATAAGCAGAAAATATTTCGCACAAAAATCTCATGCTCCTTATCTGCAACCTTATGAAACGTGTGCCTACATCAGTTATCATAACACATTTTTTTTATAATAAATTAAGTCAAAAGATGCTAATTCCACTAAATATACATGACGAGGATTTAGAATGGGATACCTTTTTTTCTTGTGGCATAATTGAAATGACTGGCACCTTGCTTTAGAAATTAGAATTCCTTAGCCATTACTCTATGATAATGGTGGAACCTACAAATTCCAAATCCCTCTCCTTTTCAATTAGGGCCAAAAAATAAATTCAATTATTAAAATAATTTTTTATTTAAGACCGATTAATAAAAAATCACTTGAGTTCAACTCATTAAATATGATAAATCAAAATTGAATATAATTTTGATATATAATAAGCAACTCGAGCATTAATACTATTGGAGAAAAATAATAAAATATATTTTTAAAAAATAACAAACTAATCGAACTTAACTCACATTTGAGTTGATTTTAGTTTATATGAGTATAATTTGATTATTGATCCAATTAAATTCAATTGCAGTTTTTCAACTTTGAAAAAGTTTCAAATAAATTTTAAAAAATTAACGAGTTACGCTTGACTCGAATCTTTTTAATATAATCGATCTATAATTCACCGTGGAAAAACTCCACCCACCCCACAAAAAAAAAAAAAAAAAAGAGAGAGAATCTAATCCTAAGAATATTTAGAAAACTTTCTACAAATGCAAATTATAAATAAATAAATAAAATAAACATAAAAGGACATCATAGTAATAAAATCTCTTGTAACCCCAAAATTTTTATTTGATTAAACCATATACAAGTAAAACATAATATAACCTCACCAATTTACTAAACAACTATCAAATTGTTTTACTCATTTCACATATCACAGACGTAAATCGCATTTAACCCTATTTTTAATAATCTACACATGACTATTTCTCACATTTCAAAAGTAAAAAAAAAAAAAGTTCAAATCCAAATTTCATATTCATTTAAAAGTCACAATCGTTGGTACACTTCTTTAAATATAGTAGGGAATATGATACTAAAAGAGATTTGAAACTTAATATTGAAATCACCACCAACTTTGTGTATTCCCACCTTTATTATTAAAGTCCCCACCACTTTCCATTTCAATTATCCTGTCCAAACCATATCTTGTTTTTAAATATAATTAATTAGATATACGTTTTTACCCTTCATTACACACACATCACACATCAATGTATATATACTATATATGTTCTTCATGCAATTTCCTTCAATATTACATTAAATATAAAAACACACCAAATGAATAAAACAATTAAACTATTCCTGAGAATATTTATATAAAAAAACACCAAATGAAAATTAAAAAAAAAAAAGAGGTAAGATTTGAGGACTTCTTAATAATTCAATTATCTTAGCTTTAAATTTCCATTTAATAACAGGTGACAAATTTTACGACAATCTAATTTTAAATATTTTTACACCTACCTACAAAATGAATATTAATTAAATATGAAACATATCTCCATGAATACAACATGTATATATACCTCAATACTTTATTAAAAAGTATCACACACACATATATATATGATTATTATTTCCTGTATTAAATTTAAATAGAAATCAACAGGGAATCCCTCAAATTTTTTGAAAATTTTTATTTGGACTTGGTTCGGTCGAACTAATTCAATCACATAACAAGTGTAATATACTGTGATTGGTCATTTTTTTAAACTTTACACCAATCACATGACAAGTGTATTGCACTTGTCATATAATTGGCTCAGGTTTGTCCCAACGCGGTCCAGACAAGAATTTTTCCAAATTTTTAATTAAAAAAATAGAATTAAGATAAATTCACGTGTTCATGCAAACGTCATAAATAGCGTCCGTACAACTTTAATAACTTAGAATATGATGCTCAAAAAAAGGCGATCGCCTTCTCAAAAAAAAAAAAAAAAAAAAAAAAAAAAAAAAGCAGGGGATCGCAGTGTACAATTGAAAAGACCGCCACATTGTTTTCTTACCCTCACAACCAAACCTACCTTGGTCCTCTAAATCACCACCGTCCATTCCATTATTCCTCCCAAATCATATGGTATTTAGAGAATTATATATACTTCTTTTTCACCTCCACTTCACACAAACAACCCAAGAAAACACACATTACACATACTAGAATGCCTTCACAATTGATCTATGGCAATGATGGTATCTATAGGTCCCCAAGGCCTCCCCTTTCTCTTCCCCAAGACCCCAAATTTTCCATGATCCAATACCTATTTAGAAACTTGCCATCCATCTCCCACTTGACCGCACTCATCGATGCTGAGACCGGTCATACGATAACATTTTCCGTCGTAAGAACTCAAGTTTTAAACTTCTCCAAAGCCCTCCTTGACCTCAACATCTCCAAGAATGATGTCGTCCTTATAATATCGCCCAACTCCCTTCTCTTCCCTGTTGCCTTCTTTGCCGTGGTGGCCATTGGGGCCATTGCCACCACCGCCAACCCATTGTACACCACAGCTGAAATCTCCAAACAAGTCAAAGACTCTGACCCTAAGCTCATTATCACAATCCCCCCACTCTATGACAAGATCAAACACCTCAACCTTCCTTGTATCATGCTAACCAATTCCAAGACCCCAAGCAATTCAAAATGGTACAACTCATCCGACTTCATCAACAAAACATCTTCAAACGCATTGTTGTCCGACTCGGACTTCCCTCCAGTACATCAGGACGACCCTGCCGCCATTCTGTACTCGTCCGGGACTACAGGAACCAGCAAGGGAGTCGTTTTATCGCACAAGAACTTCATTGCAACATCCATGATGGTCACCTCGGATCAAGATCACGCCTACGGAGAAGCCAAGAACGTCTTCCTCTGCTTCCTACCTATGTTCCACATCTCCGGCCTGGTGGCCGTGCTGTTCGCACAGTTGCAGAGGGGGAACAAGGTGGTGGTGATGCCACGGTATGAAATGGTGAAGATGTTGAGGGCGATTGAGAAGTACAAAGTTTCACACTTTTTTGCAGCGCCACCGGTGATCGTAGGCTTAGCCAAGAACCACGAGGTGGTGAAGAAATACGACGTTTCATCCCTACGGGAGATCGGATCAGGGGCGGCACCACTCGGAAAAGATGTGCTCGAGGAATGTGCAAAAGTTTTTCCACAAACTGCTCTATACCAGGTAATTTGTGGTCCTACGTTTTTACACTCTTCCCCTATGTTTTTCTTGATGCTGACGAGAAAGGCCCTACGACGACGACGTGTATAAAATCCACAGTCACTTACATAGAAGTATTCTTGTCCAATTAATCTCAATATTTTGGATACTATGAGCTGATTGAGTCACTACTCTGTATTTTCATTCTACATTTGGATTGTCTGCGCTGTCCTGCATCAGAATGTTGATTCTTTATGCAAATCTGATGCCAACTGTGCGATATTTCTGGCATCATCGTCATCAGGATTTGAGTACCGATAAACTTATACAGCATGAAACTGGAATCTTGATTCAGACAACATTATTTTATGTTTTGCCCTGAGGCAGGGCTATGGCCTGACAGAGACTTGTGGGGCTGTCACCCTGGAAAACGCAGCGGCGAGTTCGCAGCACTCGGGCTCCACCGGGCTGCTTGATCCAGGAGTCGAAGCCCGAATAATGGATTTAGAAACAATGCAGCCTCTCCCACCTCTCCAGAAAGGCGAAATCTGGGTTCGCGGGCCCAACGTAATGCTAGGTATAGTTTGCATCAACGGGCTTGTTTAAAGCCCGGTTCAAATTCTCTGATCGATAATTCTCTGGTGAATGAAATACAATTTACGAATTGAACTTCTTAAAGTAATGGTTGTGTTTATTAGGTTATTTCAAGAATGAAAAGGCGACTAAGGAAACTATAGATGATGAAGGGTGGCTGCACACTGGAGATCTTGGTTATTTTGATAATGAAGGAAGGCTTCATGTCGTGGACAGACTAAAAGAGCTCATCAAATACAAAGGCTTTCAGGTACTTCAATTTTTTTACACTTCTCTCAAGTACTTCAATTTTGCTTCATGATTTTATATGTAATTTATACAGGGTAAATTACAATGACCTCCTATGAGATTTGGCATAATTACAAATACTTCTTGTTATTTAGAAAATTATCAATATCTCCCTGATTTTAACGGTCGTCTAACAATTAACTCAATCCGTTAGGTTTTCATCCATTTTTTGTAGTGAACTGATCAAAATAACTATTCTAGATTAAAAATTATAATTTTATTTATTGTTTAAAATTTTTGATTTTTTATGAATTGAATGGATAATTTTTTTTATAATTTTTAAATTTTTTCCATCCACCCCGTTTTAATTTAAAAAAAAAATATACTGAAAGAGTTGACAATTTTATAACTCCATCCAAGGATTACATAATTTCATCAAATATCAGGAGGGAATTTATAATTTTTCAAACAACAAAGGGAGTATTCGTAATTATACCAAACCTCATGGGGGTCATTGTAATTTACCCAATTTATATATTCAGGAGCCGACATGTTTATTTTTGTGTGAGGGATAAATGATTGGATATGGCTCGATTGAATCGAAATTATGGGATAGGATTTAATTTTTTTTCTGAGTTTTTACCTGATTTGATAAAATGTGGGATAAGGTTGAATTATACCACCACACCTCCAAGGCCCGGATAAGTTATCAAGCCTTATCTCGGGTCTCGGGCCTGATGGATTATTAGCGGCCGACTGTCATTTCTTATACTAAACCATGATAAAAGTCCTATAAAAAATATAAACAACATGAATTTGTGATGTGTGTCGAATCCACCAAAAATATACCTACTAAAAACTTGTGAAAGTAGTGAGTAGGGTCGAATCCACAGAGATTGGTTCTAAATTAATCCATTGAAAATAAAATAAAAAAAAAGGGGGAGTTTGTTTTAAAATCTAATTCTAGAATTAAATAGAAGAAAGTACGTAAAAAGAAAGTAGATATGAGAAGACATTCCAGTTAAATATAGGATCATGCTCAATTTCCTGGTTAATCATAGATGCAAGTATGACAATCATTCATAATAGATAAATTGGTTATGGTCATTGTACGACTTAACGACCTCACCTTTCCTTACCTTATCGATAGTCAAGGAACATTCGTCGACTAAAATTCCTAATCAGTAGACAACCTTGGGAACGTCCTCAAGATTTAATCTACCGACAGCATTAAGAAATAGAAAGGCCCAATTCTAACAAATAAACTCCTACGAGGATTTATTTAAGTTAGATTGTGCATTCTCCACAACATATAAAAAAATGACGACATAATCAATTATGCTATGTTGCCACTAGTTATTGAATTAAACAAACAATTACGGATTTGCAAATTCAATTAACTAGGCAAATATTCTTGAAAATGAATAACGGATCCTATCATTCATAAATCATATTATTTGTAATAAAAGCACAGAGAACAACACAAATACCAATATGAATGAAAGTAGAAAGTATAAATTAGATCTCACAACTCATAAGAATTAAACATTCACCGAATCTTTAACCAAAACTAAAAGAACTAGCCTAACATGCTGATAGAAGAACACATAAGAAGAAGAAGAGAAAATATTATTAAAACGTAGCGAATGAAAGATGTCGCTTTTTAGTTACCTAATTTTGTTAGGACTAGAAAAGGGTAAAATCCTAATTAAACTAAAAGTCCAAAAGAAGTAAATCTAATCCTAATTAAATTCTCTCATCAAAGTTAATTTCCACTCAATAAGAGATGTCCTGCTTCGCCTCAACTTCTTCTAAAAATCGAGTCTTCAACCTTTTTGAGCAACCCTATTTCCACAGCCCACGCCTAACAGTTTCTCCAAGGCTGTCAATTTCTCTAATTTTGGCATTTTGCTCCATTTTCTTCTTCTTTCACTCCATAGTGATTTAATGCTGCAGATGACACTATATTAAGAATATTTAGGCCATAAAAGAAGGTTAATTACCACATTAAATTATAATAAAATGCACTTCTATCAATTTGATACACTCGGCGTGTATATATCGAATGAAGTAATAAATATAATACTATTTTGTAATAAAAAAAATTACTGAGTTGTGATTGGTTAAAAATTATGTGAAAATGATAATTTCTTGTGGTTTAGGTTGCACCAGCAGAGCTTGAAGAGCTGCTGCTTACTCATCCAGAGATCAAAGATGCTGCTGTTATAGGGTAAGTATTAATGAAAGAAGTTCGTTTCTCTAAGGTCTATTTAATTCATATTAAATTTTTATTACAAAGTTTATTGTATTTAACATAAATAATCTGTCTCAAATTTTTTTACTATAAATAGGCTCTCTGATGTTGATGCTGGTGAAGTCCCAATTGCTTTTGTTGTCCGATCATCGTACAGTTCACTAACTGAAGTAGAGATCAAAGATTTTATTGCAAAGCAGGTAATGCATGAGAACTCATCAAACTTACTAAGTCGCCTCAACAATGAGACACACTGTGCTGATTTAACATAATCTATATTATTCGATATTTTCACGCTCGATCAATTCATTTGTACTATATTTACACTATTAATTAAGTGGAGGACTATAAAATAATCACATGTATTGACTAAAATACCCTTGAATATACTTTGTTTTCCCACCATTTCTTTAGTTCTTTATTCATGTTAATTCATTTGACCAGTTTTCATTAGTTAAATCACTTTTTCCTTTTCTTAATTTTTAGAAAAAAAAATACTTAAATAAATAAATATAATAAAGATTTAAATCATTCATACGCATCACGTGTGGTTCGATTACTAGTAAGCCTTATGGAGCATACCCCTAGAATATTTATTTTAGTTTAAAAAATATATGTGGGCTAAAATACCCTCAAATATATTTATTTCTTCTCCAAAGTAACTATGCTTTTAACCGATGTGGTTTATCTATACTTTTTTTATTTTTGTATGCACAGTTCAAATAAATTTATTCTGTCAATTTTGATCGATTATTTATTTTAAATTTTTTCTTCTTTATTTAATTAAATGAACATAATAAAAAATTTATAGTATGTATACTTATAGAGCAGGCTTCAATTGCTAATATAAAAATATTAATTTTTTTTTTTTTAATCTTGGGTTTGGTTGGTTGTGTGATATGGTTATAGGTTGCACCATACAAGAGGTTGAGAAAGGTGATTTTCAGTGAGGAGATCCCAAAGTCAGCCGCAGGAAAGATTTTGAGAAGAGAGCTCAGACAGAGATTTTTGTCCAAACTGTAAATCATTATATCATCGCTTCTGGTAATAAATTTGTACAACGTTTGCATATTTTCTTTTTTCTATGATATGGAAATAAATTCCAACATTTTATCCTACTCTACGTATGATTAAACAAATTCCTTTATATTAATTAAGAGGAAAAAGGGAGTGCTGTTATCAACAATACGAACTGGAAATTGTATTTTCGTCTGATAACTTATGTCTGGAAATTGGATATTGACGACATATTGAGGTTTATGAACATTTTCAGACTCGAGAATACATGTAAACAAACACGTTTTCGCTCCAAGCACTAAAAGAAAATTGATATTTTCTTAGGGCTTAAAAATCATGATAAATAAATATTATCTACCACGGAACTCAAACAAACAAATACAAAAATTTAAATTTTCATCATGGTTCAACAACATTTGCTGCGGTTTTTAGGTATGACCAAAATATTTGCTGTAAGTTTTAACTATAGCTAATTTTACAATCTCTCTTACAGAAATAACTTAATGGCCATAAGGAAAGTGGTTAATCTGTAATGTTTCTAATAATTTTTTTTTATCATAATAATAACTGTAACGAAAAATCATAATTTTTATACTAAACTACGATTTTGATGATTTAAAATTGAGAATGAAAACGAAACCAAATAAGGCCGGTACCCTGTTTGGAAGGCCTATGGCATGACAGAAACCGGACGGCCTATTTCGTTCGGAAATGTAAGGACCGATACACCTTATTCGGGCTCGGCGGGGGTGCTCGCTCCAGGAGTAGAGGCTCAAATAGTGAATTTAGGTACGATGAAACCTCTTCCTCCTCTCAGAAGAGGGGAAATATGGGTTAGAGGGCCGCTGGTGATGCAAGGAGAGTTAGAGATATTTCCGACAGATTCTGAACGATAACGTATGTACAAAATATAAGAACGAAGTAACTGTAAGACACAAGATTTATATGGATTAGAGCATGGGTTTTCATTTCCTATCAACTCTTTTTCTAGGGTATTTCAACAACGACAATGGAAACTATAGATGAGCAAGGCTGGCTGCATACTGGAGACATCGGATATTTTGACGACAAGGGAAGACTCTACGTTGTCGACCGCATAAAAGAGCTTATCAAATGTAAAGGCTTTCAGGTATGTTTGTTACAAAAATTCTTACTCAAATTAGGTTTAGGCGGGTCAAATCAATTACAGAGCAATAGTGTTACAGTTCTCGTATGATTGATCACTTTTCCAAAACTATACACGAACGCTATAAAATCTATTCAGATCGAACCAAACTCGATTTGAATTACAATTTTCATGTATGTACTAGGACATTTTTACTGCATTGGCTTCAAAAGAGTTCTTATAGGAACTTCTGAGAGAGCAATTGATTGAGTTAATCTTGTGTCTTGGGATGGTTTAGGTTGCACCAGCAGAGCTTGAAGAGCTGCTTCTACTCATCCTGAGATAAAAGATGCTGCTGTTATAGGGAAGCAGTGTTACAAGTTCATGTTGACATTTTTGAAACGGAACACAAAATTTGTGTCTCTTGAAGCCTGATTACATTCTTCTTAAATTGAGTTTTGCCCCCTCATTATACAAAACAAAGATGGATTATTCCCTATACTATACTTAAAATTCATGATAACTTATTATTTATCACAGTCAAATAATGTCGATGCAAAAACTTAAATTCGATCATAATTAATCAACGTTTATCATGGTTTTTACCTAGTGATCAAAATAATTTTATCATAATTTTTTATTGTAGCTAATATTTTGGCTTTGATCACTTGCAAAAACAACGACTTATAGTCATTGCATAGTTATGATTAATTAACTAGCATTTGCCATAGTTTTAATTTTTCACTAAGATAATTTAATCATAATAAAAAGTCATATTTCTTTCGAAAAGTTGCTTAAATTGGTATTTTAAGGTAAATTCACCGTTAAAGATACAACGAATCACCAAATTATTTTAGATGACAATTCCAAAGAATTTATTTGGAATTTCTGTATCAATTGATTTTTTAATTTATTTATTTATGTGGGAAAGAAAGATGAAGAAAAGGAGATTTGCACGTCTTTTTTGGGGTGTCCCATAATCGAACTATTAATTATGTAATGCAACGGCATATAAGCTTTTGACTGAAAAAAATTGTTCAGATTGGGTGATGCTGAAGCTGGTGAAGTCCCAATAGCATGTGTGGTCTGCTCATCCACCACTTCACTTGTCGAAGAAGAAGTGAAGACATTTATTGCAGAACAGGTTTAATTAATTACTTTTTATTTTTTATTTTTATATGGTAGGTGTAATTTCTTGTATATCTATATAGAAAGGGCATAAAACAAGAATGTGCAAACCTTAAACTTGTCCCATATAAAAAAAAAAAAAAAAACCCTTATACTTGTCACTAATTATGTATTAGGGATAATTATTTCTGCCTTTTCTTGAAATTTGATATAATTATATGTAAATTGTCTATGCATGGTTTGAGAAATTATATTTGGTATCCCTAATATTTGTTTCTGTCTAACAAATAGATTTATCTGTTAATCAAAATTTATTGAATTTGCTGATATTAGCAAATAAAGTTGAATGAAAATTCATAATTACCCTCGATTGACTTATTAGTCACTTATTACAGATCAAATATATCTTCTCTAACAAAAATACTCGTACAAGGGTGAATATATAACTCATCACAGGTATTAGCGTGTGAAAATGTATATGGATAATTGGTTAGAAAAATATTTGTTTGACTTGTAATACTTCAGTAAATAAGTCAATTAATTGATAGTAAATATAGATTATCATTTAATTTTTTTGTGAATATCATCAAATTTGATGAACTTTGACTAACGAAAGGGTTCAAACATCAATGATACTAGATATAATTTTTCAAATCACAAAAGATTTATGTGTAATTATATCAAACCTAAAAAAAGAACAGTATAATTATCGTTATATATTATATTAAATTAATATAATTTTTTTATCTTATTATAATTTAATTATTAAATAGTAGCAAAACTTATGCATAAAGTTGTCACTATATATAGACATAATGACATATCCGTCAACAACATAAATACAGTAGCTAGTAACAATTATTTATTGTCACAAGGCCAACACTATCATGCGTCATTATTTTTTAGTGATAATTTTTATTATGAAGTAATGAATTTATGATTTAAAAAAATATTTTAATCACTTAATTTAATAATTACCTATAATATTAGGATTACCATTTAATTAATTTTCTCCTTTTTAAGAGTATAATTTTTATTTTATTTTTTGTTGGATTGAATGGTAACAGGTTGCGGCATACAAAAGGTTGAGGAGAGTGGTTTTTACTGACAGCATTCCAACGTCAGCATCAGGAAAGATTTTGAGAAGGGAACTCACACAAAGATTTTTATCAACACTCTGATCAACATTGTTACCTACCTTATTGCAAATGTGGGGAAAAATGTAATTTTATCCATGTGATAATATAAATGTATACCTATTAAAAAAAATTAGCAATATACTCTCCTGTATTTTTTGAGGTACGTAAATTGCTTTATTTTAAAAATAATAAGGGGAGTAAATTGCTATATTTTTTTATAGGGGGTAATTTACTAATTTACAATATCACAGGGGGTAAATTGCATTAAACCCCAAATGTATGTACCAATGTTTAAAAATTATAATAAATTAATGCTATGAAAATACGATTAAATAAATCAAATGTAAAAGGCTAAATTATAACTAAATTCTTATTTATAGTGAAAACATTTATCATGGTTTCAGTTTTGATTTATATTTTTATGCCATTTACTGAAATAATGATCGATAGATGTTGAGAAGTTTTTATTAATTATTAGCTAATCACATTTATCGAACAGCGAATTAAGAGAGAATATGATGAAAGTGATATGAAGGTTTCAAGTATCTCAAATATCATTAAGACTGAAACGAAATCAAGAGTAATTTCTACCAGAAAGGGAATTTGGATGTTTTAATTTACAACTTCTGTTGTTAAAACTTTGAAGTTAAGCGGAAAACAGAGAGAACCTCATAAATCATATGAGAAGAGAACATTTCGTACTAAATTGCTTGTGCAGCGAACATTCAGTCCACTTGTCGTGAAAATTTTTTTTATCACACTTTGACGGCACACCAATACATAATTCATATATATCTCATTTTGAATTTATTTGTAATTTAATATAACTATATGTTTTAATTTCCAATATATGACACGAACTGACGAACGAACAAGACGTTGAATTTATATAAAAAAAAAAAGTCCCTGAATTATTTAATTGGCGAAGCTGATCCCTATTTTAAAATTCAACAAAAATAAAACAAAATTACACTGTCAAAGTCTTTTCATGTGACTTATGAGTACTTCCACAAAAATACAATGCCATGAAATTTTTTTCCTTTTTGATTATTAATTCTTTCCACTAGAAGAAGTGTTACTTTCCATCATTGCTTGTTATTATGATTCAAAGAAAAATGAATCATGGTGACTATTAGCCAATGTTTCTATATTGGACATTGTCAGAACTTATGACAAATATTTTTATTTAAGCAGCAAATATTAATTAAAGATGATTAAAATCTAAATTTTTGAATTATTGTATTTAATAATAGTAATAATATTGATTTACTATTATTTCTAAATCATAATTATTTTTAATATAGGAAAAGGTCAATTTTCTTTTGTAGTGCACACTGCATACACCAAGAAAAGTATAAATAAAAAAATAGTCTCAATCAATCTGACAAAAATTGACTATTTGATTATTTGGATTATATGTTAGTCAGTAACCAAACAGTCCATAGAATTTGTCCAAAGTGCCGCCCTAATGATGTCCTAAATTGGGATTATTGTACAAAAGAAATGACATTAAACAAGACATAAGCTGCAACCAAGTGACAAAAATGTATAAATAAACAAAAGATAACATATGAGTTTTCATGTTTATTTTCAAAGCTTTAATAAGATATATATGTCTTCCTAATTATTAAATTTTAAGGTCTGAATCTTTCTACTTGAACGGGTATTGTTATTTGCTACTTATTCGGACATTTATTTTCTCTAAATTTTTGGTATCGTAACATCTGGTTACGCAACTAACAAAAAATCAACCAATGGTATTAAATATAGTCATGAATTATTGCATTACACTTGTATTAATTATGATATAAAACATGAAAGAAGAACATCCAAGAAAAGAATATATATGTGTTGAAACAAAAGGAAATTTGATGTCTGAATACTTGATGGCTGAACATGATGAACAAGGTTGATTACTGTCTGTGAGATGGTTTGGCTAATCAAGATTGATCAGATCAGAACTGATGGATATCTCTTCATGTTCCCTTATAGTGTTAATGATCCCAGCAACCTCCCTCATGTTAGGCCTTGCTGATGACGAGATATCGATGCACTTCAAAGCCACCTGCAGCAAACTAACCATGCTTTCCTCACTTGCGCCTTCTGAAACGAGTGCCTTATCGAACACTTCAACCGTCCATTCTTCTCTGATTGCAGAATTCACCCATCTAGCTAGATCGAATCCGTTGTTTTGGACTACGTTTCCAGTTAGCAGCTCAAGAAGGATGATGCCGAAGCTGTAAGTATCTGTCTTGAAGGCATTGTTTGAGGAGATGATGCCTCCAGAAGGGGAGTTATTTTCGTGGAAGCTGTCTAACTGAGCAAGAAACGACTGATCTTGGTTGTCGGCATCTGCTAGGCCGTATTCACTTATAAGTGGCTCCATTTCGTTGCTGAGTAAAATGTTGGATGACTTCAGGTTTCCGTGGGCTATTCCATCAGCTTGAAGCCCTTGGTGCATGTAGGCTAATGCCGCGGAGATCTTGGCTGCAACGGCTAATCTGCTTCCCCAGTCGAATGATTGCCTGTCTTGGGATTCTGAAATTGACAGGCTCAAGAATAGGTGATGACGGTCTAGAAAGACATACATCAGCAAACCATATAGCAGAAAGCGAACTTCATTTGCTTCTGGTGGAGTGAGAGATGGATGAACTTACCATGGAGAAGCCTAAAGAGGCTACCATTCGCTTGAAATTCGTAAACCAGGAGTTTTTCTTGGCTGGAGCAATAAAACGCAACGACAGGCAACACGTTTGGGTGCTTGACTTGGTCTATCCTCTGCATCCTCTTCTTGAAATCATCCCTTGAAATATACCAGTCCCTTATTCTCTTCACTGCCAGAGTCACTCCCTCATTTAGTGTCACCTTGTAGAGGCTCCCGTTTCTGCCTCTCCCGAGCAATTCAGCCGGAGACCTCAGCAGATCCTCGAATTTCAGCTCGTTGACCATTGGACTAGACAGGACCACAAGTGATGACGAACCCCTTCCACTTTCAGCCGATGTTATGGAAAACTCTGACCTGTTTCCTCCAACAACTTTCGACTCACTGGACGTGCTGCTTACCTTGTCGTCTGTCACTTGAGAGCCCTTTTTAGCAACATTTTTCTTTGAGTTACTTTTCCCTTTCTTGATCAGTTTGAATGCAACTAGACCCACAATGATTATGCCAATCAAAGCATATCCTGAATACATGAAGTAGTCTTTCTTAGAGGAACCTTTCTTTGCAGCTGGAGGGGAAGGAGGGCAAGCATTTGGCAATGGCTTCCCACACAATCCAGGATTGCCTAAAAAGCTCGTCCTATTGAATCGGCCCCCAAGATCAGGAACTGGGCCGCTGAGATTGTTGTTGGAGACATTAAATTCTTCAAGATTGGAGAAATCAAACTTCGGTATCAACCCACTCAGCTGATTGTTATCAGCAAGAAAAGTCAGCAAACCTGAGATTCTTGACATGTCCGGGATACCCCCAGAGAAGCCGTTATCTGATACATCAACCCTTTTCAAATTGCTCAACCTCGACAGAGATCCAGGGAGACTGCCTGAGAAGTTGTTCCCATGCAGATAAACATGCGTGAGGTGGCTGCATTTGGATATCTCGTCTGGCAACGTCCCAACAACGTTGTTGGAGTTGAGGCTAAGTACCATAAGAGCCTTTGTGGAGCAAAGAGAGGCAGCATCCAGCGTCCCTGTGAGATTGAGTTCATCGAGCACTATTTTCTTGATCGTTGCTAAATCGCTGTAACAAGTCACCCCTTTCCATCCACCTTTGCACGGGTCTGAACTCGTATTCCAGCCCCAGTTTTCGCCTCTCTGAGGAGCAAGCTTCTCGATGAACTGCACCAACGCGTCCTTTAGCTTCTGTCGTTTCTGCATCAGCCATCGACAGCAGAAGAAAGATCACCTTCAAGATCAACATCAACTGAACTCGAAGAATCATCATGCTCATGATCAGCTGAATCTCAAGAAAAATGTTGGTATAACTCACTTGAAAGTGGCTGAATTTACGAGAAGGATCGTCTGCAGAAACTGATGATAGACTATGAATACTAACAAGAACTCATGAACTAATAGAAAAAACGGAAATGATAAGTATTATTTGTTTGCCGGCAGGGGAGGGAATGGGTCAATTTTGATATGATATGAACATCTCAGATGGCTTCTGCTCAATCCCAGTGTTGAAAAAGTGGGAATTGTGCTGTTACAATCCTGAATCTGCGGAACAGGTCAGAACTAGAAACAGAGTGTTTTTTCTCTAAGCATTCCATATGGTTCAATTATATCAAGAATTGCGCCAGAAAGTAGTACCATTCAGATGCAGCCAATAAGGCCTGTTGGGTTTAATTTGCTAAGGATGAACCAAATGCAAGAGATGTGAAACACTATCATTGTCCATGATATTTTGGTTCTCAGCTGCTACATTATCAGTCATCACTTAGTGCACAAGCAGTGACTTTTGAAGCGCCATTCACATTCCACTGTAATATGATTTGACATAAATATTAGGCTACAAACTAGGAACGGCATTCCATTGGGTTTTGTCCGGCTCGAGATTCGTCCCGCTTCATTTTTGGAAATTCGTCCAACGGACCCGCCTATAGCCGGACCCAGAACCCAGCCGAGCTCCAGACCCAATGGGTCTATCTTATGAAACTTGATCAAATTTTTTATATTTTTCAATATAATTTTCTATAAAAAATTATTATTTTTAATTACCTAATAAGTTATTATTATAAAAATATAATTTAATTTACAAAATATATCTGTTAAATAAAAAAATAAATATATTTACAAATTTTATTCCAGGTGAGTTCATGATTCAAAATCGCGGTATCGGTGATAATATCGTGGGTATTGTTCCACATCGGTCGTAGTGTATCGGGATATTATGGGGCGATACGAAGCAAATATATAATATACTTAGAAAATTCTAATTTTTTTTTTGTAAAATCATAAAAATTATAAGTATCACAAAATACTATTTAATATTACAAACAAAAAATTTTATGGTATCAAACATTGTTAAATTAATCATAGAAGTGCTTAAGAAATTAATATATAATATATATATATATATATATATATTATATAATAAAATCATAAAATAAATCACACGTACACTGCATTGTCTATATTTTATTTCTCAAATTAATGACAATTCAATAAAAATTCTGTCAAAGTTGTCTAGGCCCCACAATAATGATAATAATCTCTTTAGGATTATTAGTAAGTTTATACAATTCTTTAGCGTCTCCAAACTTGATGCCATCAACCAATTCATATTAAATCCATGCAACAAAATTAGCCAACATTTTCCAAACAATTTTAAGTGAATCAAATATTCTCAAATTAATTTTCTTTGTATCAAACTATATGAGTTCCAACAGAAAACTAGAATTCATATTTTCAATACTTTAAATGACCAAAATAAACTATAAAACAACTTATGCATTATTAAATTTCAAAGTGTTTAGAAAGAATTTCAAAGTGCTTTGAAGAGAATTTTAAAAAATAGGCCATGAATTTTGGGAAGAACATTTCTTTTTTGGCCGATAAATCGGATATTATCAGCGATAATATCGGATACGAGCGATATATCATTGTATTGGTGATAATATCGAATTATATCGGATATTATCGGCGATACCAAATCATCTCTGATGATATAGGGTATCAGACGTTTTTATGCCGATCCGAATACGTATCGGCCGATATTATTGGATATCGCCGATATTTTGAACTATGGGTGAGTTATGAGCAAGACTTAGGACCAACTCGGGTCCATGAATATCGCAACGAAAAAAGTTGTCCTCGGATGCAACCTAATAAGTTTAGAACCAAACTCGACCCAAGAAACCCGGCTTCTCCAGTCCCATTTGCCATCCGTAACTCCTCGTTTTATCTTCAAATGTGATGCATGTATAAATAAAAAAGATACTGTAATAACAACAAAATGCATATGTTCAATATTTTTACTTTTATTGAATTCAAGAAAATAAGCCATACATAGCAAATCAATCACAATGGCAGACATAGATGATCACGCTTTCATAAGCCACACAGCAAAATGTAAACAGATCATAAATCTCAGACTTACAGGCAGACATAGGCCTTTCATTGTCTCACACAAACAGTACATACATATACCACACATGGCTACAAGCAGTACATACATACAGTTGGCTCCATGAGCCACTTTGGTTACACATTACATAAATAGCTCATCCGAATTTGCAGGAGGATAACTTTACGGCCGAGTGTTTTGAGAGTAGATGGCCTTTAGGCAATTATACAAGAAACAGAGATACCAACAAATCCGGTAACAAATAAATGCATGATGATGCACAGTTATGTCTTCAGATCATCTGACATGGCTGATGGTACACAGTGGCGGGTGAGAATGTTCAAGGTTGCCGCTTTTGCAGTCCTTGTTCGGAGAACCACAATCTGCAACCAAAAGTTAAATCTCTGATTTGATCAATAAACTGTTGGAAATAACAGAACATGGCGAGAGACAAGATGCAATGAACGAGTATGGTCCATTGAAGAAAATGACAGAAACTCCGAAAGCCCACCTGCTGGTATTCCAAATCGAATTTCATATATTTATCAGTGCAGCTCTCAACCATGCTAACCAAGCTCTTCAGATTCTTAACGGGCTCACCATTGAAGGCAAGTACCTAAATGCAAACAAACGTCGTGAGAGAAAATAAAATGTCATCCAAAGAAGAAAGTGTAGTACTGCATTAAGAGGTACATGATAATTCAATTGTGATATCAAGGCTGGCTTCAAGAAATAACCTGAGTGTTGACAATGTCCTCGTATCCGATATTGATGTCAGCTACAAGCACCTGTAATAATGCGACAAGGTGGAAACAAAGGTAATCACAGATGAACACTCTTAACTGTAATGAAATGTTAAAAGCTCCGGCATTAATTTGATGTTAGGAAGAACCTGGGAAATTACAACAATTTGTTCATCTACTGATTCCGGCATATCATGTAAGACCTTGTCCAACAGCTTGACCGGAGCTTCACACTCATACTCCTTTCCATACTGGAGATATAAGACCAAAGACGTGAGAACTGAGAACTAAAGAATGTGCTATACTTGTAAAGCATTGCAAATTTTCTTAGCCATAATATCCCTTCACACTGCCAAATTCATGTTCTTAATTAATGTAAGTCAAATTTTCATTTTTGAATGAGAAAGGCAAACTTCTACATAAAAACCCAATACACTAGATGGACTATCAACATCAGAGAGAATGTTAGTAGAGAACCCTATTAAATCATTTAAAGTTACTGGAAACAATCAAAGATGCCTGTGGGCAAAACTTGTCCCCGTACACCATATAAAACAGTAGATACAGATACATTAGACGTTACTTCTTCATGGTAAAGAGAGCAGAATACGAGAGATCTAATAGTTATTTAATTGTATAGATGCATGGACAGATTTTGTTTAGCCTGGTACCGATGCTATTTCAGACTGGAAAGTAGTCTTAGATACAGCTCATATACAGAACATCCAGATTTTGAGTTTGCTAAGGAAACACATAACTGAAAGCGAAAAGAAATAGCATTCATACTTAAGCAACACAAACGGAAATTATCTGCTGTAAACTTAGCTGTAAAATAAATCCTAAACCACACACATGGGTAAGAAAGCAAAAAGTAAGGTCTTAATACCATTGGGAGGAACACACTCACCTCAGAACGGAGATATGGAACAGAAACTGGCGTAAAAACGAACCCTGCGATGATATAATATGAAGGAGGTTTGCCATCATTGTGAGCAGGAACAAGCCGTGTATGAGTTCCAAGATCGACTTTGAACTTGAGACGCTCTGAATTACGGAAAACTTCAATTTCAGCACTATCATCAGTATATTTTTGGGACACAAGGTAGCTGAAACCTATGCGCTCTCCATGCCTAAATGGAACTGCAAGAAACCAAGAAAAACAATCACGTACTTTATCAGTGGAAAGTTACTTAACAGAAGAAATGCTGCAGAAATGCCACGAACAAAGGGTTTCACAATGAAGTACACACACAACAGTTTTAGGTCCATATGCATCATAGATGGAGAACAGTACTGAATAAAAGCAAATGACACTGCTCAATAAGAGCTGTCAACATAAAATGTATTAACAGTTTAATCCATCTTCATTACTGTTTTGTCTTAGCTACTTCTCCCCAACTGAAGCTCCCCTCTGGGGAAAAGGGGGATGATCCCACACATATGCTTGCACGCAAGCAGCATTAATTTGTTCAGTAACTTGCCATCAAAAGTAAATAGTCACAAGAGTAAAACATACTACAGCACGTAATTCCCGAATGTATGAAAACATTCAAGTTTTTTGTGATAACAATCAGGAATTACTATGCAAGTAAAACATATCAACAATTCCATATTTGCAGGAAAACCAAGCAATGGATTACCAATGCGATACAGCCAGTCAATATCCTTTTCATGAAAATATGAAATAAAATTCTTTGCCAATCAATTTCAAGGCAGCACATATGGTTATATGCACCCGTGAGGAGAAAAGCATATCACTATTAGTATATTACATCTATTCATCTATGAGAAGTCAAAATCCTTTTTTTGATCTTACCTGTTCCATCTTCACCAATGTCAACCCCATCAAAGCTAAGGATGATATCTGATGGCTTCAAAACCTTGAATAGTGGAGAAGTTGGAGCAATTCTTCGTATACGGATACCATTATGATCAAGTCTCATTCCCATTGACAACCGCAAGTCTTTATTCTCCATCTTCTGCCACTGAATCCCAAGAACAGGGTATCCTGCCAGACAACAAACAAATATTTGATGACAATAGTAGCACCTCTTGTAAGACATGCATGCACGTTTGAGATTTGCATATATAATTTATCTAAAATAGAAGTTAAACTCAAAATGTCCCCTATCGAATTCTTAAAAAGGCTTTACTGGATACGATGTAAAAAAGAAGAAGAATAGAATAAGAAGCAAAAGCAAGAGGAAGAAGGGGCAGTATCCAGATATTGTACCAGTATACATTCCATGCTTCTCGTAATCTTGTATGAAGTGCATGATGACTGGTGTTGGTATGACATAGCCAATATTCTCCACATCCTCATGTTTGATTGATTGAAATGCAATACCAACACAAACTCCCTTTTCATTGAAAGCAGGTCCCCCAGAATTTCCAGAGTTTACAGCAGCATCTATCTGTAAGAACAATAATTTTTACAAGATTCAATTTTTTAGACTAAAAGCTGGAGATGAATTGTTGCTAATTGCAAATAAGCTACCTGCAAACCCAGCAGTTCAGTGGAACCATGAACATATGAGAGAACTTCTATTCGTGAGACAACCCCGCTGGTGACAGAGATAGTATCGCCCCCAATCGGGTAGCCCACAACTGTCACAGCATCTTGAAGTGCAGGTAGATCACCAAAGGCTACAGGTGATATCCCTTCCCAGAATTCATCATCATTTACTGTTAACAGAGCTGCAATATCATTTAAACCACAGTCAATATCATTACAAGTAAACTCTAGCAAGTTCCATGCATGCAATTTTCGGGTGATCATCCATTACAGGCTGGCTCATTTACTTTGATAGATTGGATGAAGGAATGATGCATAAAATATATGATTTTTTGAAAGACGTGATTACTTTATCTGAATGATATCATGTGTGATTGTGTACTTCATATGATCAAATTCAGAGACATTAGGCACATCTTATATTGTGTTCATTTTGATGGATTTAATAACATGATTAATTAGGTTGTCTAAACTGCACTGCCACCACTTCCTTTCCTTTTCGTTTATTTTCTTCTATTTCCTTTGCTTCTGTTTCTCGGTGGCTTTATTCGACAATATTCAGCAAATCACTGGCCTCATCGGTATCACCAAATCTGTCATGCCAGCAAAAATCCACCCCTATCTATACGTGCCTACCTAACAGCCAGGAACTTCATAACGGACACCGTTATTGCTGTTCCGTCGCTGCTCAGGTGAACCATTATTAATTCAATAAATGCATTAGTTCTATTGCCTTATTTAACTAATACACTCTTTAGAAATTTTTAGCAACAAGACAAGATCTCTTGGTTTTGATTTGCCAAGAAACATGAATGTGATGACCACTAAAACACAAAATGACACGTTCTTGCGAGCGGTGTTCACTTAGTTAAACCAAATGAAACTGACCGAGATATCTTTCCACTTGTTAAACTATTTGATGAACCAACTTAGCTGGTTCAATTCAGTTACTTAATGAAAATTTTTCCATTTCCACAAATTGGAAATTAAAATTTCTAAAAGAAAAAATATAAAAAGAACTCTTAAGTAATTAAAATTTAAGTGACAACGAATAATACTAGTATAATATCTAAATTATAAATTTAATAATGTATACACATATCTATACGTATACGTCTGCATGCACAAGTTCTTCTATAGGATAAGAAGAATATATTCCAAAACAATACAGATCCGAAGGCCAAAAAGATTTCCAGAATTGATGCCGGTGGATCTCGCTTTGCACTGCATACTGCATCTTCGAATTAGGAAAAGTCACAGCAACAAGTTGACATTCAAATAATTCAAGTAAAACAAGTTTTCAGACAACAGCATGACATACAATTACCTACACCACAAGACTCTGGAGAGTTAACATGGCCGAAGATGAAACGACGAAAGTAGAAATAAATCAATCAACTAAATCTAGAGCATTCTTACCAATGTCGCATTCGACGCCAATAGCGAGAACAGTGGCGACATACTTGGTGTCGGAACCTCTCTTTTTCAACTTGATCTGAGTATAATGCTCCACCGAATGCGCACTCGTCAGAACCCTCCTTCCCTGGATCACAAACCCACTGCTGCTCGAACTGTACTGCCGCTTCCGCTGCCACGGCAAAGAGAAATTCGGATCTGTGTGAACGCAGAAAACCTTCACCACCGAGTCCATGGCTGGAAGAACCCTAGCTACAGAGCCCTCCGCATTAACCGGCGGAAGCACAGGACTGGTAGCGACAGGCAGAACGTCATTGGAAAGAGTCTCGTCGGTTGGAGCTTCAGGCTTGGGGGTTTTGTCGGGGCGCTCACGGCGGCGTCGCTGGTGTTTAGCGGAAGGTGGTGGAGAATTCGAGGTGACGAGCTCCACGTTGCTGACGGAGGACCTCACTTCATTCCCCCCGGCGGCTGCCTCGGGATTAGTGGCGCCGAAGACGGCGTTCTCCTGCCGCTTTCTGGAGCGCCGGCCGTGCTTACGCTTACGCTTGGTCCCGATGCCCATCGCTGACATTGAAAATGACGGGGGTTGAGGGGGACAGCATCTTATATACACACCTGGAACGACGTCGTGGAATCCCTTTGACTTGTAGAGAAGGAATCTTGAAATATCTTAAGGCTTGAACCTCAATTTAATTTAAATTATTAAAAAAAACACATAATTTAAATTATTTAAATATAAATAATAAGTTAAAAAAATTAAATTTCTAAAAATGTTCTTTAAGTGTAAATTACTCAGCGAAGCTTCAAGAGATTTTGATTTCAATTTTAATGAATAAAGTTACTTAAATCAACTCGACACTTTAAATAAACATATTTAATATTTATGTATAATTACACAGTATAATAATTTAATATTTAATAAAAAATTATGATTCTATCGTGTTTGTATATCTTAATTTTTATTCAATTATACAACATTTAGATTCCCTAATCAATGTCGTACCATGCACGTTGACCCGTGCAATGTACTCAAATTTTTTAATAAAAATAAAATAAAATATAAATGTAAAAGTCAACTGTTAGTCAATTCTTTAAGTAATAAAATTAATTTAAAGTATTAAAAAATTAGTGTCAAGTCAAAAATGTGAACATGACAGATAATAATATATAGTATAGATTAATTTATAATGTTATTTTTATTTTTTTTCAAACTTTTTGCAGTAAATAAATTCATTATGATGAATATGAAGCAGAAAATGAGTAATGGACTATATTGATATTGGGCCTATTGGAGACCTAATTTTGGGCTGATACATCTAATTTGTGTAGAAAATTATTTATTTCTTTTAAGGTTTTAATTTAGGGGTGGGAAATTTTATTTAATACTCGAAAAATATAAAAATAAAAATAAAAGAATAGTTTGGTTTGAGTTAGGTTGAAAATAGAGGAAAATTCAAAATTAAGTCAAAAAAATATATAATATAAAAAAATAGAGAAAAAATTCGATTGTCATTGATCTCGACACGTACTTGTAATTAATTTTATGAATATTTATTTGATGATGCATTATTTTGTATAATTGTATTGAATTTCATTCTACCATGTTTTTTCGTTTTAGAAGAGAAAATTATGGGTAAATTGCATAACACCCCCCTGTGTTTTAGGAAAATAGCGCGAAATCCCCATGTGTTAAAAAAATAGGCAAAAAACCCCCCGTGTTATCTAAAATAGAGCAAAATACCCCCTCTCCGTTAGAAACTAACGGAGAGTGGCCACACTCGCGGCTTGTGCAAGTTGTCCTCATTTTTTGTTGATTTTCAGATTTTTAAGTGCACAAAATGTTCAATTCACCCCTTTGTTTGATAATGTGCACATCTTTTAAAATTCATTATTTTAAATAAAAGTTTATATAAATATAAATCAAAATTACTTATGATATTATATATTATTAATTAAATTAATTATTATTTAATTTAAAGTATATTTTGATATTTTATTTGTAACATCCACACAATTTTAATATATGATTGTGGGATTAATTGGTAAAAATTTATGAAATTTATTTAATTAGTACATAAATTCTATATTTACTTTTGATTATATTAAAACTTAAACGGAGTAAATTGGAGTTCGGTATAATATTTGGGATCAAATTATATTAATTAAGAAATTAGGTAGGATGTATTGGTAATTATCAAAAAGAATAAAAAAAAAAAGAAAGAAAGAGAGAGTGAGGTGGTAGCAACACAAGTTGCCACCTAGCACCTCACCTCATGCATCTACTCACACACACACACACACACACACATTCACACATTCAGCATACACACACACTTGACGGGAGAAAGAGAGAGGAAAAGAAGAAGAAAGAAAAGAAAAGAAAAGAGAAGAAGAGGAGAGAAAGAGAAGAAGAGAAGGGGAAGAGAAAGAGAAGAAAAGAGAGAAGGAAGTGGGGTTGTTCTTCATCATCTTCAAACTTCGAAATTTTCATAAAAGATTTGGTAAGTTTTGCTGAACTTTCATGGTTAAATTCGTATAGGAGCTGCATGTTAGTCAAAATGGAAGAAAATACCCAATTAAACTGGAAGAGAAGTACCAGAATCGACTCTGTTTCCGATTAGCCTCTGTAAATCTCGATTTTAAAAGGGTTATACTGCTCCAAATTTAGTGATTTTTGAACCTGTGTAATCTTTGATATGTTTACTAAAACTTTCTAGTTTTGAGAAGAAACCAAATCGGTCGTTTGAATGGGTTAAACGGAGGAAACATTCTGTTGCTCTGTTTCTGCGGGTAAATTGACAGGGTGTGTTTAAAACCTTGTGAGTAGAGTTTTACTGGTTAAATTCGAATGATTCTTGTGTAAATTGAAACTAGATACATAGGAGGTTATATTGTGAAAATTTGGTAAATTTTGGCACAGTATATGATTTTTCAGAGAATTTTAAAATAACAAGGTTTGAATCTGTTGCTGTCTAAAGGACCAGGTTGTATTTAAACTTGAATAACTAATTATATACATATCCAATTTGTATGATTCTTGCTGTAAATGCAATTAGAGACTCATGAGAATACTTGGTGTAAAAATTGAATCTTTATCAATTGTATGTTTGTCCGAGGGAATTTTATAAACTGAGACAGAGATGCTGTCAAGGAAAAATAATTTCATAAAAAGGACAGATTTTTATAAAATTGACCTTTATGGTTAAAAATACAAATCACACATCATTGGATATCTTATTATGTCTAGTTTATTATACTAATACAGTTTCTAATGTTAGTGATTGTAATTAAAGTTGTGATATACTTAGTGAGTAGGGCTCATTCTGTGAAGATTGTAGATTCAGGGCTGTAAGGGTAATTTCTAAAATATAAAAACTGATTTTAATAAATCAGAATATATATTGATGGAAAGATAATTGAGTCTATTTTATGTAGAAGAAAACGGAATAAAGATCCGAATTTTATAGAAAGAGATATTCAGAAATTAGTGAGAAGTGTACGAATGTAGTCGAGTGCTTTTTGAAAGAACTTCAATATCGACGATTCATTGACGATACATCTTATACCTTATTTTAGGACACAGGAACAACGTTCGAGATTGTGTACATCATTCTACTATTTAAATAATTGGGGGAAAGTGAGGTAAGTATAGCTAATTGGTTTATATATATATATATGTGTGTGTGTATGAATATAAGTATTGCTTGTTGGATTTATGTATATATTCATATGGGTGAAATATGAATGGTATGTATACTTGTTAATGGACGTTGATGGTGATTAAGATTATCTACATATCTGTGGAATTGCTATCATGTGCTTAATTGTGATCGTGCTACACGAATGTTGGCTAAATGATTGTGGGGTTTTGTAATTGAATGTGGAGGAAATCAAATAGAAAGTGATTGACGAAAAAATATTATTATATGGAATTGTACGAGTAAGTGAATAATAGTATTATCTATATGAAAATAATATATCTTCATGCAGTTGATTTATCTGAAACGGTATGCAACATTGATGCTGCGTGTGAAAATACATTGAAATGCATTTGGTGATGTGTATGGATGTTTGTAAAGAAATATGTTTTTATATGCATAGCTTACAAGGATATATATGTGAATTGAGGGTGGTGGAAATTGAATATAATGATGTGAATACCCTTGATGAATATGCGCTATGATGCGATATGAAAAAGAGCATACTGCGATATAAAAGAGCTATGATGCGATATGAAAAGAGCTATGAAGCGAATTGAAAGAGCTATGATGCGATATAAGATTGATGAGCCGGCTGTCAAGGGGATTCATGTATATAATGAAAGGTGAGGTTGAGTTGATGGAGAAAAACACTATATCACCTTCTGGTAAGCAGACTAGGAGTAGGAGATTGTCTACTGTGAGTTGGCTATATTGTGTAATATGTGTTGGTTATGTTGGTATCATTTTTTGTACTTAACTTGTTGCTTGAGTATATATATAGACTGAAAAGCTATACTTACTGAGTTGACAACTCATAAATTTGTCGTATATTTTTCTTTCAGGAGATAGGTCATAAGCCAGCATCAACCATATAGATGGGTCAGCAGTGCCATGCTAATTCGAGAGCTCTAGATAGATGGACATAAGAACATGTAATTGTGTTTAAGTTAGTGTTTTATATTTTGTAACAGCTAAAACTCTAGTGAAGTATGTAATTTGCTTGAGGTGTTCGTCAGATATCAACTTTGTCAAATATTTTATAGGGATAATTGTGAGTTGTGAGGGTAATTGAATGTGATTACGGAGGGGTGTCACATTATTTATAAAATATACTAATTAAATATAAATTAGTATTTATTTGAATAATATATTATTATTTAAATATACTAATTAAGTTATCAATTTTTTAATTTATATTTAAGTATTTTAAATATATTAATTAGGTAAATATTTATTTATAAAATATACTAATTAATTATATTATATTAAAACTTAAATATTTAATATTATTATTTAAAATAATCCTTCTTCTCTTCTTCTCCGTCGGCTCGTCGCCGACGGAGAAGAAGACTGGGCGACGGAGGTCGAACCTGGGTAATCAGGGGCGATGTCGCCCCCACGGCAAGGGGCGACATTTAATTTAATTTTATTTTTATATATATGTTTACTTTCTTCTCCGTCGGCGACGAGAAGAAGACTGGGCGACGGAGGCCCACCTCCGTCGCCCAGAACCTGCAATTAGGGGCGATGTCGCCCCCGTCGCCCCCCTCTTGCACAGGCGATGGCGAAGTCGCCCAGAACCGTCACCCAGACTGTTCTGGGCGACGTCGCCGTCGCCCATTTGGGCAGCCACGGCTTCGCAGCCCACCTAGGCGGCGGCCGTGGCTGCTACACACACATATATATATATAATATATATTATCTAATATATATATATATATATATATATATATATATATAATGTATATATAAGTATATAAAAATAAATAATTTTTTTTAAATTATTTTAGATCTGGACCGTTCATTTTTACAATCAAAGATCAATGGTGGTTATAAAAAGGGTATAACGGTCAATTTAACAAAAATTTAACGCCGTTAGGGCTTAACTAACGGAAGGGAGAGTATGCATCATTTTGGAAAACACAGGGGTTTTTTTGCTTATTTTTTTAACATAGGGTGGTTTCGCGCTATTTTTCTAAAACACAGGGGGATTTTATGCAATTTACCCGAAAATTATTTCTTGACTTTAATTTGGGGTGTATTTGGTCAATTAAATACTAGAAGTAAAACACAATATTATTTTGCAAAATTATAAAGGTTGATGTTTTAAAAAGTATATCATACAAATGAAAATCTAATAATCCGTGGGGCTTCATGCAACAAGTTTTTAAGAAAACGCGTAAATTACGACACTTTTTTAAAAAAATTTGCTCAAATTCTAAATATATTAATATTAAATTAAAAATTATAATTACCTTACCTGAAATTTGTAAAACCCATGCCGGAAAAGTGCATAAGTTCAAAAGAGAGGTTATTTCCACCCCCTACGTCTGTCTCGGCTCCTCTCTACCAATTTAGTGTTTTGTTGTTCCTATCTATCACATATTTTCATCTCTACCTCTTATTGTTTGATATGAATCATTGTTGTAGATCGCATCAGAGATACGATCGGACATTAATTAAAATCCTGTCAAGTTTAATTACATACATCATTGATCAAATATCAAATAAGATAATTATAATTTTTAATTAGAACGATATATTTATAATTGTAGCAAATTAAACATTAATTGGAGCTAAGTGAGCATTTCCAAGTTTAGGGAGACAAGAGATATAACAATTGAAGCAACCTTAGATTCCATTCCACTCATGGTGCTAGCAAACTTCTCTTCATCTCTTTTCTTGATATTGTCTTTTTATTTTATTTATTTTGGTAATAATGAATTATGCCCCTCTTTTCATCATGTTGCTTAATCTTTACTTAAGCCATATGCCAACCCACTATAGTTCTTTAATCATGGAACTTTGCTACCTTCACATTTTTCATTGCTTTAAGGATGTGTTTGGCCCTAAACGTCTTTACTGCATTATTTCAAATATTTTATAAAAATTTTTAGTATTTTAGATGTTAGATCATATTTTAAAAAATAAACTCTTTAAATATTTGAATAAAAATAAGATAGTGAAAATTATAAAATAGATTGAGTGAATTTTTTATGATTTAAAATAACAAAAAAATTTCATAAAATGTTATAGGCTCCTAATTATCAATTTAATTTTAAAATTTTAATTCTATGATTAAATTGTAAATATTTATCATATATAGTTAGTTTTTTTTTATATATTTATATGAGTTAAATTAAAGTGAATGATACACATATTTTATTCTGCAATCTATTTAGGTAATGCCTTGTAAAAATTATAGTTAAATTACATTAATATTTCAAAATCAACCAGCATATAATTACAATACTCATACGCAATACATTAATACTTTTTAATTAATGAATAACTTCAAAACAAGCGAATACTACTATTAAAAATAGTTTAATACTTATATTCATAAAACTCAAACCCACGACCTTTTGATTGTGAAATCTCAACCTTAATATTTGTGCACAATTATAAGCTACTCAAACTTGGGTCAAATAAAACAAATAAAATATGAAACTTTTAATTCAACTTCCAAATTCCAATTAAGTTTAAGAACAAATTCTATTGATTATCAAAAGGGGAAAAGAAATAAAGAACTAATAGACCGCAAAATTTCATATTTCTAATAACAAATCTTTTACATTTGTTTCGTGATTCTGTGTACTATAAAAAGAATTTCAAATCCTCCAACCATTATTGTGAAATATATATAATTTTTTTTATATTGATGAATTTATGATTGAAATTTAAATGATAGAATCATTTAACCTTGAAAATATACCTAGCTAGCCTCCACAATCTCTGATATAATTGTCCAAACAGTTGAATTTCCTAATTTAACCCTAAACTCCTGGAGTGCTGCACACGCAACTCATCTGACAATTATTCTACATTTATACATGAAAAAGTTTCAAGATGGCATGTAAAGATGATAATCGTTCCCTAAATTTCAACCTCTTGATTCATCGAACATAAGAAATTCGTACAAGAACTTATTTGTCTTAATATAAAACATATGGACCCATAGCCACGTTTGACGTCCCAAAACCAACAACTAACATTGTCACAAGCCCCATCTTTGATAACCAAACCCAAGAGATGGTCCCTATAGATATAGTTCCTCAAATAATTATTTGCACTTGTTCTAATGAGTAGTTCTTGTTACATTGTTGCAATCATGTAAGAATATTTAATTTTATTCCTGCAGGCTGCAGTGGCCTCCATACAAGAAAGAGACAAAAAAATGTTAGTTGCGACGGACACTGATCCGTCTCCAAACAAACAACTACGGGTAGTGTAAGTAGTGGGCCTCTGGATCCTTGGACAGTGTCAGGGCTATTTTGGGACAAGGAATATTAATGTCAATTCCATCACTTCAAGAATGAAACATTTATTTAATAGTCTATAAAACTCAAACATTTTATTAAAACTCTATAATTATTATATTTTGAAAAGAAAATCTGATTTAAATATTAATATTAACTTAAAAAAATCCTTCAATTTAAATCATATATATTAATTAACTATAAAATTACAATTACTGAAATTTTACAATTTAAATGATCTTATTCAATATATATATATATATATATATATATTTTTAGAATTTAATTTTAAATAAAAATAATACTTTATATGCTCTAATAATATTTTATAAAGTATGTGAATTTACAGAAAGTTTTAAATAAATTCAGCCAAATTTCTTAAAGTGAAAATTCGCGACGGTTGTTTAATACACTGCTTTATTAGGAGAGTGGTTATACTCACTACCTAAACAGGTTTACAGCTTTTACTAGTAAAAAGCTATATAAAAATGAATGTCTGCATTTTCAGTTTCTGCTTACCAAACCAAGTAAGAATTCCACTAATGATATATTACCATTATTCAAGAACTACATTTAATTCTTTAGGAAATTAAGGAAGTAGATTTGAATTATGATTATTCAAAATGATTTGGAGAAGGCAAATGGTAAAAATAAAAGAGATTTTTTTTATTTTACCAAACATGACCAAACACTATGTTTGTTTTTATTTTCCAGTTATCTCCAGAATGAGTCAAAACATATCCAATGTTTGTTATCATACAAAAATATCTTGTTCGGGTGTTTTTAACTGTTTTAACATATATGCACACTTATATATACACATACACATATACATAAATTATAGAAAAAAGACATGATTTGACAATGAAATGTAATTTTTATCTCTCAAAACACAACATCAAATATATAATACTTATTTTAAATTATTTTAAAAAACAAATTAAAACATACACACTGTTTCTAACACATATTTATTTATCTTTATTTTTCTCTCTTTTTCTCCACTAAACACCTAAAAAACAAATTCAAATACTACGAAATATTTTGTTTAAGCAAATATAAGAATAAGGGTGTATAATATTCATCAGACAAAACTGTTTGTGGAAAGCAATGCAATCAACAATTTTTGTGAATATTAATATATTGCTAGTCATCAATTGGGCATCATGAATTTGTTTACTACGAGGTTTAAAGTTCAGTAGATCAAGAATGTTTTGTCAGAACGACAAGATCAGACTCACAAATGAAGATTCCTTTATGCATTGCTTAAAATATGTGATACACATTAGGTTTGGCTCAAATCAGATGATGGGGGTGAAACATTTTAGGGTTTTGGATCGATAAATTGATTGGTTAAATATGTAGATATTAGTATTCAATAGATGTATTATGAGCTATTAGAAGAAGTACGATTTCTGTATTATTGTTTTATCGTCTGGAAGGATCGCGAAATAGAAATCCTATAAATATTAATGATGAAACTCTTGAAATTAAGCGGTTAATTTTTTTTCCCCTTTCCCTCTTATATTATTAAAAGGGAAAATTACAATGGATTCTCCTAAGGTTCACCATAACTATAAATATGTTCTCGTTGTTTGAATTTTTTTTTATAAATACATTCTTGGAGTTAATAGACGTCTATCAAATATCCCCATAGTTGGCTATTATGGGTGATCATTAATTCATTTGAGTATTTATAATTTTTAAATAATGAGAGAACGATTATAATTATGGCTAATATCAAGAAAGCCCATCACAAGATTGTTTTTGAACTTTACATTTTAATGAGAAATTCATAAAGTTGTGTGTAAATTCTATAATTTGATGATGGAAAAAAAAGAAGAAAAAAGAAGAGATTACATTATTTATATATAATAAAAAAGAATCTTTTTAAATATCTTTCTCATCAAGATTCAAGATTCAAATGCAAAGGAAAGACTCCAAAATCTTGAGAAAAAATAAAATAAAAAAGCAAGTATAGCCAACTACTGCAAATCTTATTGGAGAAGTATTTAATGACCAACATGGTCCTACCCACCTGGTCCCCTTCACATAAATTGTCCTAGAAAAAGTTATTGACTTTGTAAAATCAAGTAATAAAATAAATACAAACTTCCAAAAGATAATTAAATTTTTTCATAATCCCAACTTTTCCAACATATTAAAAGAAAAAAAATTCATAAAACTCTCTCTAAAGAAAAAGAAATTATTGAAGAACAAGCCCACATTATAAAATGAAGGATCAATTGGTTAAAAAGGTATTTGGAATAGCTTCTAATTTTGTGGTGTGAATACGTAGAAAAATGTATAAATTAAATTGAGAATATTTAATAATAAATAAAAAATTGGCAGTTGAAGTAATTACCACAATTTTAATAAAGTTTCAACAACTCTGCTATTAAAGATTTCTGTATGAGTAAGTATCATGTGACCTATGCAACTCTCTCCCTTTCCCTTTCTCTCTCACAAGAGCCCATAAAAAAATAACCTGGCTTTCCAACCAGTCTAACCACCAGAGACCTCAAAGTTTCTATCTTTTTGCTGAAATTTCTCTGGTTCATCAGTTCCCAGTTACATCTTAGTAGTTTCTTGAATTGTGTGTGTGAAGTGTGTGTATTGTGATGCTAAAATGGCTGCGAGTGTTTCAAGATTCATCAAGTGTGTGACTGTGGGTGATGGGGCTGTTGGCAAGACTTGTATGCTTATTTGCTACACCAGTAACAAGTTCCCCACTGTGAGTTCTCTGCTTTTCTTTCTAATTGACTTTGAGGGAAAAACATGTTCTTGTTACTGAAAACATTCTTTAAGTACTAAAATTGTCCATAGATGTCCTGGAAACTATGTGGTCTTATCATGTCTTTTTGAATGTGAGGCTTCTGGATTTGCAGCTTTTTTATGCAACAAAAGGATATCTTGCTTTCATTTACTTCTGGGTTTTTGTTTTTGGTATCTTTCTTGAACTTTGTGATTTGGGTTTTCTCTGGAGAGTCCTTATCTGCCATTTTTGTTTTGTAGTTATATTTTACTGTTTAATACTTTTGGGCATCTCTTATGATGTTTTAATCTTTGAATTTGGTGGAAAATTAGGACTATATACCAACAGTGTTTGATAACTTCAGTGCAAATGTGGTAGTTGAAGGAACTACAGTCAACTTAGGCCTTTGGGACACAGCAGGTAAGCTTTGTGCTGACTATTAAGATCAAATTTAACTTTTTCTTCTGAAGACTCTGGCTGAAAAAGCATGAAAGTCTGTGATTTTCTTTTCAGAAGAAAGCAATTTTTCCTGTAATAAAGATTTAAGAACATGGTTTTCTTGTTTCTGATCATATCAACAGGTCAAGAAGATTACAATAGGTTGAGGCCGTTGAGCTACAGAGGAGCTGATGTGTTCGTCTTAGCGTTTTCGTTAGTCAGTCGTGCAAGCTATGAGAACATACTTAAAAAGGTGAAGATCGTTCTGAGGAAATGCGATTCTTGCAACCCTGTTTTGTATTTAAGTACATTTTTCAAGTAATTAGCATGCAGATAGTTACGAAATCAAATGGTGTTTGTTTGGCAGTGGATCCCTGAACTTCAGCATTTTGCTCCCGGGATTCCAGTGGTACTAGTTGGCACCAAACTAGGTACGTCACATCATCACTGCTTACCTCTTGTGAAAATTGTTATGGTTGTTCTTGTTGACAATCCTCGATTTTTAGTGGGAAACTTGACTTCAGAATTTTCTGCTACCACATTGTTTTACTTTCAATAGGCTAGTTTTGTGTGACTTGTGAATTTGGTAGATGTTGCTCTCGACCATGTCGGACACTCTTTACCATTTGTGCGACCTCGCAAGTTGGACACTCTTTAACATTTGTGCGACCTTGGTGCATTTTAAGCACATTCAAACAGAGCAATAGTGGTTTAAGAATAGAATTAAAGAAAACAAAGCAGTGGACAACTCCACACAAAAGTTTAAGGTAAATCATATTTCTCTTCAAAATAAGTGGTAATAATGCTCATTAGTACTGATTGAGAACTTTATAACCAAAAATGTGCTGGACTATTAGCGTCATTCTAGAGATGAATTGATTGATGATGAAAAAAAGTTTAAGTTTTTCATTCAATACAGAAAATGAATTTCTCGGCACACAGAGGTACATGCATATAGCCTATTGTATATACATGAATTGTTTATTGTAAAATGCTACTCGAATTATATTTTTCAACTGAGGAGCGCCTGACCTGTTTTTACATGCACCCAAATGTTCGTTTGGCTATGAATGTGAATGTGGATGTGGATGTGGGATTTTTATTCATTTGAGTACATCAACTCATGAACCTCATCAAACTTCGTTTTATTTGTTTGCCTCCTTTCATCTTTCTTTGTCCTAGGCTTGTGCTAGTTAACATAGAGGCAAAATGCTTGATTCTTCTATTTTCACCTGCATGAGACTCTCTGTCTCTCTCTCTCTTGAGTGCTATATGTTGGAAAGAAGTGACTCTCTCTATCATGAATAGATCTTCGCGAGGACAAGCACTACTTGGCTGATCATCCCGGATTAATTCCTGTTACCACTGCACAGGTGTGTGTTCTCATCATCCAGCTGTCTTCTCTAATTTTGTTTACATCTTCAAATAATGATGGCGTATGCATAATCAGGGGGAGGAGCTCCGTAGACAAATTGGCGCCTCTTATTACATTGAGTGCAGCTCTAAAACTCAACAGGTAGTTCTGAGCTTATTCTACTTTTGCAATTAGCAGTTCTCTTGTGAGTTCCATTTCTCAGAAATTTTCATGTGGGGTTTTTCCCTTTGAATGTAACCACTGAAATGTTACCTAGTATAGTTTTCGACAAAATAAGGTATAAATTACATTGCATCCAAGTTTCATTGTCACCATGCATATGTGTTAGTCGTAGCATGCTCTTCTTACAGCAAGATATGTTCAGCATCCTTTTCCTTCTACTCGAGCTATCATCTTTTCCATGATTTCCGAATGACTTCTGCTTTTCAATGTGACATACAGAACGTAAAAGCAGTTTTCGATGCTGCTATCAGGGTAGTCATCAAGCCCCCACAGAAGCAAAGGGAGAAGAAAAAGCCACGTAGAGGATGCCTTGTGTCAGTACACCTACTCTTACACTTCTTAGTTTCCGCTAACATTTGCAATCACGTTGCTCGCTAGCTCTCTCCTTGTTGTCTTACAAGTCAATGTTTTTCTAACAAGCCTCATGACCAAACCTGAAACTTTATGGTTTTCCCAGTCCTAAGTTTTTATTGCTGATCAAAACAGGTAGACGATCTTCTATTAGAAAGATAGTTTGGTTTCTTCCTGAGTTCTGACCATACTTTTAAAATACCTATAACAGACATTTGCTTTATAATTCAGAGTAAGAGTACATTACAATACATATGCATAAAACACACCGGTAGATTACATTCAAGATTGGCTGCTAAATCTTATTTCCAGTCTTAAACTAGTACTAAACAAGCATAGGCTTGAATAGTAGGCATAGTTTTTTGTGACTTTAAGACTGTAAATATCCTCATACTCAAATAGTCCCTCCAATATTAGGTATGCAGCCCGAATTAACATTACGTCTACATTCACAATTCACGGACCTAACTTCGTGCTGAGTTGGGGGGATTTGTAGGGTGCAGTGCCCCTGCCCGAGGGAAAACGTTCTTTGACGCACTCTTTTGCCAGTGATAAAATAATAATTTTATAGTGTTTTACAGCATTTTCGTATAAATAGTTGACAATGACCTTCTATTATTGTTCACAAATTCAAATTATAGTAAAATTGATTATGAGCGACTCATGGACGCAGGAGAATTCTCTGAACTATGTATATATTCATTTCCGTGTTTGATTTCTTTTCTGATTTTCTCCACACATAATTCGTCAGCCGATTTCCTGACATCTAATTGTGCTCGAGGTGGTTCAGCCTTCTGTTAGAGCCTAAGTTTGCTCATAGCTAACATCATGCCATCTCTACCAATCTTCTATTTCTACAGCTTCCCTTGCCTGCAAATCATCCATCTCTCCCTAATTTTCAATGACTTTACGTCTTCAATTTTGCAGGGATATCTTCTGCGGAAGAACTGTCTACCAGGAATGAGATGCATCAGAGCAGCAGACTTCGTACCATTCTACATGCGGACACATCGTTCTGAGTTCTGCACACCGGTTATTGCATCCATGCCGTAGATTAGTCTTTCCAGGCATAGTTTACCCGTTACCTCAACTTTTGTCTACAACTGGATCATTTGGGCAAACTGATTGATATATGAGATAGTACTGTTTTTCTGCTGCTGTTGTAGAGCTAGTAACTAAAAACTAATCCTGAGTGCAGATGCACATTTTAGTGTACGAGAAGTCAAGAACGGTTGTGAAGTTGAAAGCTTCGCCACGACCTATGTGGATGAAGTGGCATGACATTTACCTTACTGTGACAGGTTTTGGGTTCAAACTCAAGTTCTGTCTGTCCCGTCCCGACACATTGTACAGAAAAACTCGAAAGCTTTCGTGTTGAGATCTGTTCTTGCTTACACGACCTGATTCTTGTTTCGACTTTGTGTGTGTTTTTATTAGCGAAAACATGACCAGAATCTAGCATTGTCTGAACCTGCACCAAGAAACTATAGTCGCCTCCGGTATAGTCAAATCCGACTCCTGTTCTACACCAGATCAATCATATTGCAAGTATTATTACGCATATTATGTAATCAGTCAGTCACCTTATATAACTACACTAACCAAAATGCGATTTTACTGGTGAATGGTAGTGATGACAACTAAATCGTGATTCCAAAATTAGTGCAATGCATGGAAGAGATCTCTTGGAGTTTGGAAGCCCCAAAAACGTGTTTCAAACAAACCCATCTTACAAAAGAGTTGCTAAACGCGTACAGCGACTACAGGCAGAAAATCTCATTATCAGAATCTAATTATCATGTTTATTGTCTTCAATTTATTCGACATAGGCTTTAAACAAATATATAAATTAGGCAATAATATTCGCGCGGGTTAAATTAATCACTTAACACACTTTTCATTCAAATGTTTTAAACTATCAATAAATTTTAACTTTATAATTAAATTGAGGTACTATAACAAATACAAGGTTAAAAGTTCGAGTTTCACGCCCACCAAATAAGTAAATATTTATGTCTCGCTTAATGTGAATTTATTATATTATTATTATTTTTTAGTTTAAAACTGTTATTAATAATATTGAGTAACATGTTAATTTACTGATCAATTTCTTCTATATAATGTAATTTATTATTTAATTGCTCTTTATAGTTTGGTTGTTGTTAGATATAAAGGGACATAATAATAAAGATATTACTATAAAAAAAATATTACTATAATAATATAATTATCCCTTTTATAAAGAAAAAAAATGTTTGACACCAATAATTTCCTATTTTTCTCTAAAAGATTTTCAGTGGTATTGATCAAAATTTGGGAAGGGCCAAAGCCCACTTCAAATCTCTAAAAGAATGGAGCCTATGCCATCTAATGATTTGCTTTTGACATTAGAACTCCTATTTATATATATATCAAGTGTGCAAATATTAAATAATAAAATTTAAACTATATTTGTAATGAGATTTATAATATTTTCAATATTATATAATTTAAATTATCGATATTTTTACGTTCAGTCCACATAAAAAAAATAGTTCGAATGATGTTGTTTGAGAGCTACGACCTATCAATACAAGTACTAAGATATAAGCAATAAATCGTGTTAGGAATGTTCAAAATTCCGTAGAATTTTCTAGGGAACAAAATAACATATATAGTTATGCATATTATTTAAGTGATTAACAGGTGAATTAATTTGTAACTAAAACACCCAAAAGTAGATGTGTAGATGAATGATTGTGAGGTGAATTGACCCAATTAATATTTGTTGGAAGACAGTCAAAGTCATATGAATTTAAGGATAAGGCAGAAGAAGATCATGACTATGACTATGACTATGACAATGACAATGATGACCCCATTATTTATTATGTTATGTTACACATAGTATTATTACATATTTAGTATTCGATGGAGAGAGAGAGGGCCACGAAACCTGTCTTATTTTTAATCTTTGTGTTTCAATCATGGAACTTACACTCCTAAATTCAGAAATATTAATTCTAAGCCAATGTTCCAAAACTACCAAGACTTTGGATTTAAAAATATTATAGAACTCGACATATAATATTGTTTCATCTATGGGACTAAGATCTAATTTTGGCGGAAATATATTGAGTAAGTTGAGTAAATTTGTTGTTTTACATTAGTTGTTGTGGTAAATAATTGTTTGATTTATAATGTCTGATCTAATAAAAGCCGAGATTGAATTCCAAGTGTGTTGACGAGGATGTAGTAACTAAATTACACAAACTCCAAATAAGCTTTCGACGAATGAATATTCGGTCATAATTAATATCCTTTTAGTGAAAATAGTTACAACGAATTTAAATCAATCTTCTTCTGACCCACTTACTAAAACCAGCACATACGCCAAAATTCTTTTAAAACGGATACGACCTTAAACATCATCTACACCAACTTATAAACATTATTTTATTCCGTAAAAATCAACGAGAAACGTATATAAATCTCTTATAATAAAGGGCGGGACTATTTCATATCTGAATGAGAAAAACCAATCACATGTTTGAATTTGGTAGAAAAAAATAGATGGAAGTAGGAAAGTGTAAAAAGAAATAGGTTGAAAGTAGAACGAATGAAAGATAGATAGGGTATGTGGGATTAGGGAAAGTGATTAGACGTAGGAATGGAGAGGGGGAGAGGAGCACTAAATATGTGAAGATATGCTCTTCAATTCGTTTGGTTCATTAGAGGGAAAAAAGTTAAGGACAAATTGCTAGTTGGAGTGGTCCCTTTTTGTCCCAAGGGACACCCACACCCACACCCACCCCCACCTTTCTCTCTCATTATCATTCTTCTCTCTCACACACACACTATGAGAGAATTTTTTACACAAATTGAACTAAATTCTTCACAAAATAATATATTTTAATCTTTTTTTTAAACTGTACACCAATCATATGACAGATGTATTGCACTTTTTATGCATAAGAGTGATTAAATGAGTATTTGTAACATTTTCTATTTCTATAATTTGAATAAATTATAAAATAAACAAGACATAAAGTTGTCGTATTTGAGAAATAACATACTATTAATTTATAATTTTGAGTTTTACGGAAATACTTGTAACTTTGGTTAGATTTGTAACTTTTAGTTTAAAATCAAATCAATTTAAGTAGCTTAAAAGCAGGAACTGTAAATTAGTAAGTTGGTAAGTATTTATTTTAAGCGTTTATAAATACACCCTAATGCCATTTGCAATTTCGGCGTGTGTGCTTAATTTTTTTAAAATATAAAATTATAAATATTCATTAAAATCTTTTATGGATTAAGTTTTTGTAAGAAAATGATATGATTGAAAATTAAAAAAAAATAACTAATTTGTTATTAGCTTATGGTACTTATATAGTATTAGATCATTTATGAAAATGTTTAAAAGAAATTATTGTAGCACTTCAGAGCATATTATTTTTATTTTCTTTATTTCTAAAAAAATATGTAAGAGGTCGGCTATAATTATTGGACTTGTATTTTAATCATGTACTTTTCAAGTATCATATCAATTGTAATTATTACATCTTCATTTCATGCATGAATACATTTTTAAAATAATATAATTTTGATTTCTTTTATCTCACTTTTATATGAAAAAAAATCATTATCCCATAAAAGAAATGATAAATCATAACTACGTACCTATATCTTATAAAATCTTAGTCTAAATTAAATATAGTATATATATGCATATGACTGATGATGTACAGCATTAATATTTATGTACTATACCAATGAAAACCCTACTAGTTATTGGTACTTCCAAAATTGGTCCTAATTAAATTCATATTAGACCATCTTCAGAACTTTAATAAATCAGCGAGTTGGTTGCTAACTATATATTTGGGATGGTACAATAATACTTTTGCCTTCATACAACAACGTCTAATTTAAGACTTCAGGAAATTTAATTACTATAACATTCAATTTTATTACAACGTCATACCTACACACACACACACATATATATATATATATACATTGAAAAAAATGCAATTTACCACTGTGAAAAATAAAACAGCAATTTACCCCCCTATATTATAAAAAATAAAGCAAAACACCCCCCTAAGCCCGAGAATATATTACACTCTCCCCTCTTGCAACTGGGAATAACTTTTAACAAGAAAGATAATTATTTTTTATATATATATTTTAATATATTAATACATATATATATATATATTTATGCAGATTGACATTCATGGTCACAATCTAGTACTTGCAAGCCTTTTTTACGGTTAGAGTTAAATAATTTTTTGCCACCATACTTTATAAAGTTAAATATACGTTTTAATATGTTGTGTTTGTCTTCCAATGAGTTGGAGGTCTTGGTTACAAGCAGTGATACTCCAATTATTCTTTTTTCATGGCCAGTGAGAAAGTTCAACCTAAATTAATTCAAAAATTCAGGTCCAATTAAGGCGACATTGCAGCCCACGAAACAGCAAGTCCAACAAGTCTAGAACTACATATATTGGACTTGCTGATTGTCCATCCAACTCAGCTGACACGTCAATCACATTCCATATGTCAAATAATTCATCACCACAATGGCATGTTAGAAAGATAAGCTAACACTGTAGTTTGCTTAATAAAAATTGACAAATAGCAATTCTCCTTCTATTAACTACTTTTTTATTGACATGGCAGGTTTTGTTTCTGCTCACGTAGGACACAAAGGATGTAACGTACAACTAAAATCAACTATGCCACAAGAAAACAAACATCATAAAAAATTTAGTGATATCTTAACCACCATCAATAGCTTCCACAATTTTCTCATTCCACTCTAATAAATAGGGGTTCTGGAGGTAACAAGATTTTTCAACTTCACTTTGGTTCTTACACGGGAATTTCAACTCACGAACACTTACAATGTTTCACCACCAAAACTTGCCAATTTCTTGTAATCTTACTTCGCGTTCTTGCTTTATTTTCCATACGGCTTCTACTAACTTAAACAATAGATTGTTAAAACCTATTTATTAGTTAGTCTTTTGATATTTTTAAGATACTTAAAAGATCCTCTAAAATAGTGTGGTGCTACTGAACCTCTATAAACATCTAACAGACTCATGGCATCATGCATCTGTAGGTCTGCTGTAAGGACTAACACCACAACAACAATTCAAATTTAAATACTTTTCCATTTTTTGTCACAAAAGAAAAGCATTTTATATTCCAATTTGGATTTTCTAATGTAAATTAATATTGGACGTCGCCTTGTATTTTATATTTACATGCTAGCGTATAAAATATACGCCAACCTATTTAAAAAATATTTTATAAACATAATCTATAAATATATAACAACGTGACCCTCAAATATCTAAACAAAGGGATATCTTGACATGGGTAGTAAGTTTTCCTTTCAAAAAAGTTTAGAGGATCACATTGTCCTTTATATTAATATTTTTTACAAGGAGTTAATATGTAATTAATTTAAATTCTTTGTAAGAATTTTGAGTGGAACAAATTAATGTAAATGTGAAATGACTCAATCAGATAATGAGATGTTGAGTGAAACTATCATATTTTCTCTTTATAATCATTTGGAAATCAACATTTCCTCCACATATCATTAAAGGTTGGAAAAAGTAGAAAATTTAGGTAGCCCCCATTTCCACCCACCACATAATATTATAGAGATTAAAATTGCATTATGGCTTTTGTTGTGGTGGAAACTTTAATTAACCTGCCCTCCACAATCAATAAAAGCAAGATTTTATGTAACTATTATTTCAAGTTGGCATGATTGCAACATTATTTATTATGTATACTAATATAAAAAAAAACTCCTTACACACTCATAAATGAAAGTTACGCGACACCGTCGCATTATTTTTTTTAAAATGTCAAAATTAACCTTTTTATTATCTACTTTATCTATCTGTATCTATATTTTCTATATCTATATCTAAAAAACTATATAAAAAAGAAAATGCCATTGAACTAATATTGAACTAACTTATTCAAGTTATTAAATTTTATTTTAACTGATAAATTAATTTTTTTTCTTGTTTCTTTCTTTTTAAATTTAATATATTGATTTATGTATAAGAATATAAAATGTGAAAAAATTATTACTATATGCATGTAGGGATGGGGTGCCACAACTGCCAGTAAGAAAAAACAAAAACTAAACAAGTTAGTTGCATATGTGATGAAAATCTTGAAAGATGACATAAGGGTTGATTGGAATTATTAAGTGTTGTACATTGTAGGTTTTTTAAGGGAATTTTAAGCGTCGGGTGTACTTTTTTAACGAAAAATAAAGTTATGCAGCGTATTTTTTCTTATACTTTATTGACTTTATGAATTTGTTTTTTTAAAAATAGAAACACCTGAATAAAAATAGATTACATATTCTTCTCGACTCGTTCTTAAGCTGTATGATTAAATATTAAGGCGCGTTCTCCTAATGTTTGAGTCGCGTTCATTATTTTAATTTCTAGTCTTGTACTTTAACTTGAATATATATATATATATATATATATATATATTTGTATTTTTTTTTTGGCCCTATTTTTGATATGTGTGCTGGAATTGAAAGTGATAAATGCTGAGTAATGAATAATTTAACTAAAGTCAGCTTTTAAAATTATGAATGAAGACTATAAGATGTTAATTAAATGAAAAAATGAGAGTTTGATGGAATTAAATGTTTAATGGGAAAGTAGAATAGTGTAGGTGTAGATGTAGGACTATGACCATTTTCTCTTTTGCACATGCAATGTAACCTTTCTACATTGCTTTGTGAAAAGGACCCCATTCCCCTTTGTTCCTTAAGGTAGGGCACTAGCTTTTAGTATAATAATAGACTTACCTTCATTTTATTAATATTTATTTAATTTTTTTTAATATTTTTTTGGAGGGGAGGGATTTTTCTTTTAATGGGATGTTTATTTGACATAATTTTGAGGTTCAAGAATCAAAATCATGTGGAGAAAAAAAAAAATCTACTATAAATGAATTGCGTTCGAGTTCAGAATTTTAGAGAAAAAATATATTTAAAAATATGAAACGTTAAAAAATATTTGTAAATTAATATATAGAGTCGTATTATTAAATGTAGCAAATAGTTTGGCCGCATTTTTCACTAAAAATAAAAAGATTAAAATTATTTAATATATTTTCCCCTTAAAATCCAAACTTTAAAGAATAGCTCTAAGTGAGTTTGTAGTAATAACATGTATAATTGGGCTTTGTTACCACTTAAAATTTTGTGTGGGATTCTAAATGCAGTTGAAGTAAAATGATGTAAAATCATACGATATGCGATAAAAAATACTCATTTCTTACTGCAACGACATGAATCTCATACATATAATGGAGCCAACTGAATCGTTGAGAAATTCAATTTTTGGTTTTCTTCATCTTTTTATATTGATTAATGCCTTAATTTTCTAATCCCTTTCTGGTATGTGTTTGCTTATGCGGGTAAATGTGATGATAGAACCAATTAATAATAAAGATTAGTATCGAAAAAAAAGGCACAAAAATCAATTATTTAAACTTGACAAATGCAAAAAATAAGATATTTTTTTATGCATCAAAAGTGAAAATACCAGACAATATAAATTCATCGCGTTAATACTCAGACTTATATACATTGTACATTATTTGATACTTTTACGCTCAATTTATATTATATCATTGTCAAATTTATTGAATCCATTATATTCTACTATGGCCTTCTCAAAAAACTAAATAATAATTATATATGACAGCACATTTATACGTGTATTGTTTTTAACTCTATTTTTAAATTACAACATAGTTTAATTATATATTTTAGTTTTAAAAAGACACGTGCCAATTATATATTATGCAATACCAATATCAACATAAAAAAGTGATAGAAGATCCACACTGTTATTATGTATGTACATAGACATATTATATATATGCCCGTGTATTAAAATAATTAATTTACCAAAATTAACTATATATATATTGTTTTAAAATATATAAATGTGACAATATTAATAATCCTACGAAAATACAAAATACGACGTATTAATTTCTGTTCAAATTAAATTTTACTTAAAACCCCTATAAATTTAATTATGAATTATTATCTTCACATAGAAAATAATATAAAATACAAAAAAAAAATACTAAAATACAGTGGAGAGTGAAAATAAGAACGATAGTGAAATCAAACATCCCCAACCTCAACGATTTCTTTTTATTTATTAAATAATATTAATTTCACCAGAATGGGGCAATCTGTATATTGCCAAAGTTTGGGGGGAGAAAAATGATATAAGAATATAATTGGAGGGGGTTAAAGTGAAAATCCCCCCTCAAATAAATGAGCCGCATTTGCGTGTCCTGAGAAGAGTACAAGAAAACAAGTACAGTTGGAATTGGGGATAAGCATGAAAAGCCAATCCACCTAACGAAATTTATTTATTGAAAACCGGCCCAAACAAATCACCATAATTAACATTTGACCCCCAAGAAAAGTCCAAAAACTGGAGTTCTGGAAATTTCAGCAAGCACACAACTTTCACCGATTTGTGCTGTCGCCCATGCATTTGTCATTTTACCACCTGCCAACTTGCTGAGCCAATTTCATAAAAGAAAACCCCCCCCCCCCCCCCCCAAATAAATAAATAAATTTTGGGACCTTAATACTCTATAGAAAAATAAGAAATTAGAAGGTGATAATAAGAAAATAAACTATTCCTCATATTCTAAATTACTATGAGTTAAAAATTATGCTAAAATATACTGTATTCTACGCCATCAACAATTGACATATATTTAGCCGCATTTGTGATAGATAAAAATTAATAATCATTGCATAACTGTAACCAATTAATATTTGTTAATTAATCGTACCAAAAAATTATATTCCTTCTAGTGATTTTATTGTTTGAGGTATAAGGGGCACATTAGCAGTAGAATACCTCTACATTTGTTAAAGTATTATCTTTCTACAAGAATTTAAATTCCTAATATTAGATCTAAAATTACGACATTTTTTTTAGGCTTAAAGACCAAATACGTCTTTTTTTAAAATTCAAATTTAATGTTTAACAAGCCAAGCAAAAAAGGAAAAAGATTAATTGTGTTTAAGAAAACTTTTTTTCCCTCATTTTAAATAATAATAATATATTACACTTTATTTTTTGATATACTAGATACGATGGCATACAGTACCCGCACACATAATTTTTAATAATATTTTTATTTTTTTAAAGCTCATAATTTATTCCTTTATATTAAAATTTGTTATTAACTTACAACCCCACATACAAAAATTGTCTAATAACTCTTTTAAATACATTAATTATCAATACATATTGTACTCAAATTAAACAAGAAATTGACTCTTTCTACAATAGATATTATATTGATAATGATTATTATATATACATGCAAAATAAATACTAATATATTTTTTAATTTCAATTAACAATAAAATTAAACAAAATGAGAGAAAATTAATTTTTGAGTATATGTAATTGCATGGAATTAATTTTCTAAAGGAACTTAATTGAGTGGTTGATTTAACATGGGTTGTGAAGTTGAAAGGTATTTCTGATATTAAATTTTTTTGATGTAGTTGTATGAGAACTACCACTTTGTATCTAAGAGTTATTTTCTTTATAATAGTATAGATGTAAGCGTCTCGCGTTCATTGTAGATGATGAATTTGAGTGGTTTATAAATTTCAAGACCTCATCTCTCTAGCAAGTCGATTTTAGCACAAAACCATGAGGTTTATAAGAAATCAGATCGGACAATGAATTACACAACAGGGTATTAATTGAGTTGTACGTTATATCATTTAGGAGCGTATGTGGAAATAAGACAATGTGCCCATCCCAAGTGCCTTATTCAAAGAGCAAACAACGTAGACAAACATCTTATATTAATTACAAATAAGGAATTTGAGCAACTTATATTACCTAATGGGTTTTCTCCCTAACGAAACACATTTTTAGGTTAAAATCGTAAAACTCTTATAAACTAAAACAAACAATGCCTCGAACGATGACTACCAGTCGAACTGCAAACCACATTTATTTTTTATTCTTTTTTCTTACTAAAGCCTAAATTCCAAGCACAAAGTCTCAAACTTAATTTAGATTGGATTAAGGGGAAATATTTTGGGCAATGGGGTATGCGTGCAAGTTGTTACTAAGTTCTTGATGAAAAGAATGTGTCGGTGTCCTCTATTTGGGCGTCCCAAAGTTCATCACACTCTCACTCACTTTTGGGCATCCCAATATTCCCTTTTGAATTTTAGGTACAACATTGTTTGATTTCATTATCAAATTGGTCAATCCCAACCCTAATTTCTTTTAATTGTTTATTGCCCCATTCTTGAAAACAACCTCCCCTTTGATTGCTCCATGAATATTTATTCAATTCACCAAAGACCTTTTCAAGGGTAAATTAGTCTTTTCACAAAAATATTATTAATCTTGCTTCCAAAGTTAGAAATCAAACCATATGAATTTTTTATTGTAGTGATGTATTTTGTGTTTTATTCAATACACACGCCATATACATATATTTATATGACGTGTTTTCTTAGATATGCAAATGAATTTAATATAAATATTATAGTAAAATACGCAGGCTGCAAACTAAGATCGTAAAATTTTCAAAAAAATTGTCAATTCCATAATATAACAAACATAATTCTTATACGACACAAATCCCACTTAATTTCAACTGAACAAATAATTATGATTTTGTCTGAATTCAATTTACGGTCTCATGCTTTTTCAAAAATAATAAATAAAAAAATCTTGTATTTGTTTATTCAAGATTGTAAGTGTATATTATAACTAATAATCAAGAGAGCATGTGATTAAGTAATCTATTTCTTTGCACTCTTCAAAAAAGAAAATCAAGAGAGCATATGTGTTGGTGAGCAATTGCATAAAAGGAAACAAACAGAAGGCAAGGGAAAAAAAAGAAGAAAGAAAGGGGGAAGAACATTAAACAAAGCATTAAATTATTCCTTGTTAAAGATTCTCCTCTGTATGTGTTTCTGTTCTTTAACATTTTTTTTTCTAGAGAGAGAAACTTCAAAAATTTTTAGGAGAGAGAAAAGGGAGGGTGGTGGTGAGGGGCAACAGTAGAGACTTGGGCCAGGTTTTTTCCCTTTTATCTTTACATTTCTTGCTTACACTTTTCCTCGTCTTTTCTACACTTTCCCCTCTTTCTTTCTCTTGCCTTTTTGCAGAACACATCCCTATTTTCATTGCCATGAGCATTACCATTATCATTACCATCTCTCTATAAAGTTTTCTGCTTTGTTTTTGTGGCCTTTTTCCTCTGCTGAAACCTTTTCTTGAGGTGGGGTCTTTGAATTTTTGACTTTATTTACTTCAATATCCTTACTTGATTTTAGCTTCTTGGAAAGCTTCTTCATTTCACAATTAGGTGCCCTTTCTTTTTCTCACCTTTTCTCTCTCTTTCTCTCTCTCTCTCTTTTAATTTTTTTTTATCTGGGCTTATGTTTCTATAATTTTTCTTACATTTATTACACTTCCTTAACACACATCACACTCCCTTTGTTTTATCTGTTGCAGTTTCATTTTCTTGGCTCCCCTCTTTTCCCCTTGCTTTTGTGTTGTTTACTTCCTGTTAGTGTTAGCAGCAAGAGGTTGGTGTGTGTGGAATATTGTGCTTTTGTTGTTTGGATTTCGTTTTCTGTCTTCAGCTTTTCTCTTGAATCTTGCTTTTCTGGGCTACTCATAAAGTTACTGGTTTTCTTTTTTCTTTTTTTTTTATAAATTTCCCTTCATTTTTCAGCATTACGAAAGATTATTGATCTGTGTTTTTGCAGATTTGGGGCTTTTGCATTTTGCTTCACAAGAATTGGAGTGTAAATCTTGAAAAAAATGTTCTAATTGACTATGTTTTCTTTTAACAGAGATTGAAGACAAAAGAAGAAGCAAAAAATGGCAGGAGGTGGAGCTCCAGCACCAAAGGCAGATGAGCCAGCCCCACACCCACCAAAAGATCAGCTTCCAAATGTTTCTTACTGCATTACCAGCCCTCCTCCATGGCGTCAGTGTCTAATGATTTTGTTCTTGTTTTTTCACTATTTAGTATATTCTTTTGTTGTTCCTTTTAGTTCAGTGGATTCCTTTGGCCCTGTTCTTTATTCTCTATCAGCTGGGAAAATAATTGGTAGTTGATTTAGTCCTTTCATCATACTTTATGTGTGTGTATATTCTTTGTGTCAATTGTTTTCTAGGTTTTGGTAGAAAGTGTTAGCAGAATATTTGTGTGGAGCCAGTTGTTTTGTGATCTATAATTTCTGATACTATGTGATGGTATCCATGTGTGGTCAACTAGCACCTAATATGTTCTGATTCTTGTGATGCCTTTTGATTCTTCCCTTGCTTTTCCAATTTTTACTAACCTTTTTGTTTGTTGAAATTTTTTAATGTTGTGTGATTGAGCTTCGTTCGACTTTCCATAAACGGATGATTGTACTATATTTGGAGTATGCTCCATTGCATATCATGTTCTCCAGCAAATTCGCCATTTTGGATCTAGAATTTTACTGTAGATGGTGACTGATGCTACTCCTGATTCTAGAATTGAATTTTTTCTTGGTCATGGGATTGTCCAATTTGGGGATTCATTTTCAATGTTATTTTGTTTGTGTCATGCACAAGATAACCCCAAATTTATTTGAGACAAACTTCTAGAAAGTCATGTATTCTCTAGATTGCCGAAGAAGTCTTATCCTATTTAATTAGGTATCAGCGTGGAAGTGTGTTATTTAAATGTATGCAAGAATGGGTACCGATTGGAGTTTTTTGACATTGCGGGGTCAATGTTTTGCAGCTGAGGCCATTCTTCTTGGATTTCAACACTATCTGGTCATGCTTGGCACAACAGTCATCATAACCCTGGTTCCTCAAATGGGAGGAGGAAATGTGAGGCATTAGAATGCTAATGTGCAGTTCAATTTTTGCAGTTGGGTTTCGATTGAATTTTCTATTTGATCAGCTAGCCTTATACACACGTGTCTTTCTTCAGGAGAGAAAGCAAAAGTTATTCAGACTCTGCTGTTTGCTGGCTTGAACACCCTGTTACAAACATGGTTTGGAACCAGATTACCTGCTGTTATCGGAGGTTCTTACACCTTTGTTGCACCCACAATTTCGATTATCCTGTCTGGTAGATGGAGCGATCCTGATCCTGTCTCGGTGCGTGACATTGGCTCTATTTCTTTCCATCTTTTGAGGACAAAATGTCAGACTTGTAGTTAGACAACCAAGGCTCAAGCTATAGAGTTTTGCTGCATATAACTTATTGTGCTGAGACTAAAATTGGAAGAAGCTGGTGCTAATAAGTATTAGGACTTAGCATATTGGTGTTTGCTAATACAACTTACCTGTAAATGATATTGCAGAGGTTCAAGAAGATAATGCGGGCCACCCAGGGTGCACTTATCGTTGCTTCAACCATTCAAATTGTCCTAGGTTTCAGTGGTCTATGGCGTAATGTTGCAAGGTATACCTGCATTACCTTATTGATGTCAATGGCCCAGTACACTTGTACTAAAAGTGAGATGTTGCCTTATTATCATTATGTTGTAGCTGGTTCGATCTGCCCTGAAGATCGAAGCAAATCTACACTTTATGTCATAACTAAATAAAGACGATTATGCGTTTTGAAAGTGTAATTTTAACTCAAAATCACTTTTTGATTTTGTTGTTCATTGATACAACTAAATCCAATTCTCTGTCGATGCCACAGAATCTTATAATATGTAATCAATATGGAAGTCCTTTTCTCATACAGTACTTTATTTGTGCTAGTGTTTTCAGTTATTCATGCATTATGCTTAACAATGGTGCAGGTTTCTGAGTCCACTTTCAGCTGTTCCTTTGGTTGCGCTTGCTGGTTTTGGGCTCTATGAGTTCGGTTTTCCTGGGGTATGTGCAAGTCTTCTCTTTCTCTCTCTCTCTCTCTCTCTCCCCCCCCCTCCCCTCCCTCCCTCCCTCACACACGCATGCGCATGCTCGTGAGAGGGTTTCCCTTAGTGGTTTTCTGCTCTGTCTCTATGCAACTGACTTCTGATATTAATTGAACAATTGAATGATCTTTTCTGGTTCTTTAGGTCGCCAAATGTGTTGAAATTGGATTGCCGATGCTCATCATTTTGGTTATCTTTTCTCAGGTAACACTTTAAATGTCAGGTTGACTTAATGCATTGTTTCGTAATTCCCAAAATCAAACTTCACGCGATGTTTTTAATTGATAAAGTTCGGTGCATTTTATACCTGTGCTATCTTTAGGTAAAAGTATCAGCTCAGTGTTAATTTGCTTACTATGACATTTGCCTGCTGCGATGCACTTCAATAAAATAATTTTCTGGTTACTTGCAGTACTTGGCCCACCTGATACGTCCAGGAAAGAATATCTTTGACCGTTTTGCAGTTATATTCTCAGTGGTAATTGTGTGGATTTATGCCCATCTACTTACTGTGGGTGGGCCTATAATGGAAAGGCACCAAAGACACAAACAAGCTGCAGAACTGATCGTGCTGGACTTATTGATGGTGCTCCATGGTAAGATCAGATTTCTGTTTGATAATAGCAATTGCTTCCTTCACATTTTTCTCTCTATTCCATGCGTTAAATAACCTGACTCCTGAATGCAGCTTATGAAGATGATCTTGAGTCTGTTTGCTCTAAATATTTCTTGTGCAACTTAAAGTAGTGAATTCTTGAGGGTCATATGGCTCTTAGATTTACTAGAGCTCTGTTTGATATGGGGGATGTTGGTATTTATCAGCATATGCCATTTTGCTTATTCAAAGATGGAACTCACTGTTGACTTATTTAGGATGCTAATATATGATACAAAGAGCTTCAGAATTTATATGATATTAGGATGCATGTTAGTTGATGGATGTAATATGGTCTTCAGTTCAAGCTAACCTATTCTTTCCTTCAATCACAGTCGCCCTCCATCAGGAACTTTATGCTTGTATGCTCTTGTCTCGTTTTCTGATTTTCCACAAAAATTCCCCCTATTTCGGAGGAAATTATTAGCAGTGATGTAGAATCCATTTACTTTTGGCCCATTTAAGGACAAAACAGTATGGATGCAATAATATCTCATTACTTAGTTCTCATCTTACCATATTCTAATTCTCACTATATTAGACACGATTGAGGGAGTATTACTTACCTTGTACAATAGTCAATAAGTTTTCACTGCTATATAGACCACATTTCTGAAAAATACTCATGATTTATAGTTTTTTGTTCCACCCCAGATTTGATGAAGTAGAAATTATGTAATAAAATTTTCTTGGGCTTGCACTTGCAGGATAAGAGTTCCATACCCTTTCCAGTGGGGCGCACCTTCATTTGATGCTGGTGAAGCCTTTGCCATGATGATGGCGGCATTTGTTGCTCTTGTCGAGGTTTATTTTCATCTCATTGACTAGCACATCTGTGCCTTGACTACTTTCTTTTCAGAGTATAATTGGGTTGGACAGCACAATGAAACGATAGTTCAAAGATATCTGCTTATCTGCTATAATTTCTCAATATTGTTGATGGAGCAGACACGAATGCCTCGAGGACATCAAAACAACTTCTTTGCGTGTGACAACATTCAGTATCTCCAGTCTGCCTTTTCTCCTCTTTTTCCTTGATGCTTTGTCTTGCCTTTTCTCTGCTGGCTATTCCTTGCCTAATTCTGATTTGTCCTTGTTGGAGAGAAACTGAAGATTCTCCTTTCTTTTGAAGTCCCGACTACACCTTTACTCTGTACTTGCTTTTGGGTCTGAGTCAATATTCCATCTTTAGGTATTCTGTTTGGATTAGAGAGAGGAAACCTCCTTGACGGGCATTCGCTTTGTCGCTCAAACTTCTTATCTAGGGCAAAGTTACATTGTACTCGTCCTACCACTTCATTTCAATAATTATTTTTTAACATGTTTTCAATGTCAAATGCAGTCGACTGGTGGCTTTATTGCTGTGTCTAGATATGCCAGTGCAACCCCCTTGCCGCCGTCTATTCTCAGCCGTGGCATTGGCTGGCAGGTAAATGAGGCATCCTACAGAACCCCTCTCCCCAAACAATAATTGAAATAGTTGAACTTCACCTGTAAAAATGAAAACTTTCTACATGATGGTGGGCTTGTCCTATTAATAAATTATCATAAAGAAATGCTTTAGACAATGAGAATGCATGTTTAACTAGTAAAACTAGGATCTCCATTTCCAAGCTCTGGATTTAGTAAATAACTGTTTTCTATGTACATATACCAGGGCGTTGCTATCCTGTTGTCTGGACTGTTTGGGACTGGTAATGGATCATCTGTATCTATGTAAGACCCAAACTTGGTTGATGCATATTTATTTCTCCACGAGATTCACCGTTGACATACAAGTGCTTTTCTCCATTCCTATGCAGTGAGAATGCGGGCCTATTAGCACTGACGCGTGTTGGCAGCCGACGAGTAGTACAAATATCTGCTGGATTCATGCTTTTCTTTTCCGTTCTCGGTAAACAGCTCTCGGCATCTTCATTTCTTATTTAAAATTTGCATTCTTTCCTACTTGAATCTCTCTTTAATGAACAATGCTTGTCTTCAACAGGGAAGTTCGGAGCCGTTTTTGCTTCTATTCCAGCCCCTATTGTGGCTGCTCTGTACTGCCTCTTCTTGCATATGTTGGTGAGTATATACGATTCCGACAAACTATTCTGAGCTCACTCTCACTCTCACTCCCGGACTTATAAGACAACTTATTCTTTTCAATTACGGATACACACAGGTGCGGCTGGTGTAAGTTTTCTTCAGTTCTGCAACCTCAACAGTTTCAGGACCAAATTCATACTAGGCTTTTCTATCTTCCTCGGCTTGTCAGTGCCCCAGTACTTCAACGAGTACACTGCTATTAACGGATATGGTCCTGTCCACACATCAGGCAGATGGGTACGCACAAAAACGAATTCCACAAATATTTTTATTCGTATTTGCCTTATGCTTATGCCGTTTCATTTCTTTCTCATTCGCTCGTCATTTAATAATTCTAACTCACCGGGAGATATACACAAAAAGCAAACCCCCATTTCGTTTTTTCTCATTTACTCCTCTTGGTGACAACTCTAAATTGTCATTCTCCACAGTTCAACGACATCATCAACGTGCCATTCTCGTCAGAGGCTTTCGTCGCTGGTATTCTTGCATATTTCCTGGACAACACGATGCACAAGAAGGACAGCGGGATAAGGAAAGACAGAGGCAAGCACTGGTGGGACAAGTTCCGGTCATTCAAGACCGACACGAGAAGTGAGGAATTCTACTCTCTTCCTTTCAACCTCAACAAATATTTCCCATCTGTGTAATCAAACAAAGGGAAGACGGGTTTTCCCTCGAATCATGCTCGCTCGACGGGTAGCTAAAATGTGATCACTGGGACAAGCATACCACTGTTCTTGTATTTTGTTACATGGGTAATAGAAGTATAAATAGCGTAAGACAATGTTAAGGATGTCTTAGATTATTCTGTACTGTTTCCTCTTCTTTTCTGCTGTAAATTTACTGGTTTATATATGGAGTAGCATCACCCAAGTTTTGCTGCTTTTGATTTGGATTCTCTCTTTCTTTTTTCTTTTTCTTTTTTTTTTTTAAAAAAAAAAAACCTTTTTCTACACAATTTCCTGTTAAAGAGAAGTGTTCTTTACTTATTTTTGACCATTTTTACATTTTAGGCACCCTGCATTTCTGCGTGATGTGCACATTTCGATTTCCATATGAGAAAATGTGTATTATTAATTTTATATAGATTTTTTTGCGTATTTGTTACGTCATTGTAATATATTTAAATTCAAACCCACATTCAATACATGGAAAATTTAAAATCAATAAATATATTTAAAGTAAATAAAAGGGCAAACACTATTATAAAAAGAATAGATAATACATACATATTCATGGAGTTTAAATTTACAATCTCGGACGTGTGATACTTTTAGTCCACAACTCAAATTTATATCAATAGTATTTGTGACGATCAAATAACATTAATGTAAAAAGTAAGTAAAATTATAATTTATATTATACAATGATATTTTAGTTCATAAAAAATAAATGGGAATATAATTAAGGGTGTAAATGATTCGAGTTGAGCTAAATACATTATCATTCAAACTTGTTTGAATTATTATCAATCTTCAAAAATTATGTTTGAATTTAGTTTGATTATTATTCTCGTCGAGCACAAACAAGTTTTAATTGTATCAAACTTGAGTTGAGCTCGAGTGATTTGATATTTTTTAAATATATTTTATTATTTTTGCACTAATCAAATCGAGTTCAAGCCGAGCTTAAAAGTTTACCGAACAAAACATTTTATTCAAGTTTGGTTTGTTAAATTTCACAAATCAACCTCAAGCGAGTTTTATCTATCGATTTCAATCAAATATGAATAGTTCGATTATTTTTTCAGCCATTAAACATGATGGGAACTAACCGATTAGGTTAACTACTAGATAGTCATTAAAATTAAAAAGGTATTAATAATTTTTCACAACAAAAGAATATTTATAATTATGCCAAATATTAAAACAACTTGTAATTTATCCTAATTAATTTTGATAAAATCATACCCAATTCTCGTTGGATTTTTTTTTAATTATTGTCTTGGTTTGAAATTTTGAATGCATGGCATTGACATTTGGGCCTAGGAAATAGGGTTTTGAACCAATTGAAAGCATGAAAAGGAAAAGGAGGGCTTTGGTGGCCACTCAATTCCTCATTTATGTCAATGAAATCAAAGATAGTAAAGTTGAAATATTTTATGGGCATTTAAGGCCATGTCTCCATGAACTAATATACAAAAATGGTCCTAAGACAATCCAACTAGCTAGATGTAACATTTCTTTCCCACTTGATTGGAAAAAGGTATTTTCTCAATTTTATTGATTTTTTTTTTCATTTAGTAATTAATTTTAATATTTATAGAGATGGATTGAGCTCATATCAAATCGATGTTAGGACTCCAAACTGAATTTTATACTACATTCGTTATGTTATGCACTAAATGCATTGATGATTGCCACGTATGTTGTTTGAATGAATGAGTAGGTGTCGAATATAATCATATGATGTTTTAAACATTGCTGTAACATTTACAAAATAGAATATAATTGTAATTGTACTACATAAAAAGTTCAAGAACTGTTTTTTTCCTTTAATCGATGTGGGATGATAGCGCGACATCTTTCATTTGGCCCGACCTTACGTCTCCACTCATATATGAATCTCGACTCCAGACATCACTTAATTTCTCCTCTAGCACCACTTTAATATGAATGTCCATATTTACTCTTAAAAAAATAATTATTAAGATGAAGTAATACCATACTATATAAAAAGGTTCAAAAACCCTTCTCTAATTGATAAATAGTTGAGCACTATATATATCTTCTTTTATCAAAATTTTTTTTTTTTTAAATATTTATTGAGTGATAAAATAATATAAATATTTTACTTTAAAATTTCTTATGCATGTAGAGTGTACCGCAAATTATAATATATACATACGTCTTTTGACATTGCATGCATGCAAAAATCTAACAAGTTAGTGAAAGAAAAAGAAACGATGAATTTTTACACTGCAATAAAAGAGAATACTAATGATACATTATTAAGTAAATCATAAATTGTCATCGAATATATGTATCGAGTGACAATATTGCTCTTGTCATAATATAATTATTAACGATAAAACTTATGTATACAATTATTATTATAAATAATTACTGATATATTTATAATAACAACACGATTATATTGACAATTATATTTGTTGTTAGTGAACTTTTTACACTACTGAAAATTATAATATTGACCAAAGAAAAGTTTTTTTGTCACTTAATAAATATAATAGTGACAGTTTTTAATATTGTGACCTAACTTTTCATTGCTAATATTCCTTTTCCTGTAGTAGTATAAAATTATAATATTAAAGTCGTTTGTGAAATCCCCCACCCACCAAACAAAAGAGTGACATAATTATTATTATTATTATTATTTTCAGAAAAAATGGTACTCTAAATCCCTAAAAGTCCTACACATTAGCTGGCTGCACCTCACGTGAATTTTTTTGGTGTTGATTTAAATTCTCTACCACAAGATTTTGATACGATGGATCTTCAATATCAATGGCATTAAATACACAATTGACAAGCATTTATGGTGTTTTTCTCAATTTATTTTTTTCATTCTTGAAATTTTTCTTTCTTTTTTTTTTTTGATTGGAGGTTCTCGATCAGTGTTGCATTGATACATCGGTCCAAAATAAATAAATAGATGATTAGAGGCGAGAACCCTTCAAAAATGGCAACAGGTAGGATAAGTTGGGGGCCGTCCCAAACAGGTTGAATAGATGAGTTCGATGTCAAAAACTCTAAACCAGACCAGGTCAAGGGTGGGTCTCAGGACGGGACGGGCTAGAGGTACGGGTTTTGTGTTGTTTTAACTGGGACGGATTTGAAATTTAGACGGATCACTGAACTCATAAATAAATAATAGATTTAAAAAAAAATATGCCATGAAATGAAATTATGAGGAAAAAAATATCACAAGCAAGACTTATTTTATCAAAATTAATAAATAATTTAAAATAAATAGTTGATTAATAAACATTGTTGAGTGATTCCAAGCTTATTTGCAAGTGTTTTGGTAAGTTCGATACCATTAGGTTTAAATCACTTATGTGCATTTGTCACAAATATTTACTAGCTGTGTGCTTTTTTCATTTGCGACAGTTCTTGATTTTGGGAACTATGCTCGGACATTGGTGGTGCTATGTTGGCGAGATCGGTGTTTCCACAAGTTGTGCATGCATACCGAAATTGCGTGCTGTGGTTGCTAGTAGTAATAAAAATATAAGTGGTAATTTTAAATTTATCACTTAAAATATAAATTAATTTTACAAACATCACTAGGAAAAAAAAAAAAGAATTATTGTTCTCTATATTTTTAATGCTATGAACTAAAAATTATGATAAATAACTATTATTAATTATGGTTGCATAAAATCGATGCAAAAGCTTAGCTTATCTACCATGAAAAATATAAGGAATTTTTTATTCTATCATGCAAATAAGTCATATCACAAAGTAAACGGGACCTAAAGTATTTTCATCTCACTATTTTACTAGCTATGGATTAAATCCGTGATAAATAATTATTATTAGCCACGGACCACAGTTAAACAAAAAGTGATGCAAAAACTTAACATATTCGCCATGAAAGCTAATTTTACCATCACTATGAGCCATGACAAATTTTTTGCTATGGTTATTAGCCATGACAAATGTATTAGCCACACTTACAAAAACTACGGCCAATGACTGTTGCGTGGCCCATGGTCAATAACTTTTTACTACTATTATTAATATTTAATTAAGATAATTAGCTATGATTAAATATTATATTTCTTGTAGTGGCTTAAGAAAGATTGAAGTAGAGCCATACAATATTAGGAAGGAATGAAATTACTAATTTAAAGTCTATCAATATTTAACAAAGCATAATTCAAAATTAGACTCTAATAATTTAAAACCCTTTAAATTTACAATTACTGAAACAAAAAAAAATATATATATATTATTAAAATTTTAAAATCCATATTTTCAAATCGGCATATTAACATATTAAAGCCTTTTCCATTTAAAAATGCACAAATGCCATCAAATTTTTAAACAAAAGAAATTGAAAAGGACAGAAAAAAGAAAAAAGAAGAAATTGTGAATCTGTCTGATGCGGAGACAGAAAAACCTTACAGAGCAATTGGCCCTGAAATTCTGATATTCTTCTGCTGTTTTTGAGGTTGGAAAGCAAAGCATTCTGTCTCTTGCAGTGCTCCCAACTACCAATAATACATCACTCCGTCTCTTCCCCTCCACTCTCTTCATTTCATTTTTTTTTTTTTTTTTTTTTTGTATTTTTTAGGCATTTTTATAAATATTATTTTCTATTATTGGATTGCATCGCGGGCATGTCGTTAATTATTTACAATGACAATTTTATATAATTTTTTTTAACACTAACTGTTACTATAGGTGATAAAGTTTACGCAATAATTGTCACTATTAAAATTATAAAAATTATTTTAATGACAAATTACAAGTTTTTGTCATTTAATTATGTATAATTAGTGACAATGATATTATATTTCGTTGGAAATTTTATTTCGATAAGACCATTTTTTGAAAAAAATTTTTTGCTTTTAGAAATACCAACTTATTCGTTAATGCATGTCGCTCCAGTTCGTAAAAACGGACCATTTCTTCTCGTGAGGTTATGTGATCAATTTTTCCGTATTGACATGAGAATTGCATTGACGGATCATTTAAAAAGTGCTTTGTATAAATAAAAATTTTCAATTTTGATATTATATATAGTAGGGTAATCCACAAAAGTTATTCTATAAAGAAAAATTTACAATTTAAATTAAAGGGTTAATTAAGTGGCATGAAGTTGGTCCACATCAGGGATAATTACATTTTTACTCCTGATTTATGGTTTATTTATACAAATTATTCCTGTCTTTTGTATAATTATAAAAATTATCATTGACAAAAAAAAAATATAGGTAGTTTGTATAATAATGCTAATATTTTTAGGGGATGTATGTGTAAATTTTTTAAAAAAAATAAGGGGTGGTTTGTGTAGGTAATAGTGATATTTTGATGAGTGTATTCTAATTATCTAAAATATAGGGGTGATTTATGTAAACAGGTTATAGATCAAGGGGTATAAATGTAATTATCCCTCATTATTATTACATATACAAAAAGAACAATTTGTCTATCATTGAACTATTGAAATTTCTTGACTAAATATTCTTGTAAAAGAAGTACCAAGTCGTACCATAAATTATTGATAATAATATTTATTTCCTTCTTTGATATTTTCTTTTTACACATATTTATTTGACAAGTCCATAAAAACAATGAAAACTATTAAAAGTTTATTTCATAACTTGTCATTGAATTATCGAAAAATAATATGAGAAAAATGTTTCTATGTAAATGTATCAGATGTAAAATATTAAATGATAAACATTACATCATTATATATAATATATATTATTATAATGTGATTTAATAATGTTGGATGTTTTTGAAAATGACATATAAAAAATTATCAAGGATAAATTACATCAACATATCTCGTGAGAGGTTAGGTTTATTTATACAAACTTCTTACATTTTAAGTAAAATTACAAGTACACCCTCTGATGTGGTAATCATGATTTACATCAACATCCATCGGAGGGCAAAAACTTATACCCATGAGATAAATTACATAGACGTCCCTTTAGGGAGTGTATTTGTAATTTTACAAAAAGTAGAAAAAATGCGCAAAATCTCGTTGTAATTTATCCTTTTTATTTTGTCAATATTTCTAAAAATTGGATGGAGGGCAATTGTGGAAAGTAGTAAAAGAGTAAGGTTGAAAGTTGGAAAAATTCCTCCACAAGGACAAAAGTTGTAAAATATTATGAGCAAGGATTCTTTGTAGTAGAATGATTAGAGAAGAATGGTTGAAGTACAATACCGTTGGAGAAAAGGTGAAAGTATAATAATTGAAATTCAACCATTTATTTCACCTCATATCTACAAATAATATTTTTATAAATTACAATAATAACAGTAAGTGATTTATAGTATTAATGTATATATAAGTAACATACTTTTTGAAAGTTTAAATAAATTAAATTTTATAATATGCACATATAAATTCACACAGAGAATTTTAATCTTTTAAAAATATAATTATATATTGTCTATTATTTAAAATTATGATAGTATTATTTGTGGGTCCAGCGGATAAAAGGAGCTCCTACTCCCGAGTCCAAGGAATTCTTGGAGGGTCGGGCCACGAGTTTTGATAAACTTGCCCAAACTCGACTACCCTTACGCCTTGGAGACAATGGAAGTCTTTTTATGAATCACAACTCAATAACTGTGAAAAAAATTAATTGTCAATAATATTCGTTGTATGTAAAGTTAAAACTTTGTATTGTTTTAATAGTTTAACTGAGATTTTAATATTTTCCTTCAAAAATTCAATTAGTGTGAGATTTCGCTTGTCTTTCGCATTGAATAGGTTATTTAGAATCACATATTCCGAGGGTATTTAAAGAATTATACATTTATCAAAATTCCCGATTTTCCATATCTGCACTTACGACTATATTTTCCATTGATTCAAACACGAATTAAACTTCATATATACGGTAAAAAAATCAGTAATTATTTTTCTGAACCAAAAAAATCATAATAAAGAAACAAATTAAGCAAAATAAATGAAAAAAAGGGTTCATATTGTTTCATTTTTAATAATTTCTTTTATTTTTTCTTTAAAGAAAAGGGTAGTGGGGTAAGTGTGATGTTTCAAGTGTGGGAAACAAAAGAGAAGAGAGGGATTAATGTGAGGAATATCTGGAAATATGGTAATCCTGAAAATGGCAACAAATGTTTAGTTTTATGTTTTGTGTTTTGTGATGCTCTTCTAAGTCTAAGACAAAACCCTGCACCACCACTTATGATGATAGTGCAAACCTAAAATGAGTGCTCAAACCTTCACATGCGACAACCACTTATTGCTGCTGTTTCCTCTTTACTGCCTGCTTTGTGCCTGTAACGCTCTCTCTTTGTCTCTTCACCGACAATTATACTATTTTATTTTATTTTTATTCAAATAACATAAATACTTATATAAAATCTTTTATATTTATCTCGTGATCACATTAAATCATAATATTCGATGGATATCGATAGTTTTATTTATACTTCATGATATAATGTGTAAGTCGGTCACAAAAATTCAAATCCCGATTTAATTAAATTTGAATCAGTTATATATCAAATATAGTTCATGATTTATAAATAATAATAATAATTCAATTAATTTGGGTTAAATTTGATCGACCTTGTACCTACGGTAGGTTTTGAAATAATAACTGGGCTCAGATTTTTAAATTTAGTATGCATATTTTGTGTCATATTGATTTTTATAGTTTTGTATACATTACGTATATATTTACATGTAAATCATAAGTATCATATGTTTTAAATTTGCTCTAATATATACCAAAGCAATAAATATATTTTTAATTCTAATGTTTAATAGTTAAAAACATATAGATTTTGAAATAATTAAAAAAAAAAAAAACATAAAGGAAAGCACGGATGTGGTAGGTGGGCAAGCTAACAGGCGTGTTACGGATCTTTTATCATATTTTTGTTTAATGTGTTGACATCAAATTTATGTATGTGTTGTTTGTAATTTTTTTTTTTAAAATTGTAATTTAATGAAATTATATATTTTAATTAAAAAGTATATATCAATTATGAGATTAATATGCAATATGAAAATGCAGAGCGACATGCGTTTTGGGGTTGTAATTTGTAAAGAATGAATAACGTGGGCATTACAACGTCGTTTTATGTGAAGAATGTAATGATTGTGAGGTACACGTGGTAATGATTTCCTGCACTACCCTTTTCACAAAACAGCTGCTTCTTTAACGTTTCACTCCCTCGAGGAATACAAAATCTCACTCTCTTCAAACATCTTCCTTAACATTATAATAGGGACAAATATTGTAAATATTTAAATTATCATTATACAAATATTGTAAATATTTAAATTTGTATTTTATAAAATAAAGTAATTTACCCCCTAGACATGGGGTCGGTGGGAGGAGGGGGGTAAATTGTCGTTAAACCCCATTATAATATAATATATTGACACCTTTTCACATTAGTTTATAATGTAGTTTGAGACTCGATCGGTGTCTCATTATTTGAGATATTATCCGTTTTAACTTCATTTGAATTTAATGAATTTGTCTTGAAAAGACAAGACGTCTTGTTAATTAAGTAGAGAAAATCTTGATGTTTATAAGCCACTCAAATTTTTCGTTTGCAGCCAAAATTAATAGATACTTTAGTGGGATATACTTTAAGAGGTGTTGTATAAATTTTTATTTTTAAGTAAGAGCGTACTTGTAATCATAATTACAATCTCAAACACAGTTGTAATTTCGTATAAAGCAAAGACCGGTGTTTGTATTTTTTAAATTTAACATCAATATATCATATATTTTTTCATAACATTATTATGTTAAAGAGGTTAAAGATTTTTAATTAGTTTATTTAAATTAGTATCATTATTTTTTTTTTACAGTGAAATTTTTTAAATGTCTTAAAATCCGTTAGTTTTCGATGGCAATCACTAATCTCGTAGAAAGTTTTATTTTATTTATTAAAAAAAGGTACACATATATTAATTAAATAAATAAAAAATACAAGAATATTTGGAACAGAAAATCCAATCCGCTGCATTTTAGATTAGTCGAGAAAAGCAAAGGGAAAAATTCAAGACCGGCTTCTCATCATATCACAGGCCGACTTCTGCAAGGAGAGGTTTTTAATGTTCTCGTTTTTTTTCCCGATAAAGGTAAATTTCATATATACGTAAAAAAGTACAATTTTAATATCCTCATTCTTTATAATTTACTTGTAATTATATTTACTTATACTGGAAAATTTGGAGTTATCTAGATCTTAATATATTACATAAGCATAATATATTTCACTGTATAACTGGAGTGGAGTTAAAAAAAATTAATTTACATAAAAGTATATTTTACAAAATTTTAATTCGAACCTGACTCAAATTTATTTTTAAATTAATTATATTATAAATGTAATATATTTATTATATAATTAGTATATAATTTTAAATATAATAAAAATATATTTTAAAAAATAATTAATTACATAACAAATATATCACTTTTTTTATATATTTAATTGATCAGGATAAGAATTTCCAGGGGGGTGGGGGTGGGGGTGAAGTGGATAGGTGTGGCTATAAAGAGGCAGCTAAAACAATCACACTTGCTTCCTTCTTTGCTTCTTGAAAAACGAAAGAAGAAATAGTGACTGGAAAATAAAGGGAAAAAAGAGAGATGGGAAACTGCCAAGCCATCGACAGTGCAACTCTAGTGATACAGCACCCAAACGGCAAAGTGGATAAGCTCTATTCGCCGGTCGCCGCCACTGAAATTATGAAGATGAACCCTGGCCACTACGTCGCACTTCTCCTCACCACCACCTTCTACTCTTCCTCCTCCTCCTCCGCCGCCACCAACAACAGCAACATCCCTCTTCGCGTCACACGTATCAAACTTCTCAGGCCTACTGATACTCTTGTTCTTGGCCATGTTTATAGACTTGTCACCTCTCAAGGTTGGTTTCTCTCTCTCTCTCTCTCTCTATACATACACGTATGTATGTATGATAATTTATGTTTGTGTTGCAGAGGTAATGAAAGGGTTGTGGGCAAAGAAGCAAGCAAAGATGCAAACAGCGGAGGAAGAATGGAGAGATGATGATGACAGAAAGAATTACAAGTCATTCAGATTATGAATCAGTAGTTAGAAGAAGTGATGATGGCCATGTCAAGAACATCACCTCTTATCAGGTGAATATTCATTCATTTTTCCTTCTTCAGTTTACAGGAATTTTGTTATGGGTTTTCAAGATTCATCGCAATATTTCTTGCTTGGTTTAAATTGATTTTCAAATAAACTTCTTGGAAATTACGTAGCTGAAATTCTTGGAATGATTAATTTGGTAATGAGTTGGAGTTAGAATCTTGAGATCTTGGAATCATGCTTGAGTTGTTGTTCAGTCCATCAATTTATTATTATTCTCTGTTAATTAAAGCAAATAATAATTATGTCAAAAACAATAAAACAATTACTTTTCCAGCATCATTAACCTCATGAAGTTCCATAACATAATAAATACGAGGTTGGCATGTTGGGGTTTCATTTTTTTTTCATGTCTTAAAAAATAAAAATTGATATCTGCCAGTTGTGGTCATTTTCTGCCCACATTTTCATCTAAACATGACCGGCCGACGTCAAATTGAGATAAAAATTAAAATTTTTTAATCAGATAATTGGATATATATTTTCAATAATAATTTGTCCCATCATACATATTTCTTAATTTTGATAAAATGCGTATGAATATATGCAGGTAAAAAAGCAAAAAGGCATCAAAGATCAAGAACTCATCAGACAGCAATGAATTCAGGTGGATCAAAATCCAGGGCATGGCAGCCAGCATTAAAGAGCATCTCTGAGGCTGGAACCTGATCATCATTTCTTCCTCTTTTTTATTTTTATTTTATTAATTTAATTTAGACAAGCCCACCCAAAGAAAAAAAAAAAAAAAATCCAAAAGTGGGAAAAATGATGAGGATGGGGAGTGACAGCAAAATTGCAGTGTAGTAAAGGAAAGCAGATCCAGTCATCCACTCCACACCATCTTGTTTCACTCTGTTATCCAAATTAACTACACATACTCAAATTCCACCTTATCATTGCCTTCTCTCCTTGTCTCCCCCCATCCTCCCAAAAAAAATAAAATAATAATAATAAGTAATATCGTGTTTGAATGAGGTTTTACTTAATTGGAGAACTCGAAAATGTGTACTTGTGATAATAATTTTAGCAGTAGTTGTTCATTTATTGTAGTAGTAGTTCATAGTTAATTATATATATTTGATTAGCGATAATTGACGTATATTAAATGATGATTATTGAAATTTATGATTTAATTGTAATTGATTAATTAAAAAAATGGATATTTGTTGGTAGATAACTTAGATTAGTTGTAAAATTGGTATCAAAAGTAATTAAAAGCGTTCTCCTATTTGTTTCTAATTTTTGTATTTTTTAGGATGTAAACTTGAAAATAGTGTAGAATAATTTATTATTTTCAGTTAAAAGTTGAGGAAATACATAATAACCTCCGAATTGAAACAAATTTAGTTTCAGGTTATTTTCTCTGATTATAAGAACCACATTTATTGAGTGTGCAAATACAATAATATTTTTGTTAAATTATTATTAAATAAGTGAGAAGAAGTAGTTATATTTGAATATGTACATTAGAGAAATAAAATAAAAATGCCAGACAAAAAATAGACACCAAAACCACCATCTTTAAAATTACAATTGACTGTATTGACTTAATTATGAATATTTTTTATTATTTAAAAAATTATAAATAACCCTTCAAAATATGTGCTCTTAAACGGTGAGGTTGAAATTATTATTTTACCTTTTTTTATTTCTTTAAGCAAAAAGTATGAAAAAAATGTAAAAATACCCGATGGTGTGTAAAATAAATAATCTTTGAGAATATTAAAAATATAAAATATTTCTAAAAATATATATAATTATAATTAATAATTCAATCGACATGGCCGGTTCATCAAAAAAATTGAATAAAAATCCAAAAATAATAAAATAAGCTCGTTGTTAGATTGATATTAACATTAAAAAAAATTATAATTATTTAAATAATAAAAATATATTTATAATTATGCCAAATTTTATATATATATATATATATATATATATATATATATATATAAGACGGGTGTAATTCACTAAGAATATATGTCATGAGTAAATGCAAGATGGCCCACAGAATGAATGGTGTGCATGATCTATCTCTGCTCACTGACTGGGAAGAATATCAGTCATTGATGTTTTGGAGCCTAATGGATGATGGTGAGAAAATCAAAATTTATCTATTTATTTATTTGTTTTATTTTTTTGAAAAAAAGAAAGCAATTGCAATGTCAATTAGTTTAAGATTAGGTGTGGCCAAAAGCAAAATTAAAGTAGGCATTTTGACCACAAAAATTGCCTCTTTATATATGTTTAGCCAATCCTTTGGTAATTATGACAGGGGAAATACATCTAATAGGATTAAAAGGACAATTTTGCCCTCTAAAGGTACGGAAATCACAAAACACTGTGTCCACGACTCGCTTGACCATAAATTCGTTGATTCGGGACTCATCTAACTATTATTTATTTGACATGTGACTCGTACGATTTCTGAAACATAAGTCTCTGTAGATACATGGAAGGTACACTGACGGATATACATTTATTACTATTCAGTAGCACTCTACGATCCCTATAACCTTGAGTTAAAAATTAATCTAAGTATCGGAATATTTCAACTAGCCTAATACTTTGTGTGCGGGCTAGCCTTACTCATTTAGATTGAGATATTCATTTAGACTAGTATCGTAAAGAATAGTCAGGTCATTACCAAATTATAACTAGATAATCATCGAACGTACGAGGATCTCGATCCCGATCATATTAGATCAAATAAAGTCGCGTTTTCCATAGCTAAGGCGCAAAACAACAAAAAAGAAAACGAAGATTTAAAGCATTATGAACTTTGCATGATTGAGGTTAGTTGCAACTTTCATTTGTGGGCCGAAAGACATAAAAGGAATGAAATAAAACAAAGAAACGACTTATTGCTGGAGCAACACCTACGCATTATATATAAAAACGTCATTTAACAAAACAAATAAAAAAAAAAAAAAGAAGTAGAAAGAAAAGTCGTGATAGAAAATTATCATTTTAAAATCCTGTAGATGGAATCCAGTGCAGACCTACTAGCAATTAAACACCAAAAAGGAACACGCTTTTCTTAGGATAATCTCAATCCACTCAACCTGCCTAAGAATGCTCGCATTACAAAGATAATATTAGTAATTAAATATACAATAATGACTTTGAAATTATTATTTAAAAAAATATGTATTAAGTGATTATTATTTTTATTTTGTCACTAGTGATGAAAATTATATATAAAAGTTGTCACTATATATAAACAATTGGTGATATATTTATATTAACAACATAAATACAGTGGTAATTATATTTTTTAGCACCACATTATTTATAGTGATACTTTTTCATGTATATTTTTTTTTATTACGGAATATTTGGTGACAACTTTAATACAAAAAAATTGTTTAAAATTATTATTGTGATAAAAAAAAAATTATTGTGACTTAAGTACAACTATCACAATATTAATATTCCCACTTAATTTTTTATCGTTAACATTCTGGTTTTTTTTTTTTTTTTCTTGGTTGCATCTCTACTCCAAAGAAAAAAAAATAAAATTTATATTTGGTTGATATTCGCAACAAAATTTTCTCAAACCAATCCAAAATCCAAAATCTTGTCTTCTCCTGACGAACGAATAATCATTAGAGACTTGAATGATAGTTAGGGTCAAACCAGCCTACAAATAAAACTAAATTAATTGATAAATACATCAACTCTATTAATAAATTAATATTGTAATAAATTGAAATACATTAATTTGATTAATATTACATTAAATGAGATAAATTGTACATTACAATAAATCTATATTAAATGAAATAAATACGACCACATATAATAAAATTCAAATATATGGTATTAAATTCAATCTCAATTATTAAGCTAAAACATTATTGATGAGGTACATTTTTGACTTAGAGCAATCATAACACCCATCTTTGTTGCACTCAAGGAAGAAGGAATTATTCCTCCAGCCCACGACGCCATTAGATCTTTCTCACACTTTTTCAACACTCCCACTCCAATTAAATTAATTTTTTTTAATTAAAAAAAAAAGGAAAGAAAGCCAAGAAGGTAACTTTTTTTATTAAAAATAAATAATAATTCTTTACTCGAACTTTATCTTGGAATTTATAGAGGTGGAAAGATTTGTTTTTTCTTTTCATTTTCAAGATTTGGACCAAGAAAAGAAAGGAATCTTAGGAGCAATTAGCAATGATTTTTCTTCAAATTACTTTAATAATTTTTATTTTTAAGCACTAGTGTATTTTAGTATTAATGGAAATTGGTTGGTGGGATAAATGCACTCTCGAAGCAATTAGATATATAACATAAATTTTAGTTTAAATTAGGTTCGAACTAAGTATTATATTTTTATTATGTAATTGATGTACAATTTTAAAAAATGATCAATTATAATAAAGCCATTTGATTTTGTTTTCACTCTCAATTTTTAATTTTCAAACACAAATACATAATGAATTTTCCCTAGAAATGTTGCACCATTAATACAAAAAAAAAAAAACTTTCAGTTACATTTAAATAAATAGATACATCGATTTAATATTTAACAACATATAAAAATACAACCGAATCACCTTTTACATATATATTTTTTATTTTCACATAAAAATCTATACAAAATAAAAAAATCACATATTTTTTCATTAAAACTTAAAAATCAAGAATGAAAAGAAAGAAAAAAAAAAAGCCAACCACTAGCTAAATATCTAGGTGATTCTTGAGTATGTTGTTTGCTAGTTATTTGGGAAAATGAACCTTAAATGGAAAATGGATCACTAATGAAAAAAGTTACTTAAAAAAGAAAAAGAATTGATAATTTTTAAATTAAAAAAAAAAAAAAAAAAAGGGAAATGAATAAGATTTATAAGATGCATATGGTCAAAGATGTATGATTGTATATGTTGGTCAAGGTCTCATGAAATAATGTGTCAAAGGCAATAGATGATGAGTAATAAATAAAATATGAAAGATTGGCCAACATATATATATATAGCATTCCAAGGAGGAAGATGGACCAAATTTATGTCACTAGCAAGAGCACTACAACCAACTATATATAATAAATTATTAGTAAAATAATATGTAGTAATTTTTAATTTCTCACTAAAATAAATTTTATGTGACCAAAAATTTGATTTTTATTATGTTATTCTTATATTCGATTTTCCTTTTTTATTCTTAATTTATACAATTTTCATAATCTATCTTGTAATTTCACTAATACCATAACAACCCCTATTAGGTAATATTTTCTTTTTTCACTTTCAAAAAAGGATAATAAAATAATAATTAAGAATGGTAATTGGGAGTTGGGATGGGTAAGACGCAGCCCGGACCCCGTCTCAATGGGGGTAGATTTTAATCTTTGGACTCGAGTTTGGGATAGGGTTTAATTTTCTAGACTCAAACGCAAGGTAGATCGGAGCATGTAATCCATTTAACTTTCAAGATAAGGTCAACATGTAACGAATTTGTCGAAAATAAGTGAATTTTCTATTGATGTTGCAGATTCTATTCGTGTTGATATTGGAACTAGACTTTTCGAGGATGTTATCCCTTGAAACTATACTTTTTGAGGAATCCGGAAGTATCCAATTGTGCTAAATCGATTCTCCAATTTGCTTATCCAACTCCTATAAGTAAGGGTCTAAGTAGATCAAAGGATGTAACTTCGCACTTGAACTCTACACACAAATTTTTCATTTATTTTTAACTTATTTACACTCGTTATTCTACAAAAATCTTCTCATTTTCCTAGCACACCACGCACTCTCCACACGATTCATACACATTTTTACTTTAATATTTACTAAGGTCATTACTAATTTAAATATTAAAATGCTAATTTGTAATTGCAAATACTCAGCCAAGCCTTCGATATTGTATGGTGTTACTGGACTATCGTATGTGTCATTTATAATATTTGTTAATTAATTTATTTATTTTTAAAAATGAATATGTGCATTTTGCAAAAGAAATCCATATTGTAGCTGTAATAATCATTTATGGGATATTAAAAAAAATTAAATTCATTTTAAAGATAAACAAGGAAAAGAAAGTTGCGTCATGAAGTTAAAACCCATCGGGTCCTAAGGCGGGTGGGGTTTTGAGACAGTACTAGACCCAACCCATTGTCGTCCCTACCAATAATAGGGTCACAAGATCTGCCTTCTCAGAAGCTAAACAGCAACTTTAAATTTAGTTCATGGAAAAAGCACTACAGAGATGGGAGGAAGAACTGCACAGAGGAAACAATTCCAACAAGAAAATCCATGTCAAAAATCCCATTATAAGCTTCAAACATGCATTTACCAAAACTATCTCATTCAGCCCTGGTTTAGTTTATGGCAAAAACTCGATATATTTATAATACCAACACGCGAAATAGCAAAATACGAAAAACAAAATCACAAACAAACTTAAGTTCAGCTCTCATACTACTCATCGTTGTTATATATAGAGAGGCCAGAAGTATGTCTAGAGTTTAGGCTTTTACGAACGGTTTCTTCCTCTGGCTCAGGCGAAATTCCCCGATCTGACATTGCAGTGTTCTCATGTCTCAACTTGCCCTGCGCTTGTTTAAGCTGTTCCGTTTTCCCCTTTAGCTTGTTCGTGTTTGTCTAGTTGGCTGAAGTTCCCTTTTTGCTTGAAGAGTTGGGTGTGATGATGCCTGCAGTAGAGCTGATGCTCGTGGGCGACATAATTTGATGGGCTTATAGTGCAGCCTCCATGACTGCACTTGAAACAAGCTCTATGGTATGAAGTTCCATCAACGGCTACCTGTGAAAATATGTCATCGACAGCGTTAGATAAAATCTCTAAGGCATTGAGTTTGACTCATTTGCAACAATAATTCAGTTTCTTCAAGTACCTTTTCAAGAGGGTAAACTGTTTTGTTGCAAGCGACGCATTTATCTTGAGTTCCTGCAAACAAGCTTGAAACTTTGCTGTTTGTAACGCCTGGCTCAACTGATCTTTCAGCTCGAGCAGTTTTAGGAGCCCCTGTGAGAAACATAGAGAAACATGTGAGCTGAAAACACAAAAAAAGACAATCAGCAAGGAAGTGAGGATCAACTCGGTTCTGATATAACCTTCGAAACTTTTATCCAGGCTGCCAGTCATCTTGAACAGTTGGTCGAAATGAGGCTTGCAGTATAGAACCCCTTCATAGGAAGAGTAATTACTCAGCTGCAGCAAGGAAAGCAAACGTTACAGATCTAAGTCTGAGAACGCAGCGGACAATATATGACCTAATAAACTGCAGGTAGAGCTGAAAAACGGAAATTTTGCAAAATAGTCTTTGAAAGAAATGAAATGATTGTGACACTAATATCATTTGATCATGCAAATTAAGTATTTACTTGACTCCCCTTGAGAGATGTTGATGGAATTAGAGCCAACTTGGTCATAAGAAATAATATGATCTAAGAGATCGTCATGCGATCAGCCTGCTAATGGAATGAGAACTCATGCCTATTTCTCAGAAGGAAGATGAATTTGTCATGAACTAAGCCTATTTTTATCGTGTTGACTATATATATGGCTTATGTATGATTTATCGAGCACACAATTACCTATCCATATCGATGCCACCAACCACAAGATATGAGCCAAATAGCAACTCAAAATGACTATAGAGTTGCTTTAACCTGAGAAATACCATGCAGATGCGATGCAAGATGGGGGAAATAGAGACTGAAGATGGCATTGTCCAAGAACATGAAACTACAAAGTGATCAGCAATCGGCAAATACTGTAATACAAAACTCAGCACTCCAGATATGAAAGTTATTACCGGAAACACAGAAATGTTGGGAAATTAATAAAAGAACATGTTATATATAATTGATTACCAATCCATATCTCCAACACATAACACCGCATCTTTCCAGTCCACAAGTAATTACACGCTCAAAAGCAAGCTACTCGTAAACACATACAACATCCGAGTACAGTACACTACTTGATCACACATATTATGATTGTAGAACCAACTATCACTGCTCAAACAGAACCATTTTCGCGAATTAACATAATAACCAATCCATAAGAACCCAAACACTTAAAACTACAACAATTTCGTGATCGACCGTCAACTTAAGAATCAAACAAACTAGGCCAAACCATCATCCGATCAACAAGTTCTCTCCATCCAGGTTCTCAAAATTATCATCCCTCACAGTACAATCTCCCAAACCTAGAACTCTAACCATCAAGAACCAAGCAAGCAAGCCCATCAATCACCACTCACACTCCAAACTCAACAATCCCACAACAGATTCAACCAAAAAAAAAAAAAAGAAAACCAATTCCAAAACCGAATCAACACAACCTCTCAAGCAAAAGCCCTTTTGCAGAACAAGCACAAAACTCAGTCCAAGAATCCTCACAATTCTTGCACATATCAATCAACAAAACATCAAACTCAAACATCAAAAGGGCTGCAAGAAAAATCTGACCTTGAGCGTCCCTTTGCAGTGGTGGCATCTAAAACAAGCCTTGTGAAACACTTTGTTGTCAGCAGTGAGTTGATCCACCAAATACACAGTCTTCTCACAGGCCTTGCATTTCTGTGTTGTCCCTGCAAAAGTCGCCATCACTTTCTTGATTCTGAAGCTCCCTTTTCTTCCCCACTAAAACTTAGATCTTGATCTTTGTTACCAACCCACAAAGAGAGAAAAAGAAATAAAAATTTGAAAAGGGCAGTTCAAAGAATCAATGCTTCAAATTTTCTGCCTCTTTCCTTTTGTTTTCTTGAGTCGTTTACAGGTCAGCTAGTCAGAGAAGTAGCGCCAGTGCGTTACCAAGCGTTTGACAAAATATAGGAAATTTATGGGTAGCTGTCTACATCGGGAGAGCATTTATGGCATAATCTAATTTAAACTGATTTTTTGTGTAGGTTAAACAACCAATTCATTTTAAAAAAATTAGTATTAATATCTTAATACAAACATATCTTAATTCAGATCGAATTTCATTGAATTTGAATTAATTATATAATAAATAAATACATTAAATATATGATTAATACATAATTCAGATAAAATAACTAATCATATTATAAATATATGACACTTGCTCTGTATTTGATTTAATTCGACAAAAATTAATTTGGATAAGAATTTTTTCATTAATACACTCCACCGCTGACGTGTTTGCACATAAAATCTTTTTATTTCAATTTTTATAAATGGGTTTGGCAATAATATTTGAACCAATGGCCTCTTACACTAATAGCATGTTAAAGCGACCACTTCATTTAAAAAATTAAACTATTAAAAATAAAACATATTTAATTTGAATATATTAATGATTTATACATTATTTCTTCATTGTAATGAATTTATGTCAATATATTAAACATTTTTATTTATTATGTATGGGACAATATAGTTTGACTTGATTTTTTCTGTAATTTAAAATTTTATTGGTTATGTATGGAGAATTTAATTTGAACTGATTTCTGTCTATAATTTAACTTTTTTTTATTTATTATGTATGGTAGAATTTAATTTAAAAACTGATTTTCTGTCTATAATTGGTCAATATGTAGAATTTTATACATAATTGAAAGACCAATTGATAACAAGAGAAAACCAACTTAGGAGTATTATTAGTATAATGATAAAATTAGTGTTGTGGTATATGACCGCCATTTGTGAGGAAAAAAAGACATTTTCGTTTCCATTTATAAAAAAATATACTTTTTATTATGAGAAAAATGCAAGCAACTTCCTCGTGATATTGTAAATGGGCAAGTTACCATTTATAAAAAAAATAGCAATTTATCTCCAATACATCAATTTATCTATGTTTTTAAAAATAAAGTAATTGATCTCCTTAGACAGGGGATAAATTGTTTTATTTTAAAAATCACAAGAGGATAAATTATTTTATTTTTATAAGAATATCATTTATTTATTTGCAAAATCACAGGAGAATAAATTATTATTTACCCTTTTATTATTGTACCATACATGTATGGATTCTTTTAATGAGCGATAATTCAAGATTTTTATTAAAATATTTAAATTTGGAAGTATGATTCAAATGATCCAACTAATTCAGAATTACTATTTTGTAAGTCATGAAAGGTAAAAAAAAATATATTATTATAAATCATTACATATTTTGAGTACGATTATTTTACATAAGAAAATTTGAATGGATAAAGATTTCCAAATTTTAACGTAATAATTAATATTCTTATTATATTATTTCGTTGCATAATTCATGCAATTATCAAATGTTAGAATTCATCTTCTCAAAGTTTTTCTTTTTCCAGCTCATTTTTTTAAATATTTAAATAATGAATGTTTCCTTATATAAAAACAAGTTTCTTTTTAAATTTAAAAAATGAATACTACACAGCATAATTAATAACTAATTGTTAAATGACTGACTTATCTAAAAATTTACATAGTTAGAAAGAATAATCATTAACATCTTATTGCGCTCAACTAATGTACACTAAAAAAAAAAAAAATCACTACGGCTAATTATTATAGTTACAAGAAAAAAATTATGACAAATACAAATCAATTATGACTTTAGCCGTTGCATATAAAATCATAGCAAATATTTTGGCTATGGCTAAAGATCATGACGAATATTGATTAATCATGGTAAAAATTTAAGCTTTTGTTGATTTTGTTCAACCATAGTTAACAGTATTAATTTATCATAATTTTTAAGTCGTTGTCATTTATAATGTAGTGAAAACTCAATTTTTTGTAATGGTACAAACTCTACATATTAAATATTTTTTTAAAATAGGTGATGATAAAATTTAAACTTAAGACCTCTTATTTTACCTTATTCTCGTAACCCATTATATGATCCCCTCATAAAAAACTTAACTTGTCATGAAAAATCATTTAATATTTAATAATTTAATATTAATTTAATATAACAAAATATGATAAATCCTCCACTAATCAAAATGATATGAATTTGGATATGTTTTGATGTATTAATTATAGTGATGAGAAATCCCACATAAAATTTGAGCTATTCTTTTACGTATATCTATACTAATATATATATAAATACATTTTATTTATAAATAATAATTTATTATATTATTCTATTAATTTTTTATTTTATCGATAATACTCTTATTATTTTTTTAATTCTAAATGTAATGTATTTTGATATATATATTATATTGTATTTATATTTATAATATATTAATGCTTTGAAAATGATAGCTTAATGCAGTACACGTGTGAAAGGGTCTAATCTGAATTTTCAGACAAAAACTTGAGTGCTGGTTTTAGTAGTTGTGGGCGGCAAATATGGGGCGCTATTCACTCCTCAGATTCGGACATATCACCTTTCGCGGTCTAATTATTTTGTTTTATTTGCCAGAAAAAAAATTAAATAAAGTATTGTTATTATTTTTTCTTTTTATGGATCATTATTAGAATAATGAAATTAAAAAATTGGAGTTAGGATGTAAGTAATCGCTATTTATGAATAAAAATACTATTTTTTATATGGTATGGATAAATTTAAGAATTATAAAATTTTCTGAAAAGATAGCATTATCCCATTTAATTTTATTTTTACCTCATTCTTTTAATCTTTATTCTACGATTATATATTTTTTATTTTTGTTTCCTTGCAGTAATATGATAATTTATAAATCATATTTATTTACTTTTTGATGCTATAAATAAAATGAACATATTTTTCATTACTTTTGATAATTTATTACTTAAATATTTTGTACATAAAACTTATAATGAGAGTCAGCGGTGACATATCAATATTTAATTAAAGGGATGCTTTTGAAATTAAATTTTTTATTTTAGAAAAAATATTATTTTGGCACATGACCAAAAAAATAAATAATTATTTAGAATAATGAAATATTTAACAGGCTCAAGTTGTAATAAAGTATGTTTATATTGATTATTATTAATATTATTATTATTATTATTATTATTATTATTATGTTTTTTATAAGAGGTATTGCTTCGTCCTTATAAGAGTAGTTTGACTTGATAAGATTTGTTTCACCTGCAATAAGTCAATTGGAATATATATAATTTCTCATTCAATTTTTTTGATAATATAAGCAAATTCATGAATTGACTAATTGATGGATCTATTTGTTAGACAAAAATGCTATGTGTACTAGATGAAAAATTTCAAATTACAGGGGGTTTACATGTAATAACAGTGTAATTATACCTAAAAATATAAGGTTAAATACGCTTTACTCTCTCAACTATACTCCAAGAGCTTGTTGGTTCGCGTGATTATACATAATAGGCAGAATTGTCTACTATACATAATCACACGTTTGATTCATGATATTAGAGCCCAATATTAATATCGACCCATCTTTTCAATATTAATTTACAAGTTAGTATATCCAGGTGGGATACGCTGCCTCTTCAATTATCGAAGGTAGGATTAAAAGAATTTGTTACCTAAATGCCCTCCCACTGTCTCCATCGTATATTTATCACCTATTTTATAATAATTTAATAATAAAATATAATAACAAAAATATTACTTCATTTTATTAGTTATTAAATTTAAAAAAGTAGAATTTTTCGGCCATACTTTTAGAACTTTTAAAAAAAGTTTAAATATTCACTCTCTTTATTTTAGTTATCTATTTTGAACTTTCTGTCTGATATCAAGTGGAGAAAAAGAAAATATTCTACAAGAATTTTTAATTTAAAAATTATATCTCAATAAATATTGCGAGAATTTTTATCTTTTGTAATTATTCACAAACTACAATGTTAAAATGAAAATACCTAAAAATAGAATACTCTTAATGGTATTTTTATATTTAGTGTGAGTAATCCATTCAAGCAAACATCAGTTATATTATTATATATAATATCACACATCACAACACGTCAAACCAAATAATATATAACCAATGATGAGATTAATTATTATTCAATTTCTCGTTCACCCCTGACGAATATATGTAATATTTATCCTTCTTGATTTAATTATTGGAAGAAAAAATGCCCCTTATACATTTATATATATAAATATATTTATGTGTTCCTAATATATATTAAATATTTTGCATATCCGTTAATATTATATTATATTTTACCTAGAAGCAAATGTTATTTTTAATTTAAATACAGAAAGAGTAATTAAAAATTTGAGCATTGTATAGTATGATATATATAACAAATATTAATAATCTATTTTGTTCGTTTGAACTGAAGAGAGAAGTTATTAACTAACTAATCAAATGGTATTTGTATTTTCTTGACAAATGATATAAATATTTACATACACTTTTGTTCTAATTTTTATATAAGATATATATTCGAAAATGGATTTTCATATTTACCTAAAAGTATTTAGATTGAGTAGTTGATAATTTATGTTTCAGAAAATAATAATATCTATTTATATTCGAGGTTTTGTGCATTTATTTTCCTCATATATTACTTAATCTTTAGTCTTTGAAATTTTAATTACTTAAATTAAATTTTATTTATTTATTTAATTAATTAAAAATATTTTATTTTGAATTTAAAATGAAAATTTTAGAAAATATTCATGCTTTATATATGGTCCAAATATTTAAGCAAAGGGAATTAGCTGTTACAATTATTAGTTCAGGCCGTAAATAAAATATGTAATATAGTTGAAGGGATAAAGTGTATTTACCCAAAAAAAGAAAAAATATTTGACACCACTGACAATAAAAAAAAAAAAAAAATCGATTTCATTCAATTAAAAAAATAACAATAATCTAATATAATAAAAACCATAAAATACAATTTATGCTTAATAAACATATACTACAATATTATTAATTGATCGAAATATATTTTCATTGACACACAAAAACCTATACAAAATATGAATCACATTGAAAATTGAAAATCGGAAATTAAGAGTGAGAACAAGACTAAATGAAATAAGAAATTCAAACAATATTAAATCCATCACATTTTTTTTCCTTTGATAAAAACAGTGATTACATAATTAAACTGATAAATATATCAATTCGATCAACAAAACCCAATAAACTCGCATTACAACATTATTCACCATTAGTCGTTGTTTTTGCAGGTGTGGTCAAAATATTAGCCATGACAAAAAATATTGTAAATATTTTGGCTATGGCTAAAAACCATTGTTGGGTGGCAAGCCCACAGTGACTCAAGAATCAAAGAAACCCTAACTTACTATTACAATGCAAATAATGAGAATAATAAGAATTACAGAACCAAATAGAAATATAACGAAAATTAAACGGAAAGAGGAAACCAGAAAGTCTTCCGATAAACGGCTCAGGGAGCCTTGACCCGAGGAGAGAAACTTCTCACGGCCACCAACAACACAACCAACACAACAACTGGTTGCACCACCACCACACTGGTCACTGAGACCCCAAGACCACACAGGTAAAGCACCACACAGGTGAAAACCATTCAGGTATAGGGAAGAAAGAAAGGGGAGTTATCGTCTGTTCAAACTACTCTCCGACAGAGCACAAGAGGCGATTTATAGGCTTCGGAACATAAAGACGGAAAGAGAGAGGAACGGTGGAAACCATTGGAACCAGACGGGGGTGTAGAACCCAAAGGGCCATGGAGTTAAAGAAGACTACCGTTGGTGAAGAAAGAAGGGGAAGAAGTCGGCGCAAGAAGAAAAGAGGCTGAAGACAAAATGGGGGGGAATTAGGGTTAGCCAAATAAGTAGGGCAAATACCGAGTTTGGGTGAGTGGTCCGGGTCGCAGTCGGGTCAGGAGTCAAGACCCACGGGCTGAATAGATGGGCCGTCCGATAATGGTGTGTGGCTGAGTGTTGGGCCGTGAGATGGGCCTTACCAAGGAATGGTCATGGGCCACACTTTTACAACATACTCCACCTTGGACCAGGACCGTTTCCGGAAACCTGTCAAGGAAAGGGTCAAGGTTTGTTATCATCATCGCCGTTCTTCAAAGGGGTTCCTGCAAAACAACAAACAGATATGGGTGAAAGAAAACATACATTATTCTAAGTTTAAAATTTTGAGACATGTTTTGAATTTTTCAACTGGTAAACATTTAGTGCCCATATCGGCAGGGTTAGATTCAGTGTCTATTTTTTCCAGGTATATAAGATCCTTTCCAACAATATCTCTTATAAAATGATACCTAACGTCTATGTGTTTTGTTCTATCATGAAAAACAGGATTTTTACAAAGCTGTATAGCAGACTGACTGTCCGAAAAAATAGTGACCTTTTGTTTTAGAAAACCAATTTCTTTTACAATTCCTTCAAGCCAAAGTGCTTCTTTAAAGGCTTCAGTAGCAGCAATATACTCTGCTTCGGTTGTAGATAATGCAACTATTTGTTGTAATTGTGATTTCCAAGTAATGCATGAACCACATAAAGTAAAAATGTATGAAGTAGTGGATCTTCTACTATCCCTATCATTTGCATAATTAGAATCAACATAACCAGTAAGATTGACACCTTTTGCACATTTAAAAAACATTAAACCACGATTTGCAGAACCATTTAAATATCTAAGAAGCCATTTCAGGGCCTCCCAGTGAGGAGAACCAGCGTTTGACATATATCTGCTAAGGCAACTAATGGAATAAGCAATGTCAGGTCTAGTGCACACCATAAGAAACATAATAGAACCAATGGCATTAGAATAAGGAATATGCTTCATTTTTTCTTTCTCTTTTTCTGTTTTTAGGGCACTGTTCTTTACTAAGTTGGTAATGAGAAGCTAGAGGAACAGATGAAGACTTAGAATTTTCCATACAAAAAACGTTTTAGGATATTATGAGTATAGGATTTCTGATTTAAGAAAATAGTGGAATTTTTCTATTTATTTCTATGTTCATTCCTAAAATTTTCTTTGCTTCCCCTAGGTCTTTCATTTCAAATTTCTTTAAGACTGTCCTGTAGACTTTTGATGTGTTTTTAGCTAGGGCCAGCTATTAGCATGTCATCCACATATAAAACAAGAAAACTGGAATATCACCATCATATTTAAAATAGACAATGATCATACTTGCTCTTTTGTAATTAAGAGAATGCATGAAACATATCAAATTTTTTGTTCCATTGCCTAGGTGATTGTTTTAAACCGTACAGTGATTTTTTCAGTAAACACACATAGTCAGGTTTGGATTTATCAACAAAAACATCAGGCTGCTGCATGTAAATATTTTCTTCTAGATCACCATGCAAGAAAGCAGTTTTAACATCCATTTGTTTTAACTCCCAATTAAAATGAGCAGTAAGAGCAAGTATAACGCGAACAGTGGTGTACTTTACAACAGGAGAAAATATTTCAGTATAATCAATCCCTTCTTTTTGTGTAAATCCTTTGGCTACAAGTCTAGCTTTAAATCTTTTTGAAGTGTCTTCTTCTTTTATCTTAAAGATCCATTTGCAATCAGCGACAGAGCATGATTTAGGTTTAGGAACAAGCACCCATGTGTTATTGTCTTTAAGAGATTTTATTTCTTCAGCCATAGCACTAAGCCAATTTTTTGAGTTTTCAGATTTTCCTTCCTTAGGAGGGGGTTTTTGGTTCATTTCAACCTAGCCTAGCAATTCTAGGTCTCTCCTATTTCTATCTCGAGCTAGCAGATAGTCGTCTAGACCTTCAGAATTAGTGTTTTCAGGAAATTCAGTACCAAGTTCTTCTTCATTTTCTTCTCCCTGTTGGTTATCCTCCACCTTATTAAAGGTGATATCTAAATTATCATTATTTTTATCCTGTGAGTCATCTAAACAAGGCATTTCATTTTCATTAAAAATGACATCTTTACTAATTAAAACTTTAAAACCAGGCTGGCTTCTAAGCCACAGTCTATATCCTTTTATTCCATCAGGATAACCAATAAAGCACATTTTTGAGATCTAGGTGCAAGCTTATCAACACTTTGATGAACAAAAGCAGAGCATCCAAACACACGTAAAGAGGAGATATCAACAGCATGACCAGTCCACACAGATTCAAGTATTTTTCCATTTAAAGGGACAGAGGGGGATCTATTAATTAAATATGCAGCAGTGACCAAAGCCTCACCCCAGAAAGATTTAGGTAACCCAGAGCTAATAAGCATGCATCTAACTTTTTCTAGTAATGTTCTATTCATGCGTTCAGCAACACCATTCTGTTGAGGGGTATAGGGGTTAGTCTTGTGACGCTTAATACCACATTCATCACATAAATTTGAAAAACTTTGGTTACAGAACTCTAAACCATTATCAGTGCGTAAAACTTTCAGTTTCTTTCCAGTTTGGTTTTCAACCAGAATTTTCCATTTCCTGAAATTTTCAAACACATCAGATTTATGCTTCATTAAGAAAACAAAGACTTTTCTTGAGAAATTGTCAATAATAGATAGGAAATACTTGTTACCACCATGTGTAGAAATATTTGAAGGACCCCAAACATCAGCATGCACATAATCAAGAATGTTGGATGAAGATACGGGGTTGGGGTTTTGTGAAGCAGGAAACTGGACTTTATGTTGTTTACCCATGACACATTCATCACAAAATTTCAATTTTTCAATTTTATCAATAAGAACTCCTTCCTTTTGAAGTAATTCAAGATCTTTTTGACTAATGTGTCCCAACATTTTATGCCATAACGAGGTTTTATCAAAATCAGTCACAGAGGCAGCAAGAATATCATAATCCACAGTACACACATACAAATTTCTCCTTCTATCAGCTTTAAACACAGTTAATGATCCCTTCATTATCTTCATTATTCCTTTACCCCATCTACCTTCTAAACCTTCTTCCTCAAGAGCAGCACAAGATATTAAGTTATGGTTTAAGTCAGGAACATATCTGACATTTCTTAGGGTTAACTTATAACCATCACTGAAAGTAAGACAGACGTCACCAAGACCTTGAATATCACATCGTTTTTTATTTGCCATTGACACAGAACCAAACTTTCCAGGTTTGAAAGTAGTGAAAATTTCTTTAAAAGGACTTAAGTGAAAAGTACAACCAGAATCAATCAACCATTCATGCATGTTTAAATTATGAACATTATTCACATCACATACCATAAAAAACATCACCAGTATTTTCTGTTACAGCATTAGTATATTCTTTATAATTTTTCTCTCTATTATCCCTTTTTGGTTTTCTACAGTCTTTGATGTAATGACCTTTAATACCACAATTATAGCATCTTCTCTCTTTTGTTTTATCATCTCTGTTTCTGTCATCCCTGGATCTAGATTTGCTCCTACTTCTACTTTTGCTTCTACTTCTTCCCTTACTGTGCCTTCTATATTTATAATCAGAGTTACGATTTTTAGTCCTTCCTCTTACCATGTTTACTTCATTATTAGACTGACTAGTTTTATTTGTTTTAATGTCCATTTCTTTACTCTTTAAACCATTTATAACAGTATCAAGACAGACATTATCCCTACCATATTTAATAGCAGCTTTTACATCACTGTAAACATCAGGAATAGCATTAAGTAAAACAATAGGTGTATAATCATCAATGTTCTTATCCCTAGTCAGTTTTATATCTTGAACAAGTTTAGTAAATTCATCAATATTTTCTTCAATATTTTTTGACATATCTAACTTATAACGAAAAAATTTTTCAAGCAAGAAAAGTTTACTGGGTAAAGAGGTTTCAGTAAAAAGTTCTTCTAATCTATCCCAGAGTTCTTTAGCAGAATTTTGTTTTCCAACCTTTCTAATCACAGAGTCAGACAGATTTAAAATAATCGAAGAATAAGCATACTCATCATTATCACGTTTCTTATCATCAGAGACATTTTCAGCATATTTTCCATCAATAGATTTAAACACTTTTTGTTGAATCAAAATCCCTTTCATTTTTTGTTGCCAAATAGAGAAATCAGATTTCCCATCAAATGGTTGCAGATTATAACCAGCCATAATCACAGTAAAACAGAATGAACAAAAAATGACAGTTGATAAGGAATGCTGGGGCTCTAGACTACTCCTCTATCAGATACCCGACGACCTCAGGGGTCCGGCCAGGAGAGGGAATAGACAGAGGATTGGGTAACGAAGGACAAATGAGTGATAACAAAACCAGAAACCAATAGTCTATAATTAACAGTAGAACCAATCACTTAGAAGATCTTGGCACACAGCCAGAAACTAACAGTCAATAATCAACAGTAGAACTAATCACTTAGAAGATCTTGGCACACAGCCAGAAACCAACAGTCAATAATCAGCAGAAGCGGTAAACGACTGAGTAACCCAGAAAATCACACAGCGACCACAAGGCAGAAATATAAAACAGATCGAAAAGCAACAAGAGAGAGATGAGTGAGGTTACCGTAGTTACGCCGGTGCCGGTGAAGAACCGGCTCTGATACCACTGTTGGGTGGCAAGCCCACAGTGACTCAAGAATCAAAGAAACCCTAACTTGCTATTACAATGCAAATAATGAGAATAATAAGAATTACAGAACCAAATAGAAATATAACGAAAATTAAACGGAAAGAGGAAACCAGAAAGTCTTCCGATAAACGGCTCAGGGAGCCTTGACCCGAGGAGAGAAACTTCTCACGGCCACCAACAACACAACCAACACAACAACTGGTTGCACCACCACCACACTGGTCACTGAGACCCCATGACCACACAGGTAAAGCACCACACAGGTGAAAACCACTCAGGTATAGGGAAGAAAGAAAGGGGAGTTATCGTCTGTTCAAACTACTCTCCGACAGAGCACAAGAGGCGATTTATAGGCTTCGGAACATAAAGACGGAAAGAGAGTGGAACGGTGGAAACCATTGGAACCAGACGGAGGTGTAGAACCCAAAGGGCCATGGAGTTAAAGAAGACGACCGTTGGTGAAGAAAGAAGGGGAAGAAGTCGGCGCAAGAAGAAAAGAGGTTGAAGACAAAATGGGGGGGAATTAGGGTTAGCCAAATAAGTAGGGCAAATACCGGGTTTGGGTAAGTGGTCCGGGTCACAGTCGGGTCAGGAGTCAAGACCCACGGGCTGAATAGATGGGCCGTCCGATAGTGGTGTGTGGCTGAGTGTTGGGCCGTGAGATGGGCCTTACCAAAGAATGGTCATGGGCCACACTTTTACAACAACCATGGCAAATATTGATTAATCATAGTAAAAATTTAAATTTTGGCTTTAATTTTGTTTACCCGTGGTTAACAGTATTGATTTACCATGGTTTAAAGTCGTGGTCATTTACAGTGTAGCGAAAAAACTCAATTTTTTTTTTTGTAGTATAGGAAATAATTCATTTTTTTATAGTGATCCAAAATTATAATAATTGAATACTCATTTTATACATAAGTAATATTATACAAAATGTTATGATCAATTACAAGATAAATATTAGTATAATTAATAATCAGATGCGATCAACCTACACAAAAATTTCCCGAGATTCTTACAAGAAAAAAAAATAAAAAATCTAATGTCTGTTATTGGATCCAAAGCCCACCAGAAACTAGGATATTGTTATTTCTTTTTTTTTATTGCTGTTTTTCAAGAAAATTGGTTACTGGCAGTTAGTTAGTTATGTAGGAAATGAAGTTGACAAGACGATGGACTCTGATGAACACTGGAATCTCACTATATATACACACCGAATAATTGTTACCAAATCATTATACATATATACTTCCTCAAAGTTCATTCTACGTACGTACGAAGTTCTTGTCCTTAATTCCCACGAATGGCTCCACCCGTATGGCTTCCACCCTTGAATTCCCACGAAAATTCCAGCATATATGTCAACCTCCAAGAATACAATATTATCCCAAAAGGTGGTGGAGTATTTGTCAGAGTTGATGTGTACGTGGATTTCTACTCGGAGGACGATGAAGACATGGAGGTTGTGTTTCCAGGCCTTGCCGTCGTCTACAGCAGAGCCGTCGATGTGAACGATCCACAAGAACTGGAGGCATCCTTATGGAAACTCATCCTCGACGAAGATCTCATTCCTTTCCCGCTGCACGACTGCTTTTGGTCGGAACGACAACTCCACCGCGTTACGACTACTCCTATTTGGATTCAAGCTTCCGAAGAAGTTGAGGTCGTCCGGAGAACATCTGATTTCCTTCGTTTGGTGCACAAGAAACCGGAGAACGACGGCAAGACGGTGGTGGCGAACTTGGAGATCAGGAAAGATGTGATGGTTCCTGCGGAGGAATTCGCGTCGTGGGTTTCTTGGTTTGATGAGCAGAAACGGATTGACCCCGAATTTGAGTCAAAATACAGGAACGCCATCAGCGGACCGCGTGATAGGAGTGTGGTTTACGAAGAAGCGCAATCGTTGATGGCGGAAAAGATGATGAGGGAGCGTCGATGATGGCGAAAGAGTCAATATGTTCCATATGTTTGGAAGGGTTTTCCTTGCAGTCATGTGTTCCATGAAAATTGCATGGTCAGGTGGCTGCAGGGAAATCATGTTTGTCCTTTGTTTCGCTATGAGTAATGTAATCTAGAATTTTGTTCAATAATTGATGTATCAGTTCTTGATCTTGAATTTTGTTCAAAGATTGAGGTACCAGTTCTTGATCTTGAATTTTATGTAGCTCTGCGGATATCTCATATGTTTTTTGGTAATTTGGAGCTTATAGGATTGGGTTAATTAAAACATGTTAGTTCCGTCATAATTAACTGTCATAATTATGAAAAATGATTATGTCAAGAAATGTATATAATACTTAATACATAGATTAATTTGGATTATTTTCTTCTTTCGAAGAAACCCTTGTTTAATTAATTAGGTCTTAATGCAAGAAACCGAAAAATAAACCAGGAATATATATAAGAAAATAGATATCAGCGCCTATCATTTTGAATTTTTAGTAAACTTTGTTGTGTAATAATGGTTTATGGTATTCTTAATTGCACGTGTTAAAACCAAAATTATTATCATTTCAAACTAATCAGAATATTTTTTTTCCTTTCTGGAAAAAAATCAATTTTGAAAACCTTTTTATTATCTAATTTCTACTAGGTTCAGGGAATCCCATATATGTTGCATTCCAGAATCAAAGTAGGTAGATTTGTATTTAAGAAAATTATTTCATTTGATCTAATTATTATGATTTTACGGTCTCCTACTTTCTGGTTCAGTTAATCGAAACTTAATTATATATGCTCATGTTTACGTAAACAATATTAAATCCGTCGCACTAGTTGCAAGGTGGTATGAATTTCATAATGACTTAGAAATAGTTCGGAGCTATTTCGTCCTGTCATATGTCTAAATCATCTGCTCCAGATATTTTTCTTAAATTCAAATCTTCCTGCTCAGCAGCAGAACGAAAAAGGCCGCAAATTCTGGACTCGAATCCATATTTATAGTCAAACAACAATGGAATGAGAAAAACCAATTTGAACAGGATGCCATCCTACTGAAATTGATCTTTTCTGGAATGAACAGTCATTATACGGATACATTCAAGATCAGGAGAACCCACCAAAATTACCTGCAACCTTACAGCAATCAAGTAAAACTGAAGCCAAAGTGAACAACTTTTATTTCAATATCATCAAGTCAGTTCAAACACGGGTCTGCTGCACTAAAAGTACAAAACACCTCGTTTCCCTTTACCCAATTGGTGCCCTTCATCGACCGACAAAGGCGTCGTTATGCATTATTGAAATACACACACTTTATTTCTCCTGTTTGCGGGCTTCCTCTCGCATGACAGCTTTAACATAGATCTCATAGCAGCATCCTGAGTACAAGCATCAAGAACAGCACCATGAAATAACAAGAAGCTGGGCTAACAATAGTATTTTTGGAGCATATTCTTGTTGTACGCTATCTTCAAAGAAATGAACCCACAGTATAATGATTCTCCATGCTAAGTAGGATATAGAACTTGGAAGCAGATAACGAAATAGCAGTCCTTACACATTTTGGGATGCAAGAATTGCGCAATTTCAGATCAAACATGAGGCACTAAAATGATTTACGGCTTTTAGAAGGGTGATTTTAGGAAAATCACATGATTTGGTTGGAAATTATTGCCAAAAACTCATCGGAGGGACTAATTTGAAACCAAATGAAAAGACAGGGATGATTTCGAAGTTGGACTAAAGCATCAGGGATGAATTTTACCCTAAAGGCACGGGAGGGAAAATGTGAAGGTTTACTTAGTGAAGTATATCTGCTCCTGTAGCAGACTCAAAGATGGTTGCTGATTTTTTAAGGGCTAAAATTGCAAGTTAGCACAGATTTTAATTTCTGGATTAATGATTTCCAAGACATGGCTGTCACAGCAAATCATACCTTGTCACCTTAGGGACTTAGCAATAACTTCTACATTTCCGGTGTGAATAACCAGTAGCAAAAATTGGGAGTGTTTGAAAACAAAAGGGAAAGATGGAAAAAAGTTGAAGTTCGAGTGTTTATAGAAAATTGCAATTTCGGTCCCAAAATGTAGGGTGGTTTGTTATATTAGTCCTATACTTTCTGAAATAGCCAACATTAGTCTCACACTTTAGGAAAACGTTGCAAAGTTAGTCACATCGTTGCAATATTCGTCTCACACTTTAGAATAATTGCAAACTGAGTCCCACACTTTAGGGGAACCTTACAAAGTTTGTCCAAAATGTTGCAAAATTAGCCCCAAACATTGCAATTTTTTTGACGTGGGACTAACTTTGCAACGTTTTTCTAATGTGGGACTAATATTGGCTATTTCAGGAAGTATGGGACTGCTATTGCAAACCACCCTATACTTTGGGACTAAAATTGCAATTTTCTCGAATGTTTGGGAAGACAACTTAAAATTTACGATTTTACTAATAAGCTGCAGAAGTTGAAGGGAGCTTGAAGGAAGCTGCTTATACTTTTAGTTTAAATCAACCAGTTCAAAAGCATAAGGTATAAATAAAAAATTATCTATTCACCTTATTTTCAACACCCCCATATTACAAAAAGCGCATTAGAATTGAGAAGCAATACCCTCGAAAAAACTACTACGATTTGATAAGCGGGGTCCTATGTCCCAACTAAACATTTTAGGAAGCTAGTAACTGTTTTGTAACTAAATAGCTATAATAACCGTAACCAAATATGGCATATGAAAACTGACACAATTTAATCCAGTTTTTAGATGTCTTTTCTATTAACCAGTTCATGTAATGTATAGAACTTTTAACGAGAAAACATTTCAGGTTTTATTTTGCACCTCCTCAAGTTGTAACCAAAATAGATAGCATCTGGACAAGGAATTTATCAGGTTAATCGAATACTTTTGAGAAAACCACGTAACAACAGCTGTAAAGCCTGAGAACATGGTATCCTCAAATTGTTCTGTAGAGATGATCTTACCAGCTACAACCACAATCGTAAGAACATCTCCAACAGTTTTGAGACGCCGCAGACTTTTCTTATGCGATTTGAAGCGTTTCAGTGATGGGTCCTCTGCCAAGAGCTGAAAAACAGAGATGGGCTTAAACGGAACGCGAAAGAAGGCAAAATTTTGTAAAGACAGGAGGAAAGGACCAAAAGCAGCAGAGTGAAAAATAAACCAAAAGCAGTAGGGAAATAAATGCCAAGAGGCCAAAATCCTATGGTTTGTTCATGTTAAGTCCATCACATTTAACAAATCAAGCAACATAACCACGCAGCAGTCACATATGTGGACGTATGCATGGATGTACACATGTGGAGGATGAGCAAATTAAAAGATATATCACTAAAGTACTGTATGAAATTTGAATCTGCATGCAGCATGAACCTTAAGGGCAGCAGAATATAGCATTATGAGTTCAACAAACAACCACCTCAATTTGACCTAACATTACATCTAGGCCCAACAATCGTGTACTCAACAAAATTTCTTTTGCTAGGGGTTCATATTGTAGCTTTATGATGCTAGGTGCCCTAGCATAAATTGTTGAAGGGTAACCTTTTGTTGTACTTTACTCGACACAAGTCTAGTGGAAATTGATCTTGAGCTACAGTGGTCGTAGGAGAATTCTCCGGATTATGTAAATCTTGTGTCTTGGAACTATCTTTCTTTTCATATTCTTGCACATCTTCAGTCTAACTAAATCGAATTCCTAAGAAATAAGGCAAACCAAAATAATGCAATGCTTCAAAAGAAACTGGCAATCCTTGGATATGCAGCCTAGTGCTTAAGAATGTGTTCCTCGAACTCTAATGAGTTCATGGAAACAAATCTATTTGATACAAATCTTTGAATTATCTTTTTCCTTTCTTCTAGATTAAGCTCTTAAGGGTCAGAATAGATACATCTAATGGTACTAATGATTCACCAAATTTAGCACCTTCGATCTCAAGTGAGAACACAACTGCAGCCAACTTGTGGGCTTCACTCATTCACCCATCTGAGAGAATAATTTGATCAGCTATTTGTGTGTTCTTTCTTTGCGTGGAGATATATTTTCCACTGGGGTCCGAATGAGAACGGATGCAAGGCTAAGAAAATGTAATCCTTTAGAATCATAACACTTCAGAGTGCCATTCTTCCCGATGACTAGAATTAAAAATCCAATCAACAGCTGTTCTTAATCAAAATTAGAGGAGAAGTTTTTATTTCAAATATTAATTCAACTTTGCGGTTCTCTCTCCCCAACTTGACAGTCTTTAAACCTCTGAACAAAGTCCAACTTCTTCTAACCAAAATTCCTATTAGCGATCCAATTATGACATGTAGAGCACATAAAATCAATTTTCTTACCCTTTCTGAAGACCCAAAAATTTGAGCTTTTTATTCTGATTCAAAATTTCACCCTTGACCAGAAAAATATATATACATTTTTCCCATAACCCATATATGCACCCAGATCCCAGTCATTAATTTTCCCACTGAATATAATCAAAACGGTTAAAAAAAAAAGGGGGCAGCGGATCCAGAAACAACATAATCTCAATAACAAATGACTCGTCCAATATATTCAAAAAGGAAAAATAAGAAAAGCACTCACAGCCTTCTCGCGAGCGCCTGGCTCCACATGAAATCCACGCCTTGATATCGTCAACGCATCATTAGATTTCTGCCCAATTTTTCACATAAAATACATAAATTCTCACCAGCTGATTCCCACGTTTTCACACAGTAAAAAAGAAAACAAGAAAGAAAAAAATCAGCAAAATAAAGTGGGAGTAGGATAAACATACATATGTTATATACCTGGGAATGGAGTCGGAGCGCCGAGAGAGTAGTTTTATTGAGTAAAAATGCCATTTCTTTGTTCACTCGAAGGGAACAATACGAAGACAGAGAGAGAGAGAAGATGAGCTGAGAAGGTGGAGGGCGGTCCGAGACCCTGCTGAAATGCTCAGCACATCAGAGTTTGGTGGGGGAGAAAATGGAAAAAGAAAGTCTTGCTATTTTCAAAATAGCCACTTGTTTTTCTCTATTCTAACTTCTGACCCCTATTTGGGCCAACCCAAAACGATAATTGTTTCTTAAATAAATGAGATTTGGCAGTCACAATTTACAAATCATTCCCAAATTAAATTTAATTATATTTGAATTAATTATATTGTAAGTATATATTTATTGGTGTCACTTATCATATAACAAATATATTACACTTATTGCATGATTAATTTGATTCAACTGAATTTAATTTGAGTAAGAATTTTCTCAAATCACAACTCAACTAGTGCATAAAATAAGTCGAGTTGGCTTCCAAGCTCGATGAACTAATTTGATTGAAACTCGAACCCAACTCAAAAAATATGAGTTCGATTTTAAGTTCTTTGAGTTCAAAGTCGATTATAATATGAGTCGAAACATATATTTAGGTTTGTTGGACATTTTTTTACGTTTTTGTTGCAATTTTATTTTGGGTTCTATAACTCATTTATTCATAAACTCTTTTCAGTTTATTGATCATTCTCCATCGTGTTATAATTCTCAAAAAATAATATTTTTTACTGCTGCTTATAAATAAATATCACTATATTTAACTTGCAGAATATTAAATCATATAGTATACGAAAAAGTTCACGTATCACAAACAAAAGGTTCTATTTATATTATGAAAAGGACTATAAATTTATTAATGACAATAGTGATAATAATATTAATAGTATTCTACATGACAATAATATAGAAAATGATTAATAAGAAACCTAGATTTTAGTTTAATAATTATATAATGCATTAAATATAATTAACCTTATATTTGTAATTTTAATAATATAACAAAAAATACTGATAATCTCAATTAGCAATTATATTTATACATTGCAACGATTAAATTCATATCCATTTAAATATTATATTTGCTTGTCTCTAAGCTTGTTGTATGCGTGGCCCGAGTTTGATCTTGAGAAGTCGGGTCTTGATCCGATTATAGGACAACCCGAACCCGGGAATCATTCTGATGAAGAAGGTGAGGCCACGTAACAGAAAACCGTTTGAAAGAACAGAAAGAAAGCCGATTTCCACATACAAAATAACACCAAAGAATGCAGCGACATATACTTTCCTATTGATCGAACAAGAAGTAGTTCAATGGCTTTCAGAGTGGCAATCTCTGTCGGAAGACAAGCAAAGACCTCCCTCTTCTCAGTCCCTCGTTATCTCGGAACAACATATGATGTCTCTGCTTCAAAGCTTTTTCCAAGAACAACCCCTTTTCCTCATTATCATCAATCGGTATGTATAATCATTATGATATGACTGGTTTCTAGCTTTTCTTGATTTTCTTTAGTTTTGAAAAGATCTGGGCTTTAATGTGTTGTGGGTTGTGAATTTAGCTTTTTGTCAGTTTTTCCTATTTTTCTTGTTTTGGGTTGATGTTTTGGGTAGATGGAACTGAAAAACAGCATTTTTTTGGTGTTGGGCGGTTGAAAAGCTTGTTTTTTGTTTGCAGTTTTGGTTCTTTTTCTGGTGTAGTGAACGTCTTATATGTCGGTTTTCAGGAATGAAATTTTCGTTTCGGGCTATAAATGGAACAGCTGCAGATCCTGTGGCTGCTAAGAAAGAAACTCAGAAGCCATCATCAGAAAATTGGAAGATTAAGATGCTTTATGATGGGGACTGTCCATTATGTATGAGGGAGGTAAATGCAAACCTTGGAGAAAATGAGATTTTTCCTTGGATTTGAGTGGATTAATGATGTTTCTTGATTCCTATTATGATGATTCCTATTTACTGATGAGTTTGAAGTGGCGTTTGTCTTTGGATCCTTTTGTTGTTAGGTTGATATGCTAAGGGAGAGGAACGAAAATTATGGGACAATCAAATTTGTGGACATAAGTTCTGACGAATATAGTCCGGAGGATAATCAAGGGCTTGATTATGAAACTGTATGCTTCTTTACATTCTTGTTCTTTAATGGTCTCAAGTCTTTTGATTACTCTGCTGTTGTTCATGGATCTTCGTTGTTGTTCAATGTTTTTTACGTTTATGTTTTAACTGGTTTTGTTGATCATGCACAAGAACTTAAGATGAAATGCTAATTTTATGTGTTCAAGAGAAATGCCGTATCTTGTTTGATGACATTGGTTTCTTTTCTCAAGTTTAGGTAATGGGCCGAATTCATGCAATTCTATCAGACGAACTGTTGTAACAGATATTGAGGTGCATATCTATCCGTATTATCAGTTTCTACTTTGAAATCTGTCTTAGTTTCATTTTAACACTTGTCTTTGGATAGTTGTTGTTCCATTTTTCCTCTGATATGTATGTATATCCTAGTTTAATAAGGGCAAGTATCTTCTTACAATGGGAACAAACACTTGTAAGATTCACAATCTTATATATGGTGTCGATATAGATTTGAACTCTATCTTAGTTTCGCTATGACTTTCTGGTCCTTTTCAGTTGTTCTTTTTTGAATTTTTTTGCTGATGTCTGAATATCCTAGTTTGTTTTGGTTTTTCTTATTTATGTCATGCTAAAATATAATTGAATTACTTATATATTCTAGAGTCAATGACTCCTAATGTTGAACACTATAACAGAGGAGAATAATCTATCTATGCAGGCATTCAGAAAACTATATGAAGCGGTTGATTTAGGATGGGTTTACGCCATTACCAAATACGAACCTGTAAGTACACCTTAACTATGGTTTGACAACTTAGGCCAACGAGGGTGTTTGCACAACATTGTGTTTTTCAAAAGTATTGAATTTATGTAGTTTTAACATAGTCATTAGATAGAAAAGTGGTCAAGAAGTAGGAATGTAGTGTTTTGATAAAAGAACAATTTATGCTTGGTATTGTTTTAGAAATGTTGACAAGCACTTCAATCAATTTTTGCAAACACCCCTGTAGTATGAATTTCCGGCACATCTTTCCTCGGTCAGTAGCTTCTTGGATTCTTGAATGAATTCCTAACTAAAAAAACACGTTTACAGATTGCAAGCATTGCAGACGCCATTTACGCTGTTTGGGCTAAATATCGTCTTCAAATAACAGGTACTTTTCCTCGCTTTCTTCTATATCCAGATTTATTTGCTTACCTACGTGTTTGTTTTTTGTTTCTGGTGAAAATTCCGGAGTTGTTATCTTCAAAGTAGCATGTCATCTAGAAAACTTTTTACTTGAATCAAATTTGTAGTCGGAATTGAATGCAAACAAAAAGAGTTATGTGGTTTGGGAATTCTTCCATGTTCACAGTTTTTCAAGATCGGTTTTTACTAGGATAGTTTCGAATCAATTACATTAAAAGATCATGCATCAACTATTTATACTAAGATAGTTGGATCCTCGATTGCTGGACCTGAAAGTGATGTTGGGGCAGGCTCTGTAAGCCAATAGTTTGGCCGATCTAATGATCCATATTGTAAATGTTATTATAGTCATCATCCTAAAACAGTACAACGATTATATTGCAAGTGTAATGCACCACCATAGCTAAACCCTGTCCAAACTAAAGTTTCTGTGGTTGTTAGCTTTGTAACACGCATGGGTCTTATTCTAAAATATGAAAAACTTGCCGTTAAGCTAATCGTCTTCCATGTTTTCGTCGTGGGTGTGAATTTTGTTATGGAAGTCTATATTTTTAGTCAACAAGCATGAAACTCATATTGAACTGTGCTAATACTATTTAGGAATAATTCCTTCCACGCTCATACACATACACCCTTCAGAAACGTCAACGTCATTACATAAATTACCCGTGCTTTTTCTCTACCAGGGGTGGTTTCTGTAATTACACAAAAGACAGATTGTGTAAATAGACCACAAATGAGGGTGAAAATGTCAGCATACATTTAGTCATCATCCATTTATGAAATTATCTAATCGTTTTACAGGTCGACCACCACTAGAACAAGTCCTGGAGGCACGGAGGAAGAAGGTCCGCATATTTTCATCTTCATCCATTTATACATTTATGCAACAACTCTAGAGTTCATCCTTGTATTTGTAATAAAAGATTCAAGATCTAAGTTAATTTTTCTTTGCTTGTTTGGCAGAAAGAATTATGTGAAGACAACAAGGTCTGTAAAACGTAGATGTCTTCAACAGTGTACCTATATTGTGGGGTATATCGCACTTGTTTATGTGAGCAGTATGTCACGGACTTGTACCTCTATAAGTTGTCGTGCGGCCTTCAGGCCGTGACATTTAGCAGGCTATTACTAGAATTTACGACCCCATATCACATTTTCTTTGTAAAGATTACAGTTTTAAGAGTTATATAATGAAAATGTCTTACCACAGGCACTAAAATATTTTATTACATATCTACTGAATAACAGCCTTGTGATTTCTTCATATAATTTCATTCTGATTCTGGGCATATTGTCTAAGTGTTTGTTTTGAGTATGGTAGAAAGAAGTAGATGCGTTGCATGCCATTGTTAGTGTTTTTACATGTATTTAATTTTAGGATATCTAATATACAATATTAACATTACTATAGTAGACCTTTTCAACCTTATATTTTTTATGTATTACACATTTCAAAATCAAATATCAAGAAAATTATGTTCAAAATCTCTCTTTTTGAATCTATATTTCACAACGAGTCATCTTATTATTTATTATTGATCGATAGATTTACTTTTATGAAGAGACATTTATTTTTTGGGGATATTCATAAAATTTCAATCTAGTAAAAACTAAAAGGGTGTTTGCAATAATTCTACTTTTTGAGTGAAATAAATTGTAGAAAAGGTCATAAGTTGAAAAATAATTTATATTTATAAATTTTACTAATAAGTTGCAAATATTGATAGATAATCACTTATAACTACAGATTTAGATCAACTTACGTTAAACAATTCAAAAGCAAAAGTTATAAATAAAAATTTATTTTCAACAAAAACTGATAAACACTTATTTTAAAGGATCAAAAAACCCCAACTTATGCTAGTTTTCTTGGAACTAGACCAGGGCTGCCTTAAACTGTTATAAGTCACAGCTTCAAGTAGAAGATTTTTCACCATCAATCACCTGAAGTCACCGGAGGATGATTTAACTGAACATCTGTATAGAAATCTCTAAGAACTTCCTACACTCTTATTGCTAGATAGACTGCACACAACATCTAGCCGGGCAGAGCACATCAACTAGTACACTCTTATCGGTGATGTTAACCGTTTCAAGAAACATATGTACTGACAACATTGCGTGATGGAGGTCTTGCTCTAACGCGAGTTTTTCTTGCAATGATTCTTTTTATGGAGAAGAGCCATCTCAACACACAGACTAAAACATTCCACCATCTCTGAGCTCTCTCGATGTGAACAACCGAGCGAGGGATAAAAGCATTAATTGCAGTATGTAAATCAGCTGGTAGTTCAAAATCGGAACTCTGCAATGGAAAATCTTCCTCAAAGTAACTCAAATGCTCGTTATCACAGAATGATTGAGCCATGGGTTCATGGTCGGAGATGAAGCTGTCTGCTACTTGACAAGGGAAACTCAGAGGTTGGTCGTACCTGATCTCCATTGCGTCATCACCATGCAAGTAATAATCAAAGCTAGTTGAGCCTCCAACTGTATTGAAGGACTGCATAAAATTGAGAGAAGTAGGATCTTGTTGCAAGTAACTGCATTGAGAAGTTGAATCTTGATGGCAACTACCCTCTGGTAGCAAGTTTGAGGACGTTTGAGCATCGGGTGAGCATGATGAGGGCATATTTAAGGACAACTCGGCCAATGTGACAATTTTCTCACGATCTCCAAATGCAGAGATAACCAACTCTTGAGCATTCACCTGAGATAAAGAAACTTCGGCTGGTTACAAAATGCAGAGGCACTATGTGTGTGAAGTAAATTGTTGAACTCGGAAGAAGAGAAGTGTACCTTTTCTTCTTCTGACAGCTTATCCATGGGCACATACTGGCTGTTCAAGAACATCCTGTCACTTGTCCGACGACATTAAAGACAACGCTGTTCTTTTGCAGAGACATAGGGGAGTTGTACAAAATAATGTTTTGTCAAGAACACATGTCCGAGCATGCTCCACTGTGGTCTTCCACTTCTTAGCAGACATACCAGTCCCAAGGATCTGGAAGATTTTCACATACTGTTACTATAACTAGTCAATAACTGTAAATACACCAATACCATCATAAACTCCACAATCCACGCACATCTGGGATGGAATAGAAGGTATGATTTTTAACTGAGATGGATCATTAGAAGTATGCAATCACTAATATAAACAAAAGATGAGTTTGATGATATCTTACTTTACGCAGCTTTGTGGGGTCTAAAGAGAGTAAAACCAGGAAGTCCTGCACGGTGTTAACTCCTTCTCTGCTAAGACGTCTGTGAAAAGCTCCATCTTTGCCAATTTTTTCTAGCCGCCAAACTTCATCAGAAATAGATGGAGGGTGGTGCTTCTTGTACACTTGCAAGAAAAAAAAGATGAGAAGGATGAATCAACATCGTCGAGTTAATCACTTTATGCTGACAAATCTATCCATCATTCTTATATAAATGTGTATTTTAACTTTAGCAATCTTGCTTGCCCAGTTTCATGGATATAATGAATTTACAGGTACATGCAACACGAGAGAGACCAGATAAACATCTTAGACAAAGAAAACCAAAAACGAAGATGAACAAGGAGATTTGAGGCAAACATCAACAAAGTATCCATGCTCCTTAGCAATTCTGGTTTCTTCATGTTTCACAAAATTCGAAATGAGTAAACTCTAATGTTTCAATCATAAACACTCTTGATATGAACATTGGAATGTTTGCTGTTGATATAAAAAGCGACATTGGAATAGAAAAAAATGTATGCATTGCCCAAAGGCAAACAGGAAAAGCATGATAAGAATCTACCAAGCTGTAGAACATACTGAAATAAATTTGCGCATCATCATTCAGACATGTGATACATAGAGATTCATTTTGATGGTCAAGCCAACATGAATATCATTCATTACTGAGCTAGTACAGGGAAATCATATGAGAAACAACAAGGACTAGTCATAAGAAAAAATTGATAAAGAGTAGAAGTGAAGAACTGACACTCTCCACGATGATCTCGGACAACAAAGGGTTCTGATCTCGCCTCTCTTATTCTGATGCCACCAACATCATCAATCAACCGGGCACCCAGCCTGAATGTACGGCTTCTTGTCCAGCTTGAGTTATCCGTAAATGAAACATCACCCACCACTCCTTTGCCATCTTTAAGAATGAAGATCGCATCCCCAGTTAGAAGAGGCTTCTTGCCTTCCCGCTCTCTCACTATATTATTCCTGAACTCTTCAAGTGTCCAATTATCTCCGTCATCACCATCAAAATCTCCTTCAAGAACTACAATTTCCACCTTGCAAGAGGATCCGAGACCACTAGAAACAACTTGCCCGGTAGGTATATCAACTAAAGCAACTTCCATACTGGTGCAACCTTCTCCTTCAATACGAGTTCCAGTAAACACTGGAAGTGATATAGCATTTGAAAATTGTAACTTTAAACTCCTCGACTCAGGAGGCTGTATATCTTTCCCACAATTCCTGTACATTATAACCATAAGGCACAAGGGAATATGAATATATACTACAAAATGAAGGAGAGAGCGTAGACCTGATACCATACCGTTTCATACTGACTAAATATTTTCTTAATGCCAAGTCCATTTCCTCCTTGACCTGGATGCTCAAAAAAAAAACAAACTACTCAATATTCCGATTCATGCATTCTTTCACCAATCATAGTCTATCCTAAGAAAAAGAAGCACGAAATAGTGTACATATTTGCAAAGTAATTCAGCGGATCCAACTGTAGATATTTGTATCACATATGCACGTATACATCTAACCAGTGAAATCCCAGGAAAATACATCACCATATAACAATAGAATATAAGAAAGAAAATATTGAATGAATATAGGTGCAAGCACAGCAACACTTTCCTAGAGCTGATCTTGAAACACGAGACATTAACCAAGTGTCCAAATAGGTGCGAAGCATTATCCTTCCTCCACACCAGTAGCAAAAACAGGAGCATTTTTCTACAATATATGTTCTGAAAAATATGGCACAAACAAAAGGTTCTAGTCTTTAGTATGTCATAGACTAAGTGTTGAATCCAAGAATCTTGTGGCAAGTTCAGTGGTGATGATTATTCATCTGAAACAGTTTATACACCTGAGACCCAGAGTGATGATATAAGTAACCTAATTCTACACTAATCATTTAAATGGAAAAAAGAGGAGCTACTATGGGAAATCTTGTCAATAATAGGATATATGTATGTATATATATATATATATATATTTCTGAAGAGCACTTCTAGTTAACTTACAACTCGACGAATCAGAGGCTCCAAAACTGGGTTTACGAGATTTTGTAATCTCTGCAGGGTCATCACATCCAGCACTGTACTATGAAAAATACCAAACAGAAAGAATCAGTATAGCCAACAGTCTAAAAAGATAGAAACTACACCGAACTCAACTTGGCCTTACAGCATCCAAAAATTGATGCTCCTTGGAACTGGTCGGGAGCATTTTCATTCCAGCTTAATTTTCACTTAAAATGCCAAAGGTATAACACAGAATTTTAACCCTTTTTACAGAATAATAAAGATACACAGTGAAGGTGCACGTAAAAGTCTACTTAGAATCATCTAATAACAATTGAGTTCTCATATTACTCTCCTTACACAGTAATGTGATCTCAAGCTCCAGTCTTTCTCATTTTTATATAACCATGCATCCATTTACTCATTTTCTTGGCAAATGTGTTGTGGTTATGATAATACATTTGCTAAAGAAAATCCCTATAAAGCATCAACTGATCAAGACAATTACTCTTTCATCATCAATGCATGAACAGCACATAAACAAGTCATCCCCTTTCGATTTAACCTTTTCAAAACAGTTTGAAACTAACACATTCTGAAAAGAAAGGCATTTAGACATCTCACTTCAAATTCCCGAAACTCTTAGCAACAATCAATAAACTCATAAATTTAAACAACAATTATCAAATAGTACTCCACCAAAAACCATGAAAAATCCCATCAAGAACCTTGAGACCCACAAAACTACATTCACTGACAGAGCTATTGATTTCTCAAAAACCCAAAAAAGTTCAACAAATAAACAACCGAAGAAACTGACTTTCATCATCTTCTACTATACCTACTAAAACAAGGAGATTTCCTCGAACGCTTGTCATCAAGAGGAGGAGTGCCCTCCTCTTGTTGCTGCCTCTTCTGCGACATTCCCAGAGCCTCCACCAATAACCAAACAACAAGAAGCGATGAATCTAACGCTTTGATACAGCACCTTCACGACTAACAATAGCAAAATATAATTGATACATATATATATATATTAGTTATCAGGGGGGCGTGGGTGAGAGAAGCAGAAGGAAGACTGTTTCTTGAGGGAACAGAACGACCAACATGCCGTAGTCCTATAAAAGAGATGTCTTGAATAGTAATAGATCAAAAACCAGCTTGACAAAGACTATATTTTGAATGTAAAGAAATCGATTTTATTGTGAGCAGTGAGTGTGTTTTTGTGGGATTGGAAAACGAGAAACTAATGCGAAGGTCAAAGCCGCAAAGGGTCACTGCGCTAATGTAATTAAAAATTGGATTGAATTAATAAAAAAAATAATCTTATTTGTTCTAAATTCATTTGAAATCGAGTCGGTCTCGAATTTGTATCAGGAATTAATACTTGGAATCAACCCAATTCAATAGTCAGAGCTTGGCTTGTTAGACATTTTTTTTTTTCTTTAAAGTTATTATTATTTTTTTAATTTTTTTTATATATAAATTTTTATATGATTTAATTTATTATCTATTTATTTTAAAAAATAATTATAAATTTAAGTATTTGTCTATCCGAAAATCTCAATATCATAAAAAAGTTATAAACAAGCATATCGAGGTATGATACGAGCATGATATGGGCTTGGTTCGGGCCTCAATCGAGCAGGTTTATGAGCTAGGTCTAGGTTAAAAAATGAATCTAATTGGAGGCCACTTAGAAGCCAAAAACTGCTACAAGATCGGCCATAAACAGTGACAGGACAGTCTAGAGCCAAATTTTTTCGAACTGATCCGTGCCGATCCTAAACTGATCTGGCCCACTATGCACATTGAGGTCACTTTGTTCAATAGTCAACTTAATTATGGTTGAACCAACATGTAATAATTATGTCATAATAAAATATTAAAAGTATAATTTAATACTAAATTCGAGTCATAGTAAAAATTAAAATATTCTAAAATTTGATAGTAAAACTGATATATTAATTTTGTAAATCAATAATAAAAATAAATTGTACATGATGCTTATCGGTGTTCAATAACACTATAAAATGCTGGAGAATTACCAAAACATTTATTAAAAGTTTTGAGGAACTAATCTACAAAACAAACGCTAACACTTGGATTTGATGTTTAAGTTAGTCATAGTTATAGGTAGGATACAAATATATAAATATATTTACAAAAAAGAAGTTTAGAATCACTAGTCTGAGTGAAAAAGAAGAGATAACGAGCGGCGTTGCTCAAAATTGTGCAAAAATGAGAGAATGGACATGTTAGTTAGCTAGTGACCGATTAGTTCCATTGTCCTACCTAATCTTAATTCTATTTATAGTACTTGTTTGGGACAATTTAGGAGTCTATTATGCACAGTTCTTCATCCTTGTACTGCGGATTGGATTTTCTATTCAATTTTTGTTGTATTTTTTATTATTTTGGGTAAATTGCATAACATCCCCATGTGTTTTAGGGAAATAGCGAAAATCCCCTTGTGTTATATTTATAGACAAAAAACCCTCGTGTTATCTAAAATATAGCAAAATACCCCATCTCTGTTAGAAACTAACGGAGAGCGAGCCACACTCGCGGCTTGTGCAAATTGTCTTTATTTGCTGATTTTCAGATTTTTAAGTGGGCAAAATATCCAATTTACCCCTTTGTTTGATAATGTGCACATGTTTTAAAATTCATTATTTAAATTAAAAGTATAAATTAAATCAAAATTATTTATATATATTAAATTAATTTATTAATTAATTATTTTATATTAATTTAATATACTAATTAGTTATAATTTTTAATTTATTTATTAAGTATTTATGATTTAAATATATTAATTAGATAAATATTTATTTATAAAATATACTAATTAGTATATTAATATAAATATTAAATATTTAATATATATTTTTTTAAAAGTAATCCTTCTTCTTCTCGGCGACGAAGAAGACTGGGCGACAGAGGTCCACCTCCGTCGCCCAGAACCTGGGCATCAGGGGCCATGTCGCCCCCACGGCAAGGGGGCGACATTTAATTTTTTACATATATATATTTATACTTTTTTCTCCGTCAGCGCCTCGTCACCGACGGAGAAGAAGACTGGGTGACGTGAGGTGGGCCTCTGTCGCCCAGAACCTGCGATTAGGGGCGACGGGCCGACGCCAAGTCGCCCACTTTTGCGCACGCGACAGCGTTTCCCATTTGTTCTGGGCGACGGTGGGCAGCCATGGCCACTATATATATATTATATTATCTAATATATATATATATATATATATATATAATGTATATATAAGTATATAAAAAATAAATAAATACTTTTAAATTATTTTAGATTTGGACCGTTCATTTTTACATTCAATATCAACGGTGGTTATAAAAAAGGTATAACGATCAATTTAGCAAAAATTTAATGCCTATAGGGCTTAACTAACGGAAGTGGAGAGTATGCATCATTTTGGAAAACATAGAGGTTTTTTTGCCTATTGTTTTAACACAGGAGGTTTTATGCAATTTATCCATTTTATTAATATATATATATATATATATTTATCGTTTTTTCTTTAAATAATATTAATAACGTAATTTTTGTAGCGTAACGTATATATATAAAATAGAATAAAAGATGCTGACAGAAATTGCAATAAAAATATCCAATCACTGTATTGTAGGGTAAGTTTAATTTCGTAGGATTATGAGCTGAATGAGTGTTTAAAAATACTTCAATAGCTATTGATATTATATATTTAATAATTACCCATTGGCAATGAGAGGAAGTCCACAAAGACATGAAGTATTCCACTTTGAATATTTAGAAGTCCACGTCAGCATATTTGGTCGGAATATCCAAAATCTCCAAATTCAAAAGTAATTTTCAACGCGTTATATAATTATTTATCTTCAATGTATGAACTTTTTTTTAAAAAAAATAATAATTGAAAGTCTTAGTTACCTATCCACATTTCTTTCGGACCAAAAATATAATTCTCCTATTTTGACAGGAACCAAATTGGAATTAAATGGATGACAAGTTATCTCCTTATGAACAAAAAATAGGCCAAATTACATATTATGTCCTGTGTTCTGTCAAAAATACCTGAAAATTTTCTTGCATCTTAAAACTAAGCCAAACTCCCACTTGTTTTCTAAAATCTTATGTTTTTGTTTCCCTCAAATTAAAGGAGGATCAATTAATGTTGGTTTTCTAACTATATTTTCCAAACGATTCGAACTCATGATCAAAGTTATAGGTGCAATGTGCTCTGCCAGCAGACAATTTTGTTTTGTCTAACCTTATGTGAAACCCCCTTTCTGTTAGAAATTAATGACAAGCATGTATGACGTGCTGTAAGCACGAAATGATATATTTTTTTTTCTGCTTTTCACCCTATTTTGCACACAAATTGACAATTATGCCATTTTTTATAGCATAAAGTGATTCCTTCCATTTCTTCAAGTTCGAGTATATATATATATAATATATATATATATATATATATATATATTGCAATACAATATTAATATACTAAATTTGAAATTTATAAAAAAAATGGAAAATTATATTATACAATATTAATTTTCTGCTAAGATAATGTAAATTAAAAACTAAATTAATACTCAATACAATATTAGTTATAAAAACTCATTCTCAATTTAAATTTCTATATGAATATACATTTTATTCAATTATAATAATGATATATTATTAACTAATTTAAAATTATTACTTAGTTTAAATATATTTAAACAAATTAGATTATTTTATATAAATAATATTTAAGTTTCAAATTTCAATAAATAATATCAATGTTTAATTCAAAATGATTTTTTCAATTTTTTTTAATTTATTAAAAACTTAAAAAATCAAACATAATTCTGGACCAACAACAACACGACGATTGCGGTCGCCCTGATCACCCCTGGGCAACTGCTGCATCGGGGTCGCCTAGGTTGGGGTCGATAGCATCGTCACTAACATCGTCGTCGTCCTCGTCTGCGTTGGGCGGCAAGAGGTGTTGGGTGGGTTAATTATTATTTTTTATTTTTTGTAAATAATAATTTTATATTTTATAATTATAAATATAATATATATATATATATATATATATTTGATTAATTTAATTTAGATTAATGTTGAGAAAATTGATTAAATCTTACGACTATTATCCCATAAAAAAAGATCTAAGGGTCATGAAAATAAGATATAATATATAATAAATAAAAAAATAACGGTCTTTTGACAAAAGTTTAACGTCGTTAGTTTTAATTATCGGTGAGGAACAAGTGTGCTATATTTAAAAAAAAAAAAAAAGAAATGGGAGATTTTTACATATTTTTAAAATACAAGGGGTAATACACAATTTAGCTTAAAAATAGGCAAAAAAGAAAACCCAAAAAGAGAAAAATAAAAAAATAAAACAACAAATTACACCCTAATAGGATCCGCATTATAGATGTTGTTTTACTATGCTTAATGTTCATTTTATCCTTATCTTAAACACATTCACATAGCGAGTAATCTTTGTTTTGGTGATGGTTGGTTGTGACAGAGATCCAAAAAAAAATTAAAAATAAATAAATAAATAAAACAAGAAATTATTCAAAAAAAAATAAAGTCACAAAAAATTTAAAATATGTAAAGTATATTTTATTATTAACTTTTTTCACATTTTTTTTCTGTATTAGGGTTTCTTTGCTCGTTTTTATTTTATTTTGTAATTTAACAGAAAGGTAAATATTTATATTTAACCACTAGTGTATAATATAGTGACAAAGTCATCGAAGTTTCAAGGAAGCTTCGTTTAAAAGTGCATATGGTCATGTTGATGTGACAAACCCTTGTAAACTAGTTAATTAATTAATTAATTAATGTAGTTCATGAATTAATACTGTTTAAATTTTTGCTTTAACTGTTTAAACACTTTTGATCACTTCTTTTGTTAAGTAAGACAACAACTGAATCGATCGATCTCAATACAATTGCGTTACAAAAAGAGTCGAGAGATTTTGGGTCAACTTCATATATACCTTATTTAGTGTTTTGTTAATCACACGTATGAACAATTACTATATATATATTAAAAAAATGAAGTATGTATTAATTATTTAATTGTCGACTAGTGTATTATATATTTATTTGGTGTAGCATTTACAGGATCGAATAATGCACTTTAATTTTTAATTCGAAAATACATATATTTTTTAAAAAATTTTAAAATTCTCAATTTTATGCGCTCGGATGATATACACATGGAACATCCGACGGGTTCTGAAAATTATGGTGAAAAGAGCCAAATGACGTACATATGAAAAATTCTTTTAGTGAACTAAATTGTCATATCAACTCTTCAAAAAAATAAAATCATCTAACCGTCGTATATACATAACCAAAAATGCAACTAAAATGACCTGATCAATTTTCGTCCTGAATGTACTGAGTGTGGCAGTTTTCATCTCGTAAAAAGTTGGTTTTATAATATAATCTACTAATTTTATCAATTTTTGTACATTGAGAATTTTATTCATCAAACTCCGAAATTTTATGCCCTCACGTGAAGTACGCGTGTGAAAATCAACGAGTTAAAATAAAATAAATTGGTGAATTAAAATTTCAAATTACTAAAAAAAATGATTATTGGATGCAACTTTAATAGCTATGGATTAAAAATCGTAGAAAATAATTTCTATTAACCACGGTTAAATAAAACCGATATAAAAACATATGTTTTCCACTACGATAAAGTTATTTGTCATGGTTAAGAGCCATGGTAGTCATGACATACCACGGCCACAACATTGCATGACCGTTATTAATGACTATTTTGCTATGATTTTTTTATTTAACTATGACAATTAATCATAATTAATATTATTTTTTTTGTAGCGTTAACTTTTTACGGGACCAAAATAATTAAACCCCTTATATACAAAATGAAAATTGCAACTAACCCTATATCAAAAAATTCATACAGATATGATCCCCAAAATCAAGAGAAATCACTTTTATTTTTAATTCCAAAATGTTATAAAGTAAAAGTCCTAACTCATGAAACCTCAATAGTTAATTTGAAAAGCCAACTCCAAGATTTCAAATTAAATTAAACGTGGGCTTTCAGCATACTGAGTCAGGTATGCTTCTGAGTCTAATTATTATTATTTTTTTAATAACATCATGTGAGTAATTTAGGGTTTAGTAAAAAAAATTGCGATCAAATAATTTCAATCATATATTTATTTATCGTGCGATGATTCATTTATGGGCCCTACTATGAGGTCGATGTGTAATGGAATATTATTAAATCAATCAAAATATGAAAGTGACATAAGTCCGATCAAATAAGGAGTTTATTCATGTTGCAGTCAGTACTTTGTGTAGTGGGTATATATTAAGAAGACAACAAGATGAATAGTAAAAAAAATAGTTTTAAATTATGCAAGAAACATTGTGAAATTGTCAAAATTATGGGTGATCAAAGCATGACGTTGCACATGCATAATTAGAGTCGAAATCAATCCTACACTAGAGGACTCTGGAAGGGGCGATCAAGTAGCTTAATAATATTTTATTCTTGAAATGATATAATTATTTTTATTTTCAAAAGTATTTATGAAAAAAATAATTATGGTGTGAGAAAATAAATAAAAAAGTTCGTGAGAAGAAAGAAATGTTGAGTATGTATGAAATACGGAGCAATGAGCTGAGAGGAAAAAATCATAATTGTGAGATTATTAAAATATTAAAATTATGATGATTTGACTGAAAATTTTTTAAAAAAGAATTAAAGGATAGATTTAAGTGTTCAAAAATGATACGACAAAAAAAAAATTGTCAAAAGAAATTGATATGACAAAAAAGTTGCTTTGATAATAGTGTAGTTGGTATTATTTAATAAAAAATAGTAAAAAATAAAAGTTTTTTAAAGTTATTGAGAGAAGAGTGGGAAAAACGTAAAAATTAAGAGAGAGAGAATGAGGTTGAGAAATAAAAAAAAATTGACATAATTTCAAAAAAAAAAAAATAGATAAAAAGTAATGATAAAGAAACAATTGAAAAATAAAAAAAATACTTTTCAATTATAATAAAATATAAATCCTTAATAAAGCAGTCACCATTGAACATTATGATTGACAAGACAACCCAACGACTAATTGTGATTTTCCACACTACATTTTTGTCTTCATCTCAACCCATTTTAGTTTTTACAAATATATATTGATAATTGCAACACACTTTTAATGTTTGTCTTTTTAATTTTCATTATATTTTCAATTAAATGAAATCAATAATAATTAAAATTAATTAACTAAATTAATCTAAATATGTATCGATAAAAAATATTAATAAAAAATAATTATTTACAAAAATTAAGTCTAGTCAAGAGCATTTTAGATAATTAGTCTTTTTTTTTAAGAAAAAACCGTAAATATATATTATATCAAAGAAACAAATGTTCCAATGACAACACAATGGAAATAGGCTAAGGCAACCCAAATTCGTGCTAAGATGCCCTTAATGCATCCCATCGCTCCCTATATTGCATCACAAAAAATAATGTGTCGCGAAGAATAGGTGTGAGATATGGGGCCCTTGGCCGCATATCCTCACTTCAAAGATGTGCCCATTGCATTCAGTTTATTGTACCAAATAGCTAAACACCTCTACAAAAGAGGAAAATGTATGGAGAGAGGGGATCCCCCGACGGAGGCTTATCTCAAGTTGTAAAATTCCAAATTGTGAGCCATTTAGAATGAACAAGATGGAAACAAACGTAACACATAGCATCAGTAAAAACACAAAACGAGTGTGAAAGCCTAGTCTAATCAACGCTCTATCAAGAAACACTCTTCTACATGATCGTACGGTTTATTGAGATCAAGCTTAAGTGCCACATGCCCCAGATTCCCTTTATACTCATGAGACAAGAAATGGTTCAAGTCATAGGGAATAAACACGTCATTAGTAATCAGGTAGCCCAAAACAAAGGTTGATTGAGTCATAGAAATGATATAATCAAGGAATGGTTTTACAACAATGCTTCAGATGCCATCTTGTATACAACATTGCACAAGTTGAAAGGCCTAAAATCAGATATGCATGCCGAATTAGCATACCTAGGAAGCAGGACGATATGAGTGTAATTTAATTATGGCTTCAATACTTGATGATTAAGAATTTGTGGACACACACTTACTCCCTAACTAAAGACTAGAACTTTTGAAAGAAAGTAGGGGACATACCGTCGTGAGTCTCGTGACCTTGGGGATTTGAGTGGGTGCATTTGGTACAATGCCAATTTGATCCTTAGTGAATAGATGCAGTAACTCCAAATTCATGTCATTAGTCACCTTGGTCGGTATGCAAGCTAACAGCTCATCTATCACACACTACACTCGGGGTTTGTAGAACAAAAAGATCCACTACCATATCTTGAATAGCACTAATCCCCTCAATAGATTACCCTCCCCAACTTTCAGCCTCGTAAGAACCTTACGTTGCCAATGCTTGGTTGCCCTTGCATGAAAAAACACTATACTCCGATCCCCATTTTTGAGCCACCAAGCCTTGTCCCCTTGTGGCCAATGAACCTTCTCCCCGCTCTAGTATATCCTCTAGCTCCTTTCTCAATTCATCCGAACGCCGTAGTGCATCAACCGTAAGCTCGCAATCATGGATGCGGTTCATACACATACCAGTCCATTTTTTTTTCACTCAACTCATATTGGACCCAACCCGTTTGAACCCAATGCACACCACACCCAACTCAATCCAACCACATTCGCATATTTGATACTAATTTTAAGAAATATCAATCTAATTCACCTTTGAATAAACATAACGAGGGTAAATTACAGTTTTGATCTCTAATGTTTACAAACAGTCATGATTTTGGTTTAATTACTTAATCTTTAACATTCAGTTTAAAGAAGTTAAGAAGGAAGCAATTTACCAATCGTAACAATTTACAAAAATTAGAACCAAAATCATAAATTTATAAAGATTAAGAACCTAAATGATATTTTTGAAAAGTTTAGGAATCAAACTCACCGACCACCTCTATCTATCTGCCTTATGTTTTGTAATCTTAAGAGGTTTCTTCTAATTTGGTGGATGACCTAATTATTCACGGCGCAATTTATACTAAAAAAAAAAAAAAGCAAAAAAAGACCCAATTCATGACGTGGAAAGCCACTTTGATTAAAGAAAAAAAGAAAAGTTGTGGTGAACTTTTCACTGTTCAAACGACAATTTCCTTAGTATTTTTGTCATTTTCAATAAATATAGAGTCAATACATACGACTTTCTGTCAGAACGTGATATCCATTTACGGAAGGTAACAAAAGATTATGATTTTGAAACGACCTGACTTTTGCTAGGACTGAATTTTGTCCGGACACAAGTCCGGATTTAATTATAGCTATCAACTGTTATACATGAACACTCATAATTATTTAGAAAGATAGATAACGAGGCGTTCAATCAAGATTTTTGAATATTTCCTTTAAGATGACGCTTTTAGAAGTTGTAAACTATCTAATGTAAAATAAGAGGCGAATGCATTTTGGAGCGTTTAGATAGACGAAAGTCGAAAATGTAGTACTTTAATTGCATTGATTGATGGTAGAATATTAAACGATCGTCATAATCTTGTGATTCGAGAAGAATTAATTATGAGACAATCTACTTAATTAATGTTTTTAGAAAATCTAATTTTCACCACTATTGTCCTGAGATGCCACCATTCATTACAAAATTCTATCGTTTTAACACTTTCAGAGCATTTCTTCACCTTTTTTTAAGGTTAATTTCATGTTTTTTTTATAGTTGTCATTTTGGCTTTGTATTTTACCAAAATATTGTTAGGATGTCAGTTTATTTTTTAATCGAATTTCATAAGTTTTTTAATATAGTTTAAAATTTAGTCCTATTACAGCTTCTTTTTTTTTTTTTTAAACATAGGTTAGAACTCTTTCATTTATAGTCTCATGTTACTTAGATATAGATACAAAAAGAATATGATAAAAACTTAAGATTGGAATCAAAGACAGAATTACCAGTGCATTCAGAGATGGTTTTTAATTATTTTTTTTCTAAAGAGAGTCGGATTTAGAGAAGTGCTATTTCCGTCTGTTATAAGAATTTTAATTGTTAATTAGTTCGATACTAATTTCTCTTTGTTGCTATTTAGTAAATATTTTGTAGTGCTCTCAAAATTTAGGGATGGATTTTAGCTATAGAATTAGTCATTAGGCCTTCACAATCAATGATTTTTTTTTTATTTTTTTTTATATGCACAATCAATGATTTTCTTTAGGGACGGTTTGTAAGTTTGAAAGACGGAAAAGTTCAATCTGAAATCCTATTTTCTTGTTGTGGTTTAATATATATAAGCTGTTATTCGGTCAAAATATGAATTATTAGAAGGATGAATAGTTAGGATAGAAGTATACTCAATTTTTTTGTTAATTTTTTCTAGTTAAACTCTATTTATCGAGGATTTATGCTATAATTTTTTATATTTTTCTTTCAATTATTTTAACAAATGTTTTTTTTTTTTTTTGGTGACTAGTGAAATAGAAAGTTTAATAAATTTATAAACAAAATTATCTCAAACATGGTAGCCAAACATACCCTTACACCCCTCCTCCTTGCGTCCCCCCTATCCCACCCTGGCGCTGGCGCGGCAACAGTCGGCACCGATCCTTTTTATATGTATATATATATATATATATATGTATATACATATACTTAAATATATATTATATAATTTTTAAAATATATTTTGAATATTCAAATAATATTGACAAGATTTGAACCATTATTTATATAAGATAAAACCTAACGATGTTAAAATAAGGATGAAAATATTATTTTATAATTATAAAATTAAAAAAAAAAGGAATAGGAGCGTGTAATACACTTGAGATATGGAGGGGGTGTTTTGCTATATTTCGAAAATCACAGGAGGTTCTTTTGCTGTTTTATTTTCAGAGAAGATATTTTACACATTTTTTAAAATACAGAGGGCTAAATTGCATTTTACCCCAAATTAAACTAGTTGGCCTTATTCTTGATTGAGTACTTTTCTTAGAAATTGGGTGAGGCCCAGCACTCGAGCAGGGCAACCCTTATCTCATCATCATTCATATAAGCCTCTTGGTTTTTGTTGGAAAAATTTCAGTTTCGTATAAATGAAATAATCGTTTTGAAATATAATAATTGAGGAGAAATAATATTTTTAGTCACATAAGTTAGATTATTTTTACTTTTGGTCCCATTCATTATGGAATTAGCACTTTTGGCCTCATAACTTATAAAAATTAGCAGTTTTGGTCCACCATCACTTTTTCGTTAGCTTTTTAACGGAGACAGCCACGTGCCGAGCACATGGCCATTAAATTTTATTTTATTTTTTTTATGGAGGGAAAAAGGGTGCACTTTATTGCTTAGTACCAGTGAGGGTCAAAAACACAAATTAAAGGAAATTAGGGCAAGGAATTGTGATTTCTCTCCTCTTTCACAAAAAATACTCCCACCTTCCCAGTTGTTGTAATTAGAAGTGAAATAAAAATGTGATTTTCTCCTCTCTCACAAGATGGGTTTGGTTCGATTTCATGGGAAGATCCACCAATATGCGCAGATGAAGAACATTATTCCTGCACTTCTTCAAAACTGGAAAAGTCGTCCTTTACAAATTAATTACATTTTTATTTTGTATTTGATCTGGAGGTACATATATATACTTAGCGATCAATTAAGGGCATGCATATTAATGCGAAACTATGCGTACCCTATTAGAAAGCCTGTGGAGGGAAGACAATATCTTGATATTTGCAACCTCGTGGGCTCTGGTTAATTGGACAACTCAGGTAGCTCTGGGCTGATGTATCCAGACAAATATATATCTCCAAGAGGTTACTATGTGTTGTATTGCTGGTGCATGAAATGTATATCGGGTGAATTGCTTTGTAGATTGCTCATTCAAAATCACTATTGGTGTAACTGTAAGTGATAGTAAATTTTAAATGTAAGTTGTGGGATGTAAAATGTAATTTTTTTTATAATTGGATTTACCTCTTCTTATTTTTTAAAACAAATAACGTAAATTGATATATTGGAATACTGATAAAAAAATTAATAAAATAATGACAAGTATAATCGGACCTTCCCCTCGTGTATCAGCGTGGTAGCGTTGGGCCACTATGCTCACCCGTGGTCCAGCTACTCTAAGATCCTTGATTAGTAGAAATTATATGATACATTTTGTATTGATATCCCTATATTCTTGCGATAAGATGCTTGTTCTTGGATTTATTTGTGATACATTTAGGTGCTTTCTTGGAAAAGGAGCAAGTTGCAAGAAAACATCTCAAGTACGAGAAAAGTCCAAAAATCCAACAAAAAGCGTATAACAAATAACACGTGGCCCACAGGTTATCAAAAAGTTACAAGACAGAAGATCGAAGTTAGTTTAACCCGTAACCCATGTGTTATCAGGAGTCTGTCTAATAGAGAACCGAATCAAGTTTAACCTGTGACTCATGGGTTACCAGACAGGCGCTAGGCGGAAATTGAAGAGTCCCCAACATAATTGTTGAGTCAAAATATTATATTTAGCAGTTTATTTCTTTGTAATTATGTTGAAAAGTTTAGTTGGAATAGGATAGAAAGAAGGAGAATTCCTAAACTTAGGAAAGAAAGTAGGAATAGGATAGAAACTAGATATATCCTCTCTTCTTTGTGTTTTATATGGTTAGTATGAACTAATTTAGTTTTTGCTAGGACTTTGGAAAAACCTAATTGGGACAATGTTTTAAGTATTTTATCAAATTAATCTACAGCTTTGCTTTCATATATTCATGTGTTACTGTGCTTGTTTTTATAATTTAAGAGCCTGACTATCTCTTAGATTGAATTAGTTATGTTGATGAACTAGAAGGGAACTCGACATAGTGGAAAAGATAATTCATTGTGTCAATTAATGAATGATATATAGAAATACATAGACGTGATTCATCTGATTTCACAGGTTTTTCATAAATCTTAATGCATTATTATCACGAGTTTTAGATTGGAGGAATCCACTATTTTTTTTTTATAATAATAGGTTTTATATAGCCCAAGAGAGTATAATGAATTAACTTGGAAAAAAACCTCAGTATATGAAAATATTGTTTGCTAGATTAATTTGTGATTTCTGCATTCATTGGATTAATTAGGTAGACCAATTGCCTTAACATCTTTCTCATCTTTGAATCTTCTCCAACACCTTCATTTAGCTATTTACATTAGTAATTATTTTAGTAGTAGTAGTAGTTAATCTATCACTTGATTCGCGATCTTCCAAATAATCGTAGATTAGTTATAGTTTTGATAATTATTGCATTTAAATCATCGTAGAAACGATATTTATTACATTACTTGATAACTAGTGCACTTGCTAGTGACGTGTACATATTTTAGCAATTAATCCCGAATCCCAGAAGAATTTTTGGTTTTATGACCTTAAGGTAGGACTCAAGTTTCAAAATTATCTTTCTTTAAATGTGTCATACTAATTATTCTATTTGTTTCTTTTCTAGTAATGCATATATAGAGAGGACTGCTACTACAAGAAAAATGATCAATAGTTATGAAAAAATTTGATGCTAAAATCAGCGTCAAGTTAATTAGTAAATAAAATTTTCGTTGCTAATCTCATTATTTAATATTTTTTAAACAGTTCGTCACTAAATTCGTAGCAAGTTAATTTCTCTTGCTAAATTCATCAGTTAGTAAATTTTATTGTATTAGATAATATAGAATAGAAACAAAGGTTTTAGTCGCTAATTATCTCGATGCTAATTTTTTTTCGTTGCTATTGAATAATTTTCTTGTAGTGTACCCGAATGAAACAGCCTGAGCCTTTTTCAACTTCTACTCTAGCAAATAATGTCTTCCTAAAAGATTCAACGAAGTCAGGGTAGTGAATAGTGGTTGCGGACAATGTTTGGTGCTACCCTCCAAGAGTATAGTGGGCATCAAACACATTCAAGAAAAAGTCAGCTAAGAATAAGGCCAACTGGCAGGCCAATCCTGCGGTGCCTAGCACCATCTACCATAGATGGTCCTACTCAATTGGCAAACACAAGAAACAACTAGTAAGTAATAATTTATTACAAGTTCAATTATTTTTAATAATATTTTTTTACAAATTTCTAACATTTTATAATATCTCTATAGGAAGTTCAGCTAGGCTGATTGCCTAAGCGAATAGAGGTATTTGTTGATTGCTATAAAAAAAAAAAAAGAAAGTGGGAGGTGGCTAGAGTAGTCCCCTGGTAAAGAAGGTGGCGGTAAGTTACACTAAACAAGACATTTAACTATTTAGTAACCCATCATATTATACTTATTTTAACTATCTACTTCTCAAGGAGCTGCCTCAAAGCCAACACTGGAGTAATGAGGCTCGTCAGTTGCCAACGTCACGCCCTTAGAAAATGATCAACTTGGGGCCGAAGCAACTAGGGAAAGAAACTGGGACTGGGGCTTTGGGATGGGAGTCGGAGTCATTTACACATCAAATGTCGCCCGCCTATGGACCACATACACCAAACGATCAACGTCCACTGCCGCCCCACCACCAGACCCACGTGTCTAAACACATCTTGAGCAAATCAAGCTTGTTCTGCGCATGATCTGCGACAAGATGGGATCCCACCCTTGTTCCCGGACCTGTCGCGGATAACCCCACCCCCACTCTTAGCCACTAACGCCCCAGTCAAAGAATCTATGCAGTAGCCAGCCGAAGATACTACAGACATGGAGCCCGCCGTCCAGCATCCCCCAATAGTTGGATTAGGATTCTCATTTTCTAAAAATTTTGAACTATAAATAATACAATGTATCTTTTTAATTAATTATAATTTCTTTCATATGAAAAATAGGGTATTCAATTGTAAATTTAATAGAATAACAAAAAATATATAAGTAAAAAAAACAAAAATATTTTTAAAATATCTTTTAAAATAAATTATAAAAAAAATTGGGATGGGATTTATGACGACATGCCTCCCAAAACAACCATCCCAAGTTGATACAACGTATCACCAGTTTGGGATGACTTTTCAGATTTGGCACAGATAGCTGTCACAAAAATAATTTGTCTCAAATTCCGACTCAAAATCCATCTAAAATTGTAACAACTGGACTTGAACAAGCCGTCGTAAACTTGTTTGTCCACGTGGACACAATTTTTAATGAATTGTTTATTGACGTCCCAAACCCGTCCCAAATTTTGGGACAGGCAACATCAGTCGTCCCAATTCACCAAAAGTTTTTGGACAGGATTTTTTGAGGTGGATATTGTCCCGTTTAAAAATTTATCCCAAATATATAAACATACATTTATTCATCCCAAAATCCATTACCAATAAGACATTTTTTTTCTGTAGTGAGAGTAAACACATGAGGCTGTGAAAACATTTGTATTTGTGGATCTGAATAACTGCATAGATTAATTTTAATTGTTTTTATTCTTTTAGAACTTTTATATGGCTGGACGTAATGTCCACCAAAAGAATTGCCACAAATTAGCTTAAAAATCATGATTCAAAGCTTGAAATTAGTATTTTTAAAATTAAGATATTCTCTTGAAAAGTGGTTTTAGTATCGAAGATAGTCGGCAATCATAATTTTCACTGGTTATATAAATTTGTATCCATATAAATTATTAGTTAGATTACACATGATATCATCATCATGTGTTAAATTCAATTATTTATAGCTCATGCATATAGATGTAAATCACACAGACGCCATTTAATTTAATGGGGGGGGGTCAAAAAGACTCTGACGTATACCTGAATGCTTTACTACAAACATGAAAATAATCTAATTAAAGTAGTGGATCAAGAGAAAACAGATAGCTTAATTAGTATTGGTTTGTTGTAATTAATTAATACTTGTGAAATCATATATGAATACATTCTTGTGCTAGTTTTGTCTCTTGGATCATCATCAGTTTCTGATCCTCATTGTCAATTCAATTTTCAATCTTGGTTTTGTCACTTCTATTGAATTAAACACACATATATATATACATGCATGGACACAACTGGTAAGCAATACTGCTATTCTCTACCGGAAGATATCATAATTCACATTTTATTGGTTTTGCCTGTGGAAACGTTGCTCCGATGTGAATCAGTATGCAAACAGTGGTGTGCGAGGGGCCAGTTCTCAAACATTGAGCCATCATCACTCCTTGGCCAAACTTGTAACTCAATTGAGTCTTCTTTAAGTGATTTATTGGATTAAGAATCTCCGCAAAAAAAAATATGTATTAGGAGGTAATACGATAACAATCGAATTTCACCGTATGATAGAATTATTGAAAATTATATATTTACTAATATCTTTTTATGCTCATAATAGGGAAGATGGTTAAGAACTAATCATAGATCAAACTACAAATTTGGAGAAGAAGTTTGCAGAAAATGTATGAAGTACATATTTTGTTGATTATGTATTGTTACATATTTATGAGTTTTTTGAATTTTAAATAATAAGTTCCGAACTTAAATAATATTATTAAAGTAGTTGTCATAGTGATGCAATTGGTATTAATTTGTTCCCTTTCAACTTAACTTCTTATAAACAAAGCACTTCTAAAAATTATGTAATCCGGATGTTTTATTTTAAAATATAGCAAATTTTAAAACAATTATTTTGAACGTTTACCTTTATTCGTTTATTTGTTATTCTTATATTAATGTATTTAACTTCACTGAGTTTTCTTATTTGATTCTTTCTTTTTTTGTCATTATTTCCACACCAAAAAAAAAAAAAAAAAACAGTTCTCCAATACAAATATGGTATATTTTTAACTATAACATTCTTATATAATAGTTAACACCAAAAATGTTTTGCTAGCAATTTTCATTCCCTATACAATATAATTCAATTAATATCTAATATCTTAATAATATTAATTAAAAAAATTTAAATAATTAATATTAAATATAAAATAATTTTCCATTAAAAAGTTATATGCCCGTGCAACACGTGGGTTTAATAACTAGTTCATTTTTAGAGTCTTGTCTTGGAATCCAAAAACAACAGAAATTGTAATTTACTGTCTGAAGATGTATTGACAGCTATTACTGAATATAATTAAATAAAATACATATTTCCCTAAAAAAATAATAATAATAAGCAGAAGAAACTCGATGATGTGAAATTAAATTGAGAGATGAACCATGATAGTAGTAAATCAAAATCCAAAAAAGAAAAGGAAAAGACACTCTTCCAATCCAAAACAAATAATACCACCAAATTTAAATTAATCTTGATGGGGGATCCAACCAGAATTGTGCCCCAGTTCTTTTTTGATTAAGGGCACTTGGGCTTGTTGCCATGGGTAGTCATATTTGTGTAGCATTCACCACACATTTCTCTGTTGCCATAAGTCCCTGGAGGCACACACTTGCACCTCACACAGCAACTTCCACATGCCCTCATGCACAGATTCTGCCTTGAGTGAAGGCTGCACCTGTGTTTGCACAGCCCACCACAGTCCAAGTGGCTAGGGTTTGGGGCCGGGGCCGGAGCCGGAGCGGAAGCGAGAGCGAGAGCGCGGGAAATTAGCCGATCTTTGAAGTATGTTGAGAGGTCAATAACTGCAAGAATCGTTGAATAATATAGTGGGTATTGTTAACTTTCGTTAATTAATGTAAAAAATTGAAAGAAAAAAAAAAGACAACGAGCTCCCTTAAAATTGTTATTTTAAAATTGTTATTTTAAAATTCGATGCATTAATTACCAAATAAAATGTTGACGGCCTAATGAACTTTGAATTTCAAGAAACACATGAAAGAAATATACCAACTCACCCAAGTTTTGCATTAGCTTTCTGCTGTCTCCCACTCTGCCAAAACCCTAAAGGAAATAAATTAAAAATATATATTAATTAATGGCATATAAATTAAGAAATAATCACCCAATTTTACTTGCTACATCTAAATATTGATGGAGCAGAAGCCATACAAAAGCAAAGGAATTAATGAAAAAAAAAAAACAGAAAAAAATTGGAATCACATGGCTTGTTTCCTCATTGTTCTTGAAATCGGAAGAAACCTGCATTAAATAAAAAATTGAAATATTAAACACAATTTGTGCAATAATCAAAATTGTATAGAGAGAGAGAGAGAGTTGTTTGAGATTTATTTTTGCCTGAGAAATGAAGAAGAGAGAGAAAGTGAGTGCAAGAATGATCAGTTTTGCAGCCATGGTTTAGTGCTTTGAACTCCAGCATTTCCTGCTGTTTTGATTTGATTTTATAGAGGAAGAAATTTTTGTCAATATTATTGTTTTCCAAGAATGCCCCTGCTGTGGCTATTTAATGCCCAGAAAAAAATCTTGCATGGCGTGGGGCATAGTGTTAATGATTTCAGGTTGAAATTTTTGGTGGTGGGATAAAGATGACAACAAGTACGGATGATTTTTTCTTGACTGAGCGGTGAGATTGAAGTCTAAGTTCGAGCTCTATGCATATAGATGTTTAGTTTATTATTTATAATAATATATTGTTTCGTTGTTAATTTTAAATTTGTTAGTTGATTTTGAAAATGTTAATGTGATATGCGTCAAATGTTATAATAATAATATATTGATTGATTTAAAAATATCGATTTATTTTTCTCTTTATGTATATTGATTATGTACCAAAATTACATGCATAGTAATAATTTAGAGATGATACTATAAAGGGTAAATTATGATTAAATTTTTAAAATTTTGGCATAAATATAAATACATCATTTTTAAATTGAAAATTGTATCTGCAATATTTGAAATTTGTTTCGTCTTATATGTAATTTCATTCGATAGGATTTTGCTCAGTAATATTCCAAAACTACCTCTTACAATTTTTTTAACTATAATTTGATCTTTTGTTTAAACTAAAATGCCTTGTGGACGAAATTTCATGTAGTCATCACTGGCGAATTCATCGGTATTGCACCACTTAAAGATAAAAAATGGGTAGATATGACACCATAATACAGAGAGACTATTTAAGTACTTTTATACTTTTTTGGGTTAATTACATATGATTATTGGAACTATGCATATTTTTACACTTTCCTATCGAACTTTTTTTATGTCAATTTATAATCTCAACTTTGTGAATTTGCACTTTGTCGTATATACCCCGTTTTGTTATTTATTTTTCTGTCAAAAAAACACCGCATACTATGCATACGTGAAAATATTACATGTGCATTGCATGTGATTTTTTAAAATAAAAACTTGTTTGAAAAACAGTTATAAATGACTAAGTATAAAATTTTATAAAATTAAGATGATAAATTGGCATAAAAAATAAAAAAATTTGGATGCCAAAATATAAAAAAAATTATAATTCGAATGGTAAAATATAATTAATCATACTTACATTCAACAAAAAAAAAAAAATATATATATATATATATATATATATATATATATGATAATTGGTGTTGAACAATGTATGTGTTATTATTATTCAATAATGACATAGTTTACTAATGAGTATCTTAATGTAGTAACATATGTGTTGTAATTTTCTTGTTATTGAGTTGTCATTATATATGTTATTATTTTTTTCAATAATGACATAATTACTGGCAAATATTTATAGCATCATAATATATACATCGGACTAATGTAATAACAATAAATACACAATAAACAATTATATCTATTGTCTCCGAATTTACTATGTACATCACAATTTTGTATAATGAGACCAGTTTTATACAATATTCGTCACTGTCAAATTTAAAAATCTCACCGGATGAAATAAAAATTATTATTATTTAATATATAATATATATGCATATCATTACTTAATTTTTTATCGCTAATTTTTTTGTTTTCTTTTTAATAATGACTGTCCTCATCATCCTTATCATATATAGTTACTCAATTAAATTAATGTTTTTCACATTCAACATATATATATATATATATATATATGGAAAAAAATGAAAAATATTATGTAAGAATTTAATTACCAGCTCAAATATTTCATCCCTGAATTTAATTGGATGGCATACCAACCAATCAGTTAAATGCCTACAGTATAGACACAGTTGGACATTTATTTTTCTTGCAGCAGAGATTCTTTGCATTAACATTAATTAAATAATTATTGTGCTAAGTTGTTGTCTTGTCAATTCAATTACCATTTGACCATTTGTAATTTCTAATTAAATTATAGAAAATTATACATATTGCTAATTTAAAGTATAAATCACTTTTGGGATATTGTTTATTTTTTTGAATATTTAAATTTAATTCTTGACCAAAATCATTTATTGCAAAATTTATGGAATTAATTAGACAAAAAACAGTTCATTTGTAATAAATTATTGTATATTAATTAAAACACTTACCTATTATTCAAAATAAAAAAATAAAATATAATTTTCAGGCTTTATCAGTCATGATTGATGGAGCAGCAACAGTAAACTGTAGGAGCAAGAGGTGACAAAAAGATGAAAATTATCAGCATACTTAATTTCAGCCAGCTGGACTTTTTTAATGCCCTGTACAAAATCAGCTTATTCATTTTAATTCTTTTTTTAATTTTTTTTCTAAACCAAAATGAAAATTTGCAATGTACTATGTTGGGAGATAATATTTTTTAGGGATAATTACACGTAGATTTTTTGTGGTTTGAGAATTTATATCTAGTATCCTTAAGCTTTGCTTCATCTAATAAATAAGTTCATCCATTAGTTAAAATTCACCAAATTAACTTATATTAATAAAAAAATCATAAAAAAATACATACTAACCCTTAATTGACTTATTACTGATTTATTGCAAGTCAAATAAATCTTTTTATGATTAGATTACCCTCATACATCTTCACACGTTAATGTATCTGATGATGTATATATTCACTGCTATAAGGGTAATTTACTTCAAAAAAATTATTTAACATGCAATAAGTCATAATAAGTCAATCAATGGTTGATATAGATTTATTTCTAATTTTTTTGATAATATCAGTAACTTTGGTGAATTTTGACTAACAAGAGGGACTTATTTGTCAGATGTAGGCACACCTCAGGGGTGATAAGTGTAATTTTTCAAACTACAGCGGGTTTACGTGTAATTACACCAAATCTCAAGGGAGAGAGTGTAACTATCCCTATTTTTTATAACATAAGTTAGGGTTTTTTTTTTTTCTCATTAGTTATGAATTTTCCACTTTTAATTTTATAATTTTAAAAAGGATTTAATATAATTTATCTTATATTGAAAAAAAATTATCAATTTACCTACCTATCTAAGGAGGGAAACTAAAAATACAAGGGAGTAAATTGCTGCATTTTAAAAAATACAAGAAGATAATTAGTTGTTTTTTTTAGTGGTAATTTGCTCATTTTCAATATCATAGAAGATTGCTTGCATTTTTTCCCCTTTCAAAAATAACACTTTTGATTTCATGGTACATTTTTGTTAGATATTTTAATAAAAAATGGCACGTTCTCTGCACATGATCGTTAGGGCATTTACACTACTTTTAGTCCAATGGGATTAGAAAATTCTCAAATTTTGTCCCATGCTTAAAAAACGTAGTATTTTTTTGCCTCGTGCGCTTTACAACTACATGATCTTTTTCATTAAATATCTAATAAAAATGTATTATGCTATTTTTTTTAAAAATAATTAAAAAACTCATAATCAATGAGACTAAAAGTAAAAAAGATACAAATTACGAGACGAAAATACTACTCCCCCTAATAGGTTATATTTCGTTTGAATATCATAAGTTAGAGTAAGAATGCACGTACTCATTTTTATGTAAGTGTACTATGAGTTAATGATAAATCAATTTATACAACTTGACTCCCTAAGGTTTAAATATATTGGCATGGTTGTAAGAACCATGTAAGGTAATATTAAATTATGAACTATTAAATTAATATATAATAATATTATATATTATATATAATTTAACAGCTGATGATTTATATGAATATCCGTACAATCCACCAAGTGAGGAGAGTTGCTTAGGATCCGTGTCCTGTACAATAGTTGTCGCATCAATGTGTAGTCAGAGTTTTTAGGTATGTCCAGTTGTTGCTTTGATGGAAAAGCAACAATGTGGCTGTCACTGTCATTACCCCCAACCTTTGTAATTATACTTTTTCTTAAAATATTTTTAAAATTATATATATATTTTCTTCAAAATAAATATTTATACCTAACTTTATTTTATTAAAATTTAAACAAAAAATACTAACATCAATAAAAATAAAATTACATAAACATTTAATTTTATCCCTTATTTAATATTCTTATATATATATATATTTATACTTATAAGATGATAAATATAATATATATATATATATATATATAAAGAGTGAGTTTAACATTATTATATTTTTTTTCTTATAAGTTCAAAATTATTTTAGATGTTAAATGAGAATCAAAATCGAAAATTTATGTAATTTTTTCTATGTCAATATTTTCAGTTCAAATTATAACATAAGATAATTAGGTGTAAACAATGAATTTTTTAAAGAAACGTAAACGTAATTTTACAATCTTTTTAGGGGAAAATATAATTTTGTATTTTCATCGAGAATGCAAGTGTGATTTAACCTTATAAGTTAAATCACAAAAAATGAAAGCCACCTATTTTTTGCTGAAAAAAAAAGGATATTATGGTGACTACAAATAGTGTTTATTGCGTCTATCCTATTATTTTTATATAATATAATGTTGATGTACATAATAAGAGATAAATAACTCAACAAGCTCTTTCTCAAATTTCTTGTACTTGTCTCCAATTTTAATTTGCTTGCAGTGATTGATTCTTCATTCTCAGCATGCTATTTAAAAGGGAAAATCACTTTTTTCGTAATATGTATTAAACTCATTTTTAATTTAGTCTAATTTATTAAAAAAAAATACATTTAGTCTCATTTATTTTAAAAAAAATCTCAATTTTAGTCCCAATTCACTTTTTTTGTCTAATTTTTAACAGAAAAAAGTGATGTGAATTTGATGGAAAAGTGACGTGAATTTGATGAAAAAGTGTTTTTTCGTTAAAAATTGGATGAAAAAGTGTTTTGGGACTAATATTGAGAATTTTTAAAACGTAAGGAACTAAATGTGATAAAAGTCTACCAAATAGGACTAAATTGAAAATGAGCCTGTTATATGGAACCAAAAACGTAATTTTCTATTTAAAATTACAATAGATTTCTTTGAAATTTGTTATAATTATAAATACCTCCTTATTATTTAAAAAATTACAAATACCGTCCTAAAATTATAAATATTCTAACAAATATTCCATTATGACAATTCATTATAGGACGACATTTATAATTTTAAAAATAATTTGTAATTTTTAAATAATAAAAAAAATTGTAATTAAAGCAAACCTCACTCACGAAAAGAGTTAGTGTTAAATTGCATTCTGTAATATTCGAAGCATTATACAGGAGTTATAAGGATAATTTGGGGAAGAAAAATTCAATGGAAAGTAAAATCTGTAAAAGAGCTGCTATTGCCACATGTTTTTTTATGCTTAGTTCACCAATGGTTAATGAGTTAGCAGTGTATAATTGTAAATATCCACTCGTATCGTAATTATAATCTACGAAACTCTCATCATAAATTGTAAAAATTTAAAATGCTCATGCCCGACCTTATATATTCAAATTTTTTAGGGTAAATTACATTTTGCCTTCGAATTATAACTATTTTTATACTTGGGTATTAATTTTTTTTTTTTGTCAACTTATCATATTAATTTTATAAAATTTTGCATTTTGTCATTTATAACTATTTGTTTTACTAAGTTTTTTTGTTGAAAAATATCGGATGCAATGCACATGTGATATTTAAGAGTTATGTGATGTACTATTTTTCACATATGCACAACATGTGATATTTCTCGAAAAAAAATCAAAAAAAAAAACGATCATATATGGCAAGGTGCAAATTTCGCAAAGTTGAGATGGGAAGTTGACATAAGAAAAAAATTAGATGCCAAAGTGTAGAAACAAGTATAGTTCGGATGACAAAATATAATTTACCATTAGTTTTATAATAATAAATACACTTCATTACACTACAAGAAATATAACGGTTAACTATAATTAATTAATATGGTTAAAAATTAATAGTAAAAAGTTATTGATTATGGCTATGCAGTAGTTGTTAACCATAGTTTTTTGCGAGTGTGGTTAATACATATGTCGTGGTTAAAATCACTGGCAAAAATATTTGTCATGGCTCATAGTCATAGTAAAAAATTATTTTCATGATGAATAAGTTAGATTTTTGCATCGATTTTTATTTGACCGTGGTTAATAATAGTTATTTACTACTGATTTAATCCATAGTCAGTAAAATTATAGGCAATAGTAATTTTTTTCTAGTGTTACATTGATACCTTCATATCATAGGCAATGATACCTTCAAGTAAGTATTAGGGGAAATAACATTTTTTGTCCCATAAGTTGTGCCTGTTTCACTTTTGGTCCCATTCATTACGTGATTAGCAGTTTTGGTCCCGTAACTTTAAAATATTGGCAGTTTTGGTCCCAAACCAGTATTCCGTCAGTTTTTTAACGGAGAAGGCCACGTGCAGAGCACGTGGCCGTTAACGTCTGTTTGTGGGAGGAAAAATTGGCGCCCTTTCTGGTTTGGTAACATTATTGGAGGGAATATAACTACTAATGAGGGCAAAAATCAAAGGTTAGGGCAAGAAAATGGCTTTTTCTCTCATTCCTCAAAAAAATTTCAATCCAATCCCTCCTACATTGCTGTGAATTGAAGTGAAGTAGAGGATATCAAATAATTATGTCTTCTACAAATGATTCAAGTGATTCAAGTGAGTCGAATGTTATATGCTATTGTGGGAAGAAGGCTGCAATGAGGACTTCATGGACGAATTATAATCCGGGTAGGCGGTTTCATGGCTGCAATGACTTTCCAAATGGGTGTGGGTTCTTTCAGTGGGAAGACCCACCAATGTGCACACGAGCTAAGAGCATAATTCCTTCACTTCTTCGAAAATTGGACAAAAAAGAGACTGAGATTTCCATATTGCAGAAAAGGGTAAAGCGACTCCAATATTTTTTTATTGCAGCTATGATTTTAATAATTTTCATTTTAATGTGGTGAGATGACATTATATAAGTTATTTTCACATTTTACGGCATTTATTTAGTTGTAGTTAAGTGCTAATGTTATTGAAAGTGTAATGAAGTTTGAATGTAGTGTGTTTACGACATAATTCTTTGATATCTTCTACTTCACTTCAGTTCACAGCAATGTAGGAGGGATTGGATTGAAATTTTTTTGAGGAATGAGAGAAAAAGCCCTTTTCTTGCCCTAACCTTTGATTTTTGCCCTCATTAGTAGTTATATTCCCTTCAATAATGTTACCAAATCAGAAAGGGCGCCAATTTTCCCTCCCACAAACAGACGTTAACGGCACGTGCTCTGCACGTGGCCTTCTCTGTTAAAAAACTAACGGAATACTAGTTTGGGACCAAAACTGCCAATTTTTTAAAGTTACGGGACCAGAACTGCTAATCACGTAATGAATGGGACCAAAAGTGAAACATGCCCAACTTATGGGACGAAAAATGCTATTTCCCCTAAGTATTAACTTGATTCATTTTGCAGCTCTAAGCTTACATCAACATGCGATAATTTGATCGTTAGATTCTTATATACATAGTTTTAACGAATATCGACTTGCTTTTGTTTAAAGGAACAAAAGCACAAGTTCCCTTATCTCAGACAAGAACAAGGAATGGCTTATAGCTACAATTCGGCAGAAGTTTCTGATAAATGACATGCAGAAGCTGTGATCATATGCATTTACCAGCAAGAATGGAAAAGACGTGCTTCATGAGATTAATCTAGGTAAAAAATGCTGTACCGGAACATTAGATATTGGAACATGCGTGTCAGCAGAAGTGTATATCAGAAAAGGCAGGTGGTGTTAGCTACTGAGAATGTAATTCTTGAATCAGAAACTGCAATAGCAAGCATCAAGCTTGAATTATAATTCTCAATATCTTGATGCCGAACGAACTGTCAGCGGAGGTTTCTTTCTCAATGGTTATCAATTTGCTGTGTGCGTGCAGTTAAGCCATGACTTTCTAAAGAAAATAGAACGACAAACAAACAACATGATTTTTGTATGTTTAGCTCAATGCTGTCCAGATAGTAATTTCAGATTCACTAATGCAGCAGAAAAAGGAGACGGGCTTTATCTGTTCTGTAGTAACACAAAAAAACTGTGCTTCTGCTAATGAAGATATTATGAACTTGCGGAAAGTAATTAAAATATGTATGCGGGCAATCTGCTGAATACACGTATTATTGGGTTTAAGCTGGAAGATTCTGGTATAGTTGAACAAGAACTTGTAATTTTCAGATAAGCATTGTAGCATAGTATGTTACAAGAATGCTAATCCTACACTACACTCTTGATGAAACTAATGCTATCTACACTACATAAGTATTGGTCAAAATGTAATTCTTCAAGAGGCCTAAATATTTCTATGATGTACCAAGAAATACTATACATAAAAAAATCAATGGTATCCTTTTGAGGCCCTGGATTGGTAGAGTTCCAATCTCTTTTTCCCTTCATAAGCTAAAGTTTCAAGTTCTTTATCCTGCATTAAAGTTGCCTGCTTCGTGGCCCATTCCAACACAATGAGCACGTCTTCCTTTGCTAATTCCTCACTATCGGGGACATGCATCGCAAGATAACATAGTAATATAAAGGAGGGAAACTGTACCATTTGCTCGCCAAAATAAACTAACGGTATGAGGTGCTTAATACCTCCTTCAGAGATTATGGATTTGCAGTGATTGACGTTGAGAAAATTATTGGGTCCGGCAAATTTGTTGAGTGCTACTGCTGCCTCACTAGTAATTTCTGGTTCTCGGTCGTCAAGCAACTTTACCAACGGGCCAATAAATCGTGTCTCACTTGCACGGAATGTTCTTGCCAAGTTCCCAATAGACCTAATGCTAGGAATGAGCAATTCTGATTCTGCTTTCCTAACAATTGTCAGAAACTGGTCCACTACAGCTTTGCAAGCTGGTGCAGTAGGCTTAAAAGCCAAACGCCTCAACGTTTCGTCTTGCTCAGCCACAGCAGTGATCTCCATTAACGCCATGGCTGAATTGTATTGAACTTCTTCGGGACCTTTGTCAATCAAAACAGAAAAGCATAAAAGGGCTCTAGATTCTGTTATGCTCCTACAGATTGTAAAATTTCCTGCACAGAGATATCGAAGTGCTCTGGCAGCCATGGACTTCATTTCTGCCTTAGTAGCAGGATCTTCAAATTCCCTACCCTTAATGCTGTCTCCGCTAATGGCAGTATGTGGCCTGTGATGATGGCGGTGGTGGCGACCTTTTTTTTTGTGGTTTTGATTAGTTCTCGTGTTCTGCTGACTGGCCTCGCAATTGTTGGCTTGAGGCTGTCCCTCACCTTGCTCGTTAGAGGGCCCCGTTGCTGGTTTCACTGCCATAGTATTTGTCACCAGATTGTGCATTTGGCTATTGGTTGACATCCCCATTGGACGCTGAATATTACTCTTATACTCATCATCTTGTTCGCTATTCCTATAGTTAGCATCAGTAACGCCCATGTCATTCTTCTGGTTATTAGCCATCACAACCGAGTGAATCGACATGGCTTGTTTAGTGGGTATAGCATACTTACTATGCTCTTGAATGGTCTCGAAAGCAAGATGACTAACCAGCAACTGAATAACGTTGCTTTGAGCAAAATGATCTTGGCACTTGCGATGATGAGCAGCCAATTCCGAGACGGCCCAAGCAACCACAACCTGAACTTTCATGTGCCCTTCTTTGAGGATTTTCGCAAACACCTGGCAAACACCTGCATTCACAATCTGTTCGACGCTGTCCGGGTCCCTCCCGAGCAGCCCAATAGCCCTGGCAGCACTCTCCTGCCCTTCCATTCTCCCTTCCTTGGCCAACCTCAACAATGGCCCAACCCCTCCTTCCTCAATTATCAACTTCCCATATCGATCGTTGTCCCGTGCCAACGACACAAGCGAAGCAGCAGCATCCGTCCGGTCCTCTATCGTACCCGAGCACAAGATCGCAATCTGTTCCCATATCAAGCACAGAATCGGCTCATTTGCCGCGATTGGCGGCAGCCCCAGATACTCGTCGTCACGATCATCCGCAGGGGTCGACACACGAAGGAGCCACGAAACATCTCCAATCGAATTCTCAAGCTGTTGGGCGATTTTCCTGAAGGCCCCTGCTGGGATTATGGTGAAAATGCGAGCGATGCCATTGGCGCGGCACTTGAGCACGAGCGTCAATGCCTTGTCGAGGACTTGCTCCGTATCGTCAATGATTCGTCGCGTGGGCCGCTCGTAGAGATCTCCGCTGGCTCGCGCGGCCTGGCGGAGGAGGCCCACGAGCTTCTCACTCTTGGTCTTGACTTCCAGGCAATCTTGGCGGAAAGAAATGGCGCCGTCCGCCAACTTTACAACCTCGTCCGCATACTGTATCGGCTTCACGAGGATTTCTTTCACGAAATCCCCCATGATCACGGCGGAATTTCTACCAAATCAACAACAGATGATGAATTTCCAGTCCCTGGTCCTTTTCGAAATCAAGAAAGACGTTTGGGAATATCGACGTCGTGGTATAAGCTTTGCTTTGCATGTTAACGGGGTTTAGCGAAACGGGGAGGTGTTTGCATAGCGGTATTGACAGGAGGAGGAGGAGCATGAAAAGGGCGGCGGGCGGCGGCGGTGGTGGGTGGAGGAAATGGCAGTTTCCTTGAGCGGAGTGGTAAAACGAAATTGTCTCAATATCTTTTGTTTTTTCATTAAACCAAAACTACTGACTGTTACCACCTTTTTTATAGGGACTGCGTCTGCGTTGCGTTGGTTGGTCTTTATAACCAACCAACAATACAGCACAAACACACACTATTATCCCATTCCCTTCCCCATAATCCAACCACCCCCCACCCCCATGCATGGTTGTGCAAAATATAATTTAAATTATTATAATAAAAATGTGTATTGATAAAAAAAATTAGTGTAGTGTAGCTTCGTTAAATTTAAATTAATTATATACTTTTATAATATGATTCGTGTATAATTTAAAAGAAATAATTATAAATATAGTAAATACTTATGGTGTAATTTAGTTTGGAATTGGATTTCCATCATCATAAAGTCATGGACTCGAAAAAACTATCAATATGTGATCGTTGGTCTATTTAAGAGTCATTTGTGGTTAATTATATATATAATTTGATATTAAAAATTGAAATATTGATCATTGATTATTAAAATTCATTATAACTTAATTCTAAGCATTTCTCTCAAATAAATACAGTGTGATGGATTTCACATGGCCCGATCTGTTTATCTTGTAAACATGCTTTTTTCTACATTTTTATGATATATCGTGTTTTTTCCCTCATTTTTATGTAATATACCACAGAAAAATAGTTTTACAAGAATTATGTGTTTTTTGCATGCCCCGTTCTTAGATTTGCAAGAATCTAGGTTCAAAGACTTTGAGTTAGACTTGTTTTAAACGACCAATTTTTTGTTCGCGTAAATTTGAATATTTCAATATTAATCTTACTTTGTTCGCGTAAATTTAACCTTTTCCAAGTTTTTCTTTGAGTTTTTTTTTTTCATTTTTTTTAATAAAAATTCTCGTTGTTAGAAAATATAATCTACTTTGAATTAGGATTTTAATGTGTATTCATCTAATTCTAAACAAACTCATTCATACAGAATTCTATCTTCAAGATTTGGTATTAATTGAATTTATCATTCATCTGAAAATTATTTATTAAATTAATCAATACCTATTGATGCACTATTTTACTTTTTAATAATTACAAAAGTTTCTTACTATTATGAAGTATTTAGAAAATATTGCAGCTTGATTTATTTAATTAAGCTTGATTAAAATTCTAAGAATGATAATATCACATTGCATTTATACATACATATTATGTTTTTTATTTTTTAAATATACAAACATTATTAAATTTTATATATATAATGTACATATATAAAACAATATAAAATAGGAATAATTACATTTACACCCCCTAATCTATAGTCCATTTACACAAACCATCCATATCTTTTGCGTAATTATAAAAACTACCCCTGATAGCCAAAAAATATGGATAGTTTGTGTAATGATGCTAATATTTTTAAAGGACGGGATGTAATTATCTAAAAGATAGGGGTGGTTTGTAAACACACCACAAATCAAGAGGTAAATGTAATTATCCCTATAAAAATAATATATGGCGAATCAAACAATATTTTAGAAACGAAATTTTAATCCATGCTGAGAAGCAAAAGCACCTTGATCTCATCAAAACTGCGTTTCTAAACTTTTTGAACTATACATCGAATGGAATAAGCTAACAGAGGACAATCTCCATCTTCGGTTTCTTTACTCTTGCCGCCTACTTTCCGATTAGAGCATCTCCGACAAACCTTACCATGAGTATACAGAAGACAATTCAGGTCAAATTTCAGCTCAGCCGGAATCCGCTGATTGAGATGGAGGTACGTCTTTTTTATGTCTGCACCGGCTGGTACCCAGCCCATAGTCTTGGCTATCTGGAAAACCTGGAAAAGTGATGGGGACATTTAGCAATTTAGGCGGTAAGGAAACTGAAAAGGATGCAGGACATTCTACGGGAACCATAAGGATAGACTCCTTTGGTAGACGATATTGCATTAGGTAAACGCTTAATCATGTCTGTTATTTTGTTTCGTAGCTGAAGTCTAAGTACATGATACAAGCACGGCATCAAGAATAATCAAGGCCCCGATGCAGAATATCAACCCAATGCGAATCAAGAAAAGACTAATTTGTCCCCCGTCTATGAACACTCAATTAAAGCCAGTAATACTTCATTGATTTGGCAATTTTCAAGAAAAAAGAAGGGTAGGATTGTATTACAACTCATACAATGTAGCTAAACAAACGCCTGCATATTTAAATTTTTTAGGATGTCTAACATGTAAAGCAGCCACCAAACAGGATATATTGGAGTATTTCACTAGTGTTCATGCATCACCATATTTTCCAATAACATCAGTTTAATCCCATTATTACAATCGAATGAGTCGTAATAGAAAAAATGACTCACATGTGTGTCAACCGGGAAATCGTCATGTTGCAAATGGAACATCAGAACACATGAAACCTGCCAACAATGTAAGATAATTGTATGACAAAGTAAATTTTGCAAGATTAATATTAAGCAACATCACCCCATCTAATTGCATGCACACACACATTTCTGTCCCATTCAGCTTATATAATGTACTTTTTCACACATCACAATTGTTGCAGAGAGAGATGTAATGTAATGGAAACTTATGAAGCATCACTAAGCATAGCCGATTACCATGGTGTGTGTTTAGATATAAAGTAATTATCAGAAAAGTAACTTTGCGAATGAAGTTAATACTTGTGGCTTTGATACTCGGTTCAAGATGCATAACATTGACAATGATTGCAATTATACTGTTTTTGGCTAAGGTTATTTCAAACATTTTATAAACTAATTCATTTTATAGATGTTTTTGGGACACATAAGATGTCAAATCTTATTTTTAAAAAAGAACCCTTGAAGTATTTGACTAAACTAAGATTACGAAGCTTACAAGATATGAGTAATAACAATTTTGTAATTAGTATGATCAAAATTGAACGAGTTTTGTTAAGATTTTAAAATAAGGTATTAAACATCTTTAAAAAGCTTATAAGTTCACCCAAACGCCCTCTATTAATCAACTATACTAGGCTTATCCAACACTCATCAAACAACCTGTAATAACTAATATAGTGTTGGAACGGATTTACAGCCAGTAAATCCACTTTTTCCTTCAAGTAAAACTGTTGCCAAATGGCCAGACATGAAACCAGAAATCTCCAACAACAATTTGATACGCGTTGATAGCTATTCTCAACTGTAACCAGTTTGACATATGCACTATTTACTAAAAATCCTATACTTACACCGTAAATAACAAAATCATCCCCCTATGGAGAATTTGGATTCCTACTCTGATTTACCCTGGACGCTTCTAAGCAAATGAAAAACATGCACAATTGCCAAAAGAGAACCTGAATATGGTTCACCAAAAACCATCTCCACCAGTTTCCCCTAGTCCTATAGTGAGTTCAGAAAAAAAATGTACAAGTTCTTCCTCTCGCTACCTATAACGTAGATACAGATGAAGCTGAAAAATAACCCCTAATCAAATATCATGCCTTGCCTAGTCTTGTTGAGACTAGTCGAAATGATTTATGAATGCCAGAACATTAAAACAAAATTCATTCCCAAAACCAGCAACACTTTCCCCCAAGTCCATTGCACACAGATTGAAATGGAAAATTTTAGCATGCAGCCTACATGGCAATCTGAAGATTGAGAAGAAAAACATGGAAAAAGATCACTCATCAAATGAGTTATTGTTGAAATGGAGAAACAGTGTGAATATTAGATCGCATCAATGATGGATCTAAATCACATCAATTTGGAGTAAAGGCGTAATGGCTAGAAGAACACACCCAGTGTGTTTATAACCATCAATAATTAGGAACAAAGTAAACTCCCCTCAACCATCTATATCCAACAAAGACTACTACTCACTGTGATTCAAATAAGGCAGCAGGAAATAAACCAATGAAGCCATCAGAACCACATTCAGTCACTTTTGAAAAGGAAAAATTTAGGGGCAGAAAGTTACCGTTTTGGGACCAATCCCTTTCAAAAGTGAGAGCTCTGCTTTGACCTCCTCTATGGACAATTCTCTTAAGTATTCCATGCACAATTTCCCCTTTTTCTCAAGCAAGCAACTCAACAAATTCTTTTATACAAGAAGACTTTGTTGGTGCTAGACCTCCACATCTTATTGCATCCTCAATGCACTTGGAATCAGCTGCAAGAACCTAAAAATATGCAGGCCATGCATGAGAAAGAAACAATTAACAAAGAAGTAACCAAAAAATACTGGAAAAAAAAGGACCAACTAAGAGATAACGTCAGATAAGAAAGAAAACACCTTTATTCGAGCTGGTAATCACTATCCACTGAACAAAAGGTTCTACTACTACTACTACACCAATCAAAAGAAGGAACAGTTCTAGTCTTGTGCAAACATTTCAAAGATTACCTCACCGCAGCAAAGGCCTAAGAAGCTGATAGAAAACCACCTTTTTTAATAATGCACACAAAGAAATCACCGTGAAAAATCAATCAATCAACCACAAGTGAATTTGAGGACACTTGGTACATTTATCAGATCAGCATCCTCAAAACATTTCTAGTCAATTAATATCCATGAACTAAAACTCACAGCTCCAAAAGGAAAATCCATGAAACCCATCTCCTAGGATACAAGCTACAAGATAGATTATTCATATTTTTATCGCTGCACAAATGACAAACCCATAACAGTAACTTCAAGAACACGATTAAAGCTTCCAACTTCACATACCCTTTAAAGCACAAACCATCAAAAAATCAACTCAAAAGCCGAGAAAGATAAAAGAATCAAAAGAAAAGGCAGCAGAAAAGGCTTACATACATCTCCCCAAGTAGGGAAAGAACTTTTAAGCGAAGCAAAAGCCCTTTCAGAATTAAGCTCGGTTGTGTTCTGGGACAGTATGGTTTTCACTAGACCATCCAAAACACTCTCTTTCTCATCCAATTCTCCGACATTCACACAAGGCTCCAACTTGGCTGAAATTTTGAGTTGGGATTTTGCTTTCAATCTTTGTTCGCGGTATTTGATGAATTCTTGGGAAAGCCGTGAGGCAAGAGGTCGTCTCGTACAGAGACGCATTCTTCAGGGGTTGGGCGAAGGTGATTGGGGAATGGGCTTTCGGCGGTGGAGCAGCCGCAGTCTGCGGTGGTTTTGGGAGATTTGGCGGAAGATTGCTGGTGGGGTTGCTTTCGTTTGCGGGTTCCCTGCATTTACTTACGTGTTGGTACTCCAGTGAAGAGGATTCCACTTTGCAGAATTGTGAAGATTTGGGGAAGCTTGTGATTCAATGTTATTCATCTAGACCATTTTTGTAAGCAGTTATTTGAATTCGAGGAGGTAATTGAAGAAAGAACTTCGGACAATTATAAGTTGTAAATTATTAATAGTTTATTAGATAAAAAATGATTTCTGTTGTGTGATAGATTTGCCCCTTTGTGTGTTTCTATAATTAACAAATGTTTTAAGAGATGTTAAGAGTAATGTTCTGGAGAAAGCAATATGAACTCATATAATTTTTATTTATTATATCAATTGTTAATAAAAATATAAATTTCATAACATTACACTTTTTAATCTTTACAAATTTAAAATTTAAAATTTTCAAATTAATTAATAAATTCTAAATGAGTATAGCTATCCTATTTTACCACTTTTTTTTTTTTATAAAACCTCTATATAAAATTGTACATTTTAATAATTATAATATCAAAATTTTTTTTTTATGTTAATAAAATCAATTACTAAATTATAAGTTTCAATTAAAGAGTATCTCAACTGGTACAATTAGGGGAAAAAAATTTGATCCCATAAGTTAGACCCATTTTACTTTTGATCCCATTCGTTAAGGGGATTAGTACTTTTAGTCCCTAACTTATAAGAATTAGCAGTTTTTGCCCTCATCCATTTTTTTTTTATCTACAATTTAACTGTGTAGTGCATGTGTTTAGCAATTGATTATTAAGTATTTTTGGCTGGAAAGAAAATTGATTTAGTTTTCCAAGTTGAGACCATTTTTGGGGAACAATATAACTACACTTGAGGAGTAAAAAAAAATAGATTTTGAAGAAAATTAGGGCAAAAAACATAGTGATTTTTTCTCTCACAAAAATTAAATCATATTCTTCCCATATTTTTATAAGTTGAAGCCAAGTAAAAGTAATACAAAGAATCATCTTCCTCATGTGAAGTAAGTAGACCAAATGAAGCATTTATATGCTACTATTGAAAAAATGAAAAAATTTTCTTCCAACCAAAAATACAACGTGCTAAGCACGTGACTACATCGTTAAATTGTAGATAAAAAAGTACACGGGATAAAAAATGTGAATTTTTGTTAAGTTATGGAACTAAAAATGCTAATCCAGTAATGAATAGGATCAAAAGTGACACGGGCATAACTTATGTAACTAAAAATGTTATTTTCCCTATATAATTATTGTAAATTTTTAACACTAAAATCAAATTTTTATTTATTAAACCTGAACTACATATATGTTAGCAAATATTATGATTTTATAATTAAGGATATAATAATTAATTTATAGCTAAAAATTAAATAGCATCAAACAATGTGCATGGCTGCATGCAACTCATCACCAGAGTGAAGGAGGCATTTTGCATATTTTCAAAAGTTTTGAAGAAGGTAAATTACTATTTTATTTTTTATAAGGGAGATGCTTGCTTATTTTTTATATCACAGTTAAGCTATGATATATGCATATAGATATGACGACACGGAAAATAGAAAAAAATTAAGATACGACACAATTATATATAATATATAATTTGCAATTTTCATAAAATTAAAATATGCAATATAAAAAATATCAAGATAAAATATAAAACAAGCATGTTTTGCATCTATATTTTTTTACTAAATGTGGCTTAAAAAAAATATACACAATTAGTTTATTTTAAAAATTACACAAATACAAAAAAATTAATATTCAAATTAGTTAAATCATCATGAATATCTTTTAATTTTTTAGTAATTTCATCCCAAAACTTTTACTTTGAGATGAGTGAATTCATTCTTATTCTATTTCATTAAGTCCAAATTAAAAAAAAAAAATAGCCCAAATTTAAAAAAAAATGTTCAACATTTGTCGGACGAGTGTGTCTAGTGCTGTGTTTTTTTTTTTTTTTTTCTATTTCATATTATTGGATACGCGAATATCGTGTTCGAACTGTATCCTTGTCAAACATGTATTTCACACTATATTTATTTTTTGGCAAAATTATATTTTTAATTTTGTAATTTTAGGTCGTTAGCACTTTAAGTCCTGTAACTTACTTCATTTACATATTTAGTCCTTTTTTGGACGAATTTAGTCTTGAATATATCATATTTGGTCATTTTTTGATAATTTAGTTATGTGTTGACAATTTTGGTCACATTCATACTATAATAAATATCATTTTTTATCCTACAACTATGAATTTCTAGGACCAAAATTGTTAATACATAATTAAATTTGTCAAAAAGAACTAAATGTATAAATAAAATAAATTACAAGACTAAAAGTACTAATAACCTAAAATTATAGGATCAAAAATATAATTTACCTTTTTTTTTATTTTTTAAAGTGTTGTGCAGTATAACAATGTATTTAAAGTGTTGGCGCAGTATAGTTGCAATTTGAGCGTGGAAAATGTATTTAAGCAGTAAAAAGAAAAAAGAGGGTGAATCTTGTAATCAGCCATCAAATCCGAGTGCAGATTAGTCGCATGAAGAGTTGTTCTCTTTCCCGGAACGGCATCTACGTTCTGTTATTAGTCCACTGAGATTCTTCGCCTAAAATTCCACTCTTCACCAAAACCCTAATTGCAGATATCCCTTTTCTTGCCATGAATTTCTTTTACTTTAACCCCATCATCCACATCCACTTTTACGTTCAGATGAATAAATATTCAGCAAAGTGAAGAGGCGGATGCAAATGGGTCGAACTGGTAAGCTACGCCGGTGGAGAATTTCTTTCTCCAGATCTTCCTCTACCGCCTCGACCGCTGCTGCTGCCGTCAACAAGAAGGAGCCGCCGAAAGAGTTCATCTGCCCCATTTCTAATTCCCTGATGTTCGATCCTGCCGTTGTTTCCTCCGGCCAGACTTTCGAGCGAGTTGCTGTCCATGTCTGCAGGGATTTGGGCTTCACGCCTACGCTTCCCGACGGTTCGACGCCGGATTTTTCGACCCTCATACCCAATCTTGCCCTGAAGACTGCTATCGTCAATTGGTGCTCGAAATCCGGGTTGGAGCGCCCGAGCCCACCTGTTTATTCGGATATTGAATCGATTGTGCGCTCTCTCAGTGGCTCCGCCGCGTCGGAGAAGCAAGAGAGTTCCAGAAATAGGGCTTTGGAGAGCGAATTGCTGAAGGGCGTCGCCGAAAGACCCCCGATTTTCTTCTCGCGTGCTGCCAGTGAATTGAACCCGAGGAATTTGTACTCTCCTGCGAGCTCTGAAGAGTCCGTTATCGCCAACACCACGCCGCTTTTGCCCTTCGAGACGCGGCCCTCTTGCTTTTCGCACTCTTCTTCCCCTTCAACTTCGTCGGAGTTCGTTTTCGACGAGGCGTCATCGAACTATGTTTCCGCTTCGTCTTCGATTTCGTCTTCGGAGGATGAGAATTTTGTAAATAAGTTGAAAAGTTTTGATGTTTACGAGCAAGAGCAAGCTGTGATTCTTTTGAGGAAAACTACAAGAACAGACGAAGAAGCAAGGGCCGCGCTTTGCACAGAGAGGCTTTTATTTGCTCTGAAGCAGTTGCTGAATTCAAGGTACGCCGCCGTGCAGACCAACGCCACGGCGGCGCTGGTTAATCTGTCGCTTGAAAAGGAAAACAAACTTAAGATTGTCAGAGCGGGGATTCTTCCATCTCTAATTGACATTCTAATGAACGGATTCGAAGAATCGCGCGAGCACGCCGCCGGCGCGATTTTCAGCTTAGCGCTTGAAGATGACAACAAGACGGCGATCGGCGTTCTCGGCGCTTTGCAGCCGTTACTCCACTTACTCAGATCCGGCAGCCGGCGGGGCCGTCACGACGCGGCTTTGGCGCTGTATCACTTGACTCTGATGCAGAGTAACAGAACGAAAATCATAAAGCTTGGAGCCGCTGGGATTTTAGTGGGGTTGCTGAACGATACAGAGGTGGCGGCGCGTGTCGTGCTGGTGGTGTGCAACCTGGCGGCGTCCAACGAGGGGCGGGCGGCATTGTTGGACGCCAATGCAGTGCAGTGCTTAGTGGCCGCAATAAGAAACGGGAGTGAGTTGGACTCCGAGTCAACTCAGGAGAACTGTGTTGCCGCGCTATACTCATTGAGTCATGGGAGCTCAAGGTTTAACCGGCTGGCGAAGGATGCCAGGGCGGAACATGTGTTACGGACGGTGGTGGAGACGGGGAGTGAGCGGGCGAGAGAGAAGGCTAGGCAGATTTTGGTGGGGTTGAGGCGGGAAGACGAGATAAATGAAGAGGATGAAGTCGACTGGGAAGCGGTGATGAAAGGCGGAGTGACTCGAGCGAGAAGCCGAGTTGGGAGGAGTCGTGGGCGTAACTCAGTCGAGTTCTGAGTTTTTATAAAATTCTTGTCCGAATTGAATTTAATCGAACATTCACAACAAAAATAATTTACAATTGACCTTTTTCAAGAAAATAACAAATTAAAAAACCAAGAAAAAGTCATGTTGATCACTGGGTGGTTGAATTCGATCAAATTTAATTTGGATATGAGTGTCTTGTTTGTGTATAATTACTTAGGCATGTAAATGTTGATGGTCACTTTCATATCCTATGGCCTTTTGATTTTATTGAGAGGTTAGGGGCCTAACTTCTTTTGTTTCTTTTGGTAGTGGTAATTGTAAAAGAGGATGTAGGATTGTGACTTTTTAAAAAAATAAAATAAAAATGATCATACATGTAATTGATTAAGTTATATACAATGGAAAAGTATTATGGAGTATTGACTAGTGATGGTTTTTGTAGTGTAGTTGTGGTACATGTCTAATGTTTGATTTGATAGTGGCAACTAACTTTTGTCTAATGACTCGCTTTTTGGTATGTAGATTGAGAACTAAATTTGGATTGAATTAATTAATTTGGTGGTATTGCATCCCCCCAAATTCACAAAAAGTCATAACTTAACCAGGTAAGCTATCAGAGTTGGTGATATTTCTTGAAAAAACTACAAATACATAATCTAAAAGAATGTTAGTTTAATGTATCTTAAGGAGTATTTTTGTAAACTTTTGGTACTGAATAAGAGCGTACTTATAATTATAATTATAATTTCAAGGAGTGTAATTATAATTTGGGATAATCACACTTCGTTCCTCTCAGATTTAGTGTAATTACACATAGATTTTCTGCGATTTAAAAAATTACATATAGTACCATTGATGTTTGCTTCCATCTAATGAACAGGTCATTCGTTAATAAAAAATTAACTAAATTAGTATTAACAAAAGAATGAATGAAAATTGATATTTACCATGATTGACTTAGTACTGGCTTATTACAGGTCAAACAATTTTTTCTGACTAAACTACCCTTATAACGGTGAAAATATACCTCATTCCATGCATTAACATATGAAGATATATAAAGATAATTTGATCATTTTTTTTTATTTGCAATAAAAAAGTAATAAGCCAATCGGGCAAAAAAAATATGAATTTTTTATCTATTTCTTTTATTAATATCAACAAATTCAGTAAATTTTAACCAATAGAGAGACTTGTTTGACAAACGAAAGCAAACTTCAAAAATATCAAATGTAATTTTCAAACTCTATGGGATCGTTTACATATAATTGCATAAAAAAGCTCAAAGAATGTGAACGTAATTATCTCTTGTAATTTTGTAAAAGATATTGAGCATTTGTTTATTTGAATCTATTATCAATACGTGTCAATGTAGTTCACTTGAGAAAATGACAATTTAATCTTGAGCAACATACCAAGTCTGTCGAACCATCGCATGAATTTCTATTTCAAATTTTATTAATATATATTTCATTTTATTTATTATATATGTATTATATGTATACATTATATTATTTATTCTATATGTACTAAAATAAAAAATACAATCAAATTAAAATAAAATATTAAGCTGGTAACTTTATCGGGTTCGCCATCGACTACATTGGTGGAATTTTTTTTTTATTAAAGGTCGTTGCAATAATTTTCCTTTGGGGGCTATTGACCAATCTTTTTAGAAAGTGCTAGAAAATCGATGCAAGATTCTTAAATTTCTAAGAAAATTAAATTAAACGCAAAAAACTCCTAATATTTTTTGTTTTTAAAAATCAGTTTTTACCCCTAAAAAAATATAATATGCATAACCGTATATTAAATAATAATTTTAAAATTATCACTAAAAATATATATTAATGACCATGATTTGATCTTGTTATTATACAAGTATTAACGAAAATAATTGTATATAAAGTTGTCATTATAAATAATTAGTGGGACATATATAGTGACAATAAATAATTATAATTGTTGCTATACATATGTCAATTATTTCTAGTGACAACTTAATATATAATTTTTTTGTCACTAATTATTGTTAATTATAATTTTTTAAAATAATTACTACCATTAAAAAATTTATTATTAAGATAATATCAATATTCTTCTGAGTGAATATATATAATCAGTGACAATATTAAGAGTGCCAATTTTTTTTTTTTTTGGGCAGCGAACTTTCTATTTTATTTTGGTAGTGTATTGAGATATATATTTTTTTAAAAATCATAAACAAAAAGCTTCTTGTCAATCATTTATTCTAGTGCGTAAATAATTTTTTTTAATTCAGTCATTAACCTTGAGAATAAAGTTAATTTAGAAATTTAGCTAATCAGGTATTTGCATAATTGATTATAAAATTATAAATTCAAAAATGATATAATTTTTTGTAAAATCAATTATCTAATATTAATTATGTAATTGCAGACCAAATTGAACTTAGTCCAACAAAAATCAATTGCAAAGACAATTCATTTTTGTTAATGAGTACTAGCTCAATTGTCGAAACTAAGGCTCTGTAATTTTAGAGGTCATGAGTTCGAACCCCGTCAAGAGCATGGGATATTGTCTACTATAATAGTAGGTATTATTGCGCATGTTATATTTATTATAATAGTTTTTGTTAGATATTGATGTCAACATGAATGATTATACTTGTAGTCGATTTTATTTCAATTAATAAAAAAAATTATCGCTCTTATTTCAAAAAAGACAATCCATTTTCACTTTCCATATAATTTATTCATATTTCAAGAATTAGTTGGACAATTCTGCCAAGTTAGATTTTGTTTATAGCTTTTAGGAGTTCATTAGATAAGCTTAAAAAAGTTGTAATTTATGTGGCCCATATTGTTAATATTGATGCCTTTATTTATATATAATGGCTTAGGTTCGGCGCCCAACACCCTTTTTTCCCTTGTGGTGCTAATAATTGTTGAGATAGGATAATGGTTTGGGGCTCCTTTTCTTCAATAAATTGAATTATATAATTGGATAGTTTAGTGGACTTTGATTAATGGCAATTTTTTTAGGTTTAATCCAATAACGTTGTGATTGAAGTTTGATTGGGATGTTTTGTCTCAGCACGAAAATTTTTAGTTCAAAGAGAGTTTGGTCAAATTTAAATCAATTACATATAAATATAATATACTTATCGTATAATTGATATACAATTAAGGAAGAGTAACTAATTATATGACAAATGTATTTATTTTAATGTGTGATTGTTTGTGTTCGACCAAATCTGATTTAGGTAATAATTTTTCTACACGAACTTTTGTTCTTTACCTTTGAATAAAACTAACGATTATTTCGAGTACGATGTCAGCTCTATCTCTTTTATTTATTTTTAATACGATCGATCACAAAACAAATATATTGTACTGAAAAAAATCAGCACAAAGTTTAGAATTTGTACAAAGCCTTGATACCTTTGATGTCATCATCATGCAAACCTTTTTCTTTCACCTTCAAGAACCATAGGATACATGACAGCCTTTAAAATTCTGGTGTGGCCAAGGCCGAGGGCATGTCCCAACTCATGTAGCCCAACGGTTTGGACATCGTAGGCATCCTTTTCACCTTTGGAAGACCATTTTTGGGCTGCATCAAAGTGAACCCTCCCATCCGGTGGTGCAAATGTGTGGGCCAAGCCGGCGTCCTTGCTGCCAAACGGTTGCCCGTCACCGTGGTACCCACGAAAGAAGCTGATCCTAATATCGGCCTGACTAAGATTGTCTACACGTGAAAATCGGAAAGGTGTTGCTGATGCCCATTCCCTCAGGGCATGCTCTAACGGCAGTTTCAACTCTTCTTTCATGTTTTTATTGAAAGCGTACTTGAGTTTTTTCTTGCGCCATTTCGGATGACCGGGAAAAATGAATAGTGCGATATCATATGAAATGGGAAGATTGCGCTTTTATTAGGGTTATAGAAATCTGGCATTCCACATCGTGGTTCCTGCATTTTTGCCATGGTGTTAACGTCTAGGGTTCCGGTGATGTTAAGATTGTAGAATTCCTGGTACTTTTTGAGCGCTAGTTCTGTGGAACTGTCGAAAGTATTATCATTTTCAAATCTATGTTCATCGGAGTTTGTATTATAGTTCAAGTACCCGAGGTATGAGAGATATTTCTTAAGGTCGCTCACTCCTTTTACGTTATCTCCCTTCTGCACTCCACTCAATTGGTTAAAAAACTTCAAGGGGGACAAAATTTTGTCGATCGATTTAAATTGATGAGCATGGATTATGTAAAGGAAAAAATGAAAGAGGAGAATGTAGGTGAAAACTTGGGATGCCATCACATTTGGTTGATAGTAGTTTGTGCAAATCACTCATTGAACTTCAATTGATTGAGTTTTTGAAGGGGAATATATGAAGGTTTTGGTGGTTTTCTTTTGAAATTGGCAAAAGGAAATACTTGGAAAACTTTATTTAATGTTTTGAGATGAAACTAAAATTGATGGAGATAGAGAAGTTTGACCTATGATTTATTCCTAAAGGACTATGTTTGGATTTTGAATTTCAGTTAAGAAAATATTAGAATAATTAAAGTAAATATCTAATAATATATGAAACACGGCATTATGATATTTTTAATTAAATTTTAACTATACATACTAGCTAGAGACATCTCAATTATATTAATGCATATATTAAAACGTAAAATGTGCAACGAATGCCCATTGTTTCATCGCACGCTATTTAATACTTAATGGGAAAGCTTTATATAATGCTTTTGCCTCAAAGATTTTGAGTGGCAGAAGGTAAAATTTTCAAACAATGAAGAATATTCGTAATTATATCAAATTTCATAGGAGATCATTATAATTTATCCTAATATAAAACAAGTTACTGTAGGTATGATGAAGTCATTTCCTTTGTTAGTATGTATGTAATTTTCATGGTTGAATCATTTTTAATTTGTCATATTTACATTATTTAAAACACACTTATGAACAACTTATCAGACTTATTTAACATAAGAAAGTTACAAATTATACGAATAATGATAAATGTAAAAATATTTTATAGGGTTTTCATCCCATAATATTGTTTATATTTGATGATAAGTTGGTTAGAAGATATTAAATGGAAGTGATTACATTGTTTTATCGTTATTGTCTTTAATTACTGAAAATTAATTAATATACGTATATAGTTTAATGTTATTCATAAATATAGACGCTTCAAAATTGTAGCAACATTAAAGAATATGGATTTTGGGGAAGATGCATAATTAAGAATTCATTTCAAATAGCTCAAATATAAAAACCTTTAGTAAATGAGGGAAAGTCGCATTTTTTTGTCCTATTTATTAAGCTCATTTTTAATTTAATTCAATTTGTTAGACTTTTCTAATATTTAGTCCTATTTATTTTAATTTTTTCTTAATGTTAGTCCGAAGTTACTTTTCCGTCCATTGGATGGAAAAATGTCTTTTCCGTTTAAAATTACATGAAAAAGTGACTTGGGACTAAAATTGAGAATTTATAACATATGTGATTAAATGTGAGAAAAGTCTAACAAATGGGATTAAATTGAAAATGAGCCCATTATATGGGACCAAAAATACAATTTTCTCAGTAAATGACTATTATTAATCATAGTTAAATAAAATCGATACAAAAGTTTATCATCATGAAAAAGTATTCGGCATGACTCTTAGCCGTGACAAAAATATTCAACATGATTTTTAGCTAGCCATGATAAATGTTTTAACCACCATCACAAAAATCAAGATCAATAAACATTGTGTGGCTGTAGTTAATAACTATTTACTATGATTATTTTTTTAATTATAATAATTAATCAAAATTAAATATTATATATATATATTTTAGATCCCATTAAATAGAACTTGTTATAATAATTGAAAAACCTAGTCAAAACTACTACATTTGAAATACTTGTATGGTGAGATAGTTCTAAATTTTGTTTCTTATTATACATTTGAGTTTCTTATAATTAATTATCGTATATTTTAATCAAAATACAGGAAAATTGTTGTAGATAACAACTCTAATTCGATATATTAGTAACAGTGGTACACTCGATGTGTGTGCTTAATTAAAAGGTGAATAGCAATTTACCCTATAATATTGAAAATGAGTAAATTATCCCTATGAAAAATAATTAGCAGTTTACCCCCATGTGTTTTAGAAAATGTGCTTCAATTTTAAAAATATAAGGATCGAGGTAAACTGCTATATTTTGAAAATACATAAGGAGGTGAATTGCTATTTTATTTTTCTAAGGAGGCTATTTGCCTATTTTTCATAATACATGTAGGTAGATCGTAATTTACCCCTTAATTAAATTTACTTTATATATATGAGATTTAAACCAAAATCGAATTTATTTTTACATATTTGTACATGTAATACACACAATTGAATTTTTTTTACATATTTGTACATGTAATACACACAACAATACATACGCATACTACCTAATCGCTCAACCCTTGAATATTCCTCACTTAAAAAAACGTTCAAACTTCAACACAACGTGGAGAGCTCAATCTTGCATTCATTTCCATGAACGTGGAGGCTACCACCCTTTCTCTTCCCCCACTCATTTTCATTTCTTTTTTATTACATTCTTATCCCCTTCAATTTGTATATATATATATATATACAAAAGCCTTCATATGATCATACAAACACTTTCCTCCTCCAACCTCACAACTCCCACAAGGAACAAAACAAGAATATGGTGATCTTAAAATCATCATATGGCATTTTGTCCCTTTTAGTTGGCCTACTTGCTTTCAAGGCAACCATCGTCGACTCGTTTGACTACGGCGACGCTATCGACAAGACTTTGTTGTTTTTTGAGGCACAGAGGTCAGGGAAGCTGCCGGTTGGGCAACGTGTAAAGTGGCGCGGTGATTCGGGTCTCGGCGACGGGTATGCTCAAGGGGTAAGGCTGAGACCAGAAAAATTGTTGTATGTTAGGTTTTATGATTGTTTCTTTTAGTGTTATTACAAGTTGGTATGCATGTTGCATGGGCAGGTGAACTTGGTGGGAGGGTACTATGATGCCGGCGACCATGTAAAGTTTGGGCAGCCAATGGCTTTCAGCATGACAATGTTGTCATGGGCTGCTGTTGATTGTGGGGCAGAGTTGGTGAGTTTGAACCAAATGGGACACACTTTGGATGCAATCAAATGGGGGACTGATTACTTCATCAAAGCACATCCTCAGCCATATGTTCTTTGGGGACAGGTATATTAATACTACTATATGTTTTCCTATGTTAAGATTTTCTCTCCTACTACTTAACCATTTTACAAGACATTCTAAGTAGAGGTCAAATGTTTGCTCAACAATTTCCTTCACAGTTGGTTGACATTAATTTCCAGAACTGAATCAGTCAATAGTATTGGCACATCTACTGTAATACTCTTATCTTTGTTTGTCCCAATGTTAAAACTCTTATTTTTATAGGTTACCATCCGTTGTTTCTGCTGTGAGACCGAAACATTAGTCATAGTTAAATATAATGACAAATGTTGATTCCGTCCGTCTAAACTTAAATTTTCATATTGGTTTTGTTTGATTGGAGGAATAGTATTGATTTCGAGTGATTTATTTCAAGTCGTCCTCATTATTTATAATGCAGGAAATAATTATTTTTGTTGTAGTGAACTTGACATAGCTAGATTTTTTACTGAGAGTTAAACAAAAGTGAATAGTTTGCATAACTTTATATTATTATTATTCTTAAAAATAAATGTTTTCTTAGATGTCTCGAAAAGTAAATAACAACGATAAATTTGGGACATAGCAAATATAATTATCTTGTTTTTGCGAGTTTACAACTATTTATCAACAACTCCCATGATTAGGTCGGAGATGGAGTGTCGGATCATTATTGTTGGGAGCGACCGGAGGACATGACCACACCACGGACGGCATACAAGTTAGACCCTGAGCATCCGGGATCCGACCTTGCAGGGGAAACGGCAGCCGCACTGGCCGCAGCCTCTCTTGCTTTCAAGCCTTATGACTCAGCCTACTCTAGTCTTCTGCTAGTGCATGCAAAACAGGTAACTATCTTTAAATGAATAATAAACATAAGTACAAATTTTTGAACTATTTTTAGGTTGCCTAATTCTTTTTTTCCATATAATTAACTAAAAATTATTGTTCTGTCTTCAGATTTTCTCATTTGCAGATAGATTCAGAGGCTTCTATGATGATTCAATTTCATCAGCCAAACAATTCTACACATCATCGGTTATTCTGTGGTTTTTCTCATTTTCCATCCCAATATGGTATTTTTTCTCACAAAATATTTATAATTTCCCCTAATTGTCAATTTTTTTTTGTGCTAGGATGAACTGTTGTGGGCTGCTACATGGCTATACAAAGCAACAAACGATGAGTACTACTTGAAATATGTAGTGGACAACTCTGTCTCCTTGGGTGGAACTGGCTGGGCTGTCAAAGAATTCTCTTGGGACAACAAAATATGCTGGAATTCAAGTTCTCCTTACAAAGGTGCAGTAATTCTCTCCACCAAATTCATCAAAATTCAACAAAAAATTTAAGTTGGTCATGATCCGAAGTAAAATGTTAACTGTGCACGTCTAGGTTTTGCTGGATGGAGCCGGAGGAGCATATACTTCCACGCTACAACAGTATCAGGCCAAAGCCGATTACTTTTCATGCGCTTGCCTGCAGAAGAACGACGGCTACAATGTGCCAATGACTCCCGGTATAGTATAAGTTGCTCGACGTTTTCTAGTCGTACGCTTCATTTTCAAGTACCGGACGTGTTTACTTATCATTGAAGATTTTCGACAGGGGGGCTTCTCTATTTACATGAGTGGAACAATATGCAGTACCCTGCCTCTGCTGCATTTCTCCTTGCTGTTTACTCTGATTATCTTGCTAAGGCCAAAGGTGTGGTCAAGTGTCCAGAAGGCCAGCTCCAACCTCTGGATCTCCTCAACTTTGCAAAATCACAAGTATGTGTATATACACTACTAATTTGTTCGTAAAGTTCCCAATCTATGATATCCCAATGACCTGTATGGATATCAAAACAGGGTGATTACATTCTTGGCAAGAATCCCAAGTCCTTGAGCTATGTAGTGGGCTACGGCCAAAACTATCCGCTCCATGTTCATCACAGGGGAGCTTCCATCACCTCCGTTTCTATTCTCAAAACTGCCGTTGGATGTGTGGAGGGATTCGAGACGTGGTACAAACGCCCGGAGGCCAATCCCAACGTCATATATGGAGCCCTGGTTGGAGGTCCAAATGCCAACGACGAATTCTCAGACGACAGGACTGATTATGAACAAACTGAGCCGACATTGTCTGGTACTGCTCCTCTCGTAGGACTTTTCTCCAAATTGCACAGCCTGCCTAGAAATTCTGCAGGTGAAACGACGTTCTGATGCCTTCTTAGGCAAACTCTCTTTAAATTCTATGTAGAAGTGATCAATTCATGTATAGTTTTGATCGATGTGTGATTGGTCGTTCGTCTTAAATTTTCAGGTCCGTATACGCCAGAACCTTCCGATCCTTACCACAAACCGCAAGGTTCATATCCCCAGCCTGCAACAACTCCTAACCCCAAACCAGGTAAGCAATGGGAGTAAACTTGAGTATGGAGCTTAAACATAAAACAAGAAACAACCTTCAATTAGTACAATAATTCATCGATCATACTAACAACAACTACACTCATCTCTTGCAGCTGTTCCAGTCGAATTCGTTCACGTGATCACCAACTCATGGACCGTCTCCAAGGAGACCTACTACCGTCACAAGGTGATAATCAAGAACGTATCTCAGAAGCCCATCACAGGGCTGAAGCTCTACTTTGAGAGCCTGACAGGTTCACTCTGGGGCCTCACTCCAACACAGGACAAGAACACTTATGTTCTTCCTGAATGGATCAAAGTGTTTGAACCTGGCTCTGAGTGCACTTTTGTCTACATTCAAGGTGGTGGCCAAGCCAAGATCTCAGTTCAAAGCTACCATTAACAAGGGAGAGATCTTGAAATTTTAATATAGGGTTTTGATGATGACTGAAAAGAAAATATTTTCCAACCCATGAATTTTACTTTGATTTTTTTTGGTTCGATATTTTTCTTGCTGTCTTAACTGAAAAATGGATATAGTATTGTTTGATGATTGTAATGCTGTATGTAGCTGCAACGGAATATTTGGGCTATGGATCATTTTTATGTAATCATCAAACTTCACGTCTTATATATATTTATACACGTAATTAATGGTTGAGAAACCCTTTTTGAGGTTCAGATTAGTGCAGCAAAATATTTGTTTGAGATATCTTTTTGTTGATTACATGTCAAGAATTCAAGAACAACATGGATTCTGTTTTATTGCATCTCGTGTTTTTATTAATTAATATATAGATATATATATGTATGTTATGCCATAATTTATGTAAATTTACATAATTTATTATTAAAAATATTACTAGTTATTGTAGCACACATTTTCTACAAGTATATAAAAAATTATAGTTTGAGATAAAGAAAAAAAATTATAGAAAGACGCAAAATGTAGTGAAAAAAGAAAGAATCATGTGAGAAAAAAGAAATGTGGTGTTAAATAAGAAAGAAAAATATTATAATTATGAGTTTATTAAAATCATGAGAACTTGTAAGGAAAATAAATATTTAGAATGTGAGAGAAAAAAATTATATGTTATTGAAAACTAGGGAAGTGAAGGAAATTTGTGGGGTCGCTGATGATATATATATGTATATATATAGCTATATGGATTTCTTTAATTATTAAAAAAGTAGAGATTCTAGGACAAATAAGAAATGTTTAAAGACACAAAAAAAAAAAAAAAATGTTGAACAGCCAAATACACATAATAAATTAGTGAAGTCAACATGTTTTAGCTTAGATTAATATATAAAATCATGCCGTGATAGTTTTTAAAATACTTTGTGCAGCCTCAAATGTTTGTATGGAATCTAAAAGATATATAACCCTTTTTGGCTTTATGATCATAATATTTATATGTGTGAACATTATTATTAATTCGCAATAGAAAAAAATTAAATAAAAAAGTTTAATTTTGCTAATAGGAAGATAATTTGGCAAAAAAAATATAATTGAAAACTGAGCTGAAATTAAGGAGGAAGAAGAAGAAAAGAAAAAACGATTTTTTGTTAATGTAAGTTTTTATTTAAGTATAATAAAAAAAATGAACAAATAAAATTGTAAGTTATTTTATTTATAATAATCAAAATTCATATATATATGTACCAGCTGAATACTACCCGCCACCGAGTTCCATAGGTAGTTGATGGTCGGAACGGATGCACTAAAAACAGTAGCTCTCTCTCTCTGGCCGGCAAATTTGTCTTCATTCCATACAACCTCCACGAACACACTATACACACTAAAATATGCCCATTTTCTCCGTTTGCACAACCACTACATATATACAAACCCCTTTGACTTGCCATCTACTGATTCTGGTTGATTTCGTACTTCAGCAATGGCCGCCTTTGCTTCTTCTTTATGCTTTTCTCCGATTAGGATGATGATGGGATTCTGGGTTTTGCTGTTCTTGTTTGGGATTAATTGGGTGCCACTGGCGGATTCCTCCACTCTCGGGGTGGAGTACGTTTCGCGGCTCCTGGAGATTCAAGACCGAGAGAGAGCGCCGCCGTCTGTACAAGTCTCCGCCGCTTATGCTGCCCTCAACCGCCTCATCCCTTCCCATTCTTCCAGCTTCCAGTTCAGCATTATCTCTAAGGCATACAAGTTCTCCTCCTTCTGCTTGTAATTCGTTGCTTTTATACATACATATATATATATATATATATATATATATATATATATATACATATATATATATATATATATATAAATATATATATATATATATACATATAGCACGCGCAATTACTGCTTCAATTTTTCTGTATTTTTGCTGGTCGAAGACTATTATAATATTAAAAATTAACTGTGATTTTGAGGTTAGCTGAATGAACCCCTTTTTTTCTCACTTTATTTGATGCTAAGTTGCTAATAATCATCTTAAAAGATGCTTATTTTTTTTGCCTCCTGATGCAATTCTTGAATTCTGAAAATACTTATTAGGTTAGTTATTGATGTTTATGAGAGCAAGCCGCACCATGTAGTGTATTGGCTAAAATGTGAACGTGGTATGCAAGTTTGTCGCGCCTAAAGCAAGAACTTTCTTCAATTCTCAAATTAGGAAATTGGAGCTTAAGAAGAGAGAGGACATCCGAAGTAAATGTGTGGGAAGATTAGTTTCTGCCGTAGAGTATTAAGAAAAGAATGATATTTGAGTGCGTTATGGCCTAAAGCCTATAAAGAGAACTTACGAATTGTGAACTAACTCTCTAGAGCTTTTTGGTAAGTTTCTTCTTTTCTCAGCCATTCATCTTTACTGCATCAGTTTTCGAGCTAGTACAAATCAAACTGAAGTAGAAGATTTTCCTTGTAATAGTTCTTTCTTAAAGTGTTTGTTCAAATTAATGAAGTTGCCTTAACCTTGGGATGATTGTGTCTTCCCCTTCTCTTTTTCTTTTTTGCAGGACTTATGTGGTGGAGAACCTTGTTTCAAATTGAACAATCATCCTGCAGTCAGTCATGATGGTTCTCCTGAAATTTTGTACGTAATCCTCCTGCTGATGTAAACTTCTCTAAATACTTGAAGGCAGCAGGAGAATTTTGAAAGGAAAAAAAGCCAAGCCTGTCCATTCATTTATATCCAAGCTGCAAGGCGTATTTCTCTGATGCATGTGAAGATACTCTACTGCATTGGGAATCATCACCTTTTGTTGCTTAGTTAAACTTTATTTGTGCATAGTGATTTAAGTTAAATGATGAAACAGTCTATTTTACCATCAGAATTTATGACATAACGTATTTGAAATTTAGCTTCAATGGTTTAATATGCCATGTACCATATTTGTTTCAAATATTTTGTAAGCTTCTGCTACAGAAAATTTCTCAAATCATGTTTTCAACAGAATAAGTGGAACTACGGGAGTGGAGCTTTTGTCTGGTCTGCAATGGTACCTGAAGTATTGGTGTGGGAGCACATATATCTTGGAGCAAAACTGGTGGAGCACAACTTTCTTCAGTCCCAAAATTGGGATCTCTGCCTCGCATTCAAGATGCTGGGATAACAATGAAGAGGCCTACCCTTGGAGCTACTATCAGAATGCTGTTTCATCTAGCTGTGAGCTACAGTTCCGGCTACTTTGTATTGTTGCATATGCTTTCACAGGTTGTCATTATTCATATTGGGTTATTCTTTTTAAAGATACATTTGCATGGTGGGATTGGGAAAGATGGGAGAAGGAATTGACTGGATGGCTCTCCAGGGGATCAATTTGCTTTGGCATTTACAGGTCAAGAAGCCATCTGGCAGAAAGTCTTCCAGGTTTATTTTCATTAACCCTTTGATATGCTTTCCTTTCGGTTACATATCCTGGCTTTTATTCTTCTGCAATAGCAAAAGTTAAAAGAAAAAGGAACTAGAAGTACAAACATCAGAAAAGGGAGAAGAACTAGGAAGTTCAGTATTTGGAATATAGTTCAGACTTCACCCTTTTGCAACTGACAATAACACAGCGCGTGCACGCATACACACACATACTATATTCTCCTACTTCAAGTGAATCCTTTGCTTGCATTCCATTATATTGTTTGCTTTTTCATGTTTTTTTTTCGAAAGGCGCTTTCATGTTCAAATACTTTAAGGTGGTATCTTTTTCCTCATTGTTTGATGCATCATATTAAGTTAATCTATTACAAAATTTTATCAGCTAATTTTGAGAAAAAGGAAAAAACCATGTTAAAATTGACAGCCTCCAGGGTGTTGTTAGCTTTAGCTTTATGCTACTGTATCTCCTAACAACCAATCACACGTGACGTACAGTGCTTTAATGAAGAATCCGTGACTAGATTCCGAAGTCATACCTACTTTTTTTTTGTCTCACAATCATTAGGATACAATTATTTTGTAAACTATATTGACATAGCTCTTCTCTTTTTATTGCTTCTCTCTTCAATTTAGGAAATAACTTTCGTATACCACCTTGATCAGAATTTCAATATCAGTGCTCAGATTTGGATGATTTCTTTGGAGGTCCAGCATTTCTTGCATGGTCACGAATGGGAAATCTACACGGGTAACCTTATAGGCCTTCAACTAGTGTCTAAACGTATATAGTAGTGTATATTGGCCAATTCCTATTTAATCCTTATCTTTCTATTAGGCATGTGTAGTCAAGCATCTGCTTTGATCTACAAATCTATCACTTGAATCGCAGTTCATAAGGCTTTTTTTCTGCTGTTGCCAAGTTAGTTTCTTTAGTCGTATCTCATTTTCATTTACAGATGGGGTGGCCCATTACCAAAGTGTTAGATCAACAACTGATCCTGCAGAAGAAAATTCTTGCCAGGATGTATGAATTTGGAATGAATCCAGGTACCCCAGTTTTGGAATGCAAATTTTTGTGAAATGAATGCAACTGAGAGTACTTATGATGTTCAAAGAAGTTTTCCAGTATATGACATATTTTCATAGGGATGTCGCAAGCTGGATGACAATGTGAAATGTTTACACAAATTCCAATACTAGAAAAACTGGCCTGGTTATTCTTTATTTGTCCAGTATGTCAAAGGCCTCTGGATGAACTTGCTAGCTCGAATCAATACATTCTAATTCCTAATTTGAACCAACAGTCGATAAATAAAACAAATGTTATTTAAGAGAAAACTTCTGAAATGCAAAATAAATTTGACACAGTTGACATTATGCTTTGAAAAACTTTTCTTCTGCTTCTTCCAATTAATACCATAAGCTTTTACTGTACCTTCTTTTTGTTTTATTACAGTCCTTCCAGCCTTCTCTGGTAATGTTCCAGCTGCCCTTAAAAGTGTATATCCATCAGCAAAATAGCACGCCTTGGAAACTGGTAAGTCCTCATATAAGATGTTTGGCAATGGTATAATTCAGGAAAAGCATATATTTCTTGATGTATACATTGTCATAACGTTAATTGTCCATATTTGTTGCATTTCTGGCTCTCCTTTTTCTTTCTCATGGAAGTTAAAAAGGGTCAGAACTTTTAACTAGGATGCATATTTAATGTTCTCAACATACATATTCTGTGATTTGTAGCACTAGAAGAAGGAAAACTGAACGGCTCTCACCAGGAACTAGATTAAATTTTTCTTATTCCAGTGTTCTATTATTCCTGGTCCTTTGTATCATGAAATGTCTGAAACATTCTAATGTTTGGAAGTGATGTTCTAGAGGATGGTTGACATCCACATCACATATACACAACGAACACATAGACATAATGAACATGGAAAAGCCTGCTATTTCATGAGCAAGTTCCTGAGGATGTATGACATCCAATCCTCCAAACATATACACAACAAATGCACAGATGTAATGCACGTGAAAAACCCTGCTATTTCACCAGCGTAGAAAGATATTGTTGTTCTGAACTAAGCATTTCTCTATTCACAAGTACTAGCTAATGATTTTGCTTCTTCAAACACTTAACAACTTATATAGGACAACATTCATTTCTGGAGGTTGACCTTTCACTGGTTGTTCTTTGCTATTTTGGAACATATTCAAGATGTATTAAGAACTTTTTCTTTGTTTTTTAACCTGCGATTTTGTTTTCTTAAAACTTGTAGTGCCAATAGAAGATCCAACGAAGTGTTTTATTCCAAACATGTAAAAAATATCCAGATCTAGCTGGGAAATTGCACTTTGTCTGCTAACAAATTTTGATTGCTATTGCAAATTGATGATTTGCTAAAGGATTCAACAACAATCTTAAGGCTTTACAAAATAGAATATATAAAATGGTCTTTTTGAAGCCTATCACTCAGAAAGAAATTCAGAAATTATGTCTTATCTTCCTTTTCTGGGCATTCTTTAGGTTTACTGTTAGGAGTGACCCGAGGTGGTGCTGTACCTACCTTCTTGATGCAACAGATCCCTTGTTCATTGAGATAGGGGCTTTTATTATGCAACAGTTGAAAGGTATGCAAGTTAGTTATCTTCACTATCAATGTTTATATGAACTGCTTCCGTATTTAATTTTGTAAAGGAACTTGCTCGAGTTAAGAGTCCATAAATTTACTTGTGATGAAAAGGTTTTGTCTGCTTCCTGAAACTTTGGTATTTCGTTTTGTGTTCAGAATATGGAAGGAGTAGCCACATTTATAACTGGTGAGCTGTTACATCTGTTCTGCTAGAAATTAGGCTTAACTCTGCATCTACTTGCCTGAACTATCCGTTTCTCAGAAACAAGTCAGACCACGGCTTAATTTTCTGATTACCTGCAACATCTCTTGTCTCGAACGAAACCACATATCTTTTATAACCACTCAATTCTAACTGGCATCAAATTGAGCCTGTACTTCCTCTATGTTCACATGTCATCTTATTATTTGATGTGTTTATTGAAATTTCACATATTTGAGAAAACATTGATGTCAATATTTAATGCAGTGATACCTTTGATGAGAACACACCTCCATCAGATGATCCAGAATATATCTCTTCATTAGCTGCTGCAATTTTTAGGGCATGGAAAGTGGTGATGAGCGGTTTGGCTGATGCAGGTAAATATACACAAGCCTGCTTAATTCTTGGTCCAACTGAATATAGCCACACAAAAATGATAATGATTAAGATTTCATTTTGTTTACCTCAGTGTAGATATCCAATTAAGGGCTCTCTGATGTGTAATGTCAGCTTACATGTTCCATCCTTGGTGTATTTGACTCAGTTTTGCTCTAGCCTTATGATATTTTCTTTGATTGAGCCACTTTGTATTCACGTGTGTGTGTTCGGGTTGGTTATCCTTGCGATTTCTCATCCACATTCTAATGATTTTTTATATGTTTTCAAGGGGTGCTATTTACTGATGATCCATTTTGGAAGCCTCCACAGATGAAGGTAAAATCTAGTTCGGTGCTACTCTTCTTTTTATGTACTCGTATTCAGAATGTCTGTCATGGGCACTGTTACAATTATACCGATAGAGAGATATAGCACCTTCTTAAACATTCTTCAGTACTTGGTCAGGACATGAAATAGACAAATATTCATGCACGGATCTCTGTGCTGCGCCATTATAAATTTTCTCATGATTCTTGCACTATCAGGCACTCTTGCATTCCGTTCCTGTTGGAAAGTTGGTTGTTCTTGATCTGTATGCAGAAGTTAAACCAGTTTGGGCTACTTCGGAACAGTTTTACGGCGTACCTTACATCTGGTACTTCCTATCTTTATCGTGGATACTTCAAGCATTCTGTCCATCATTAGTATTATGACCTTTTTTGCTCAAAGGATAAGAGGAAGCATGCTATGTCGTATTCATTATCTTTTGCCTGGCCTATTGTTTGTCGAGAAGCAGGATTAAAGTTCCTGAATTTCATTTATGGATTAGCTAGGAACAAGATGAGCTAGATCTAATTGCCATCAAAACTTCAAATGGTTAACAAAAAAGGTTTTGCTTTCAGGTGTATGCTGCACCACTTTTGGGAACATTGAAATGTATGGTATTGTCGATCAGTAGGATCTGGACCCATAGATGCTCGTCTTAGTCCAAACTCAACTATGGCAAGTCTATTAAGCCAAACTCATGTTTTGTGCTCTTTCAACTACAACTTCTCTAGTCAAAATGCTTATATATTAGTTGGCTTCAGGAAATTAGGATGACTGATATTTAAGCTTATTAAACCATAAACGAGAATTATGCTTGCTCTTGTTGTTTTACTGAAATATTTGGCTAATAACAGTAAAATCACAACTCCTTTTATTGGTCGAGCTTTGCGTTCATATATCTTCATCATCTTAAACCATTTCATATCCGTCAGGTTGGTGTCGGGATCTCAATGGAAGGCATCGAGCAGAATCCTGTCGTTTATGATCTTATGTCTGAAATGGCATTTCGACAGGACAGAGTTAACATCAAGGTAATCTCAGAGCATCATCCTCGTTGTTGTGCATGTTAAATGAATACATGTTTTTACGTAAAGTAAATTGTGAAAGCTAGAGGAGCTTCAGCAAAATGGGAGCTAGGACTTGCAACACTCATTTTCACATTAAGTTAGGTACAAGTTTATATAAATCAAAAAAAAGAAGGTATTCCCGGTTGGACTTTAACGTGAAGTTGCATGCAAGTTTACACCAAAAAAGAAGAAAGGGAGAAAGGAGATATTGGGGTCGGCTGCCAGGTTCACCATGACTGACCAACATTAAGATGTCTTTGTACAGTTGACAGGCCTTGATGGACGATTATTACCACATCTATGCTCCTTACATTGCACGTGTTAGCAAGTTCTCAAAATAGATAAATGTTCTAAGTCCAGATTTTTCAGTCTGTTCTATTGAGATAAGAAGGGATTCTTGCATTAATATTATTGGCCATAATTGTCCAAACTTTTGCCGAATCAATAGCACAAACTCCATCATAACTCCTCCTTTTTCCCTCCAGACATGGATTGATATGTATGCACAAAGACGATACGGGCTATTGGTCCCGTCAATTCAAGATGCTATATATTATATCATACAGTATACAATTGCACAGATGGATTAAATGTAAGTAAACAACTTTCTATTCTTTATATTTTCTGTACTGATCCGACTGATATTTGGAGGACCAGAAGTCCTGATAACCTGTCGTTACAATTCATGCAATAGTACATTTATTGGCTCTTTCCTCTATTTGGTGGTACCCTTAAAATGAAAGGGAACGGTTTTGGCTTTTATTTTTCAAACAGGACAAAAACAGAGACGTTATTGTGGCATTCCCGGATGTTGATCCTAATTCGATTTTTACTTCACCTCTGCTGTCTTTACTAAGAAAGCATCGCCACTCTAATAACCGAAGTCTAAGGAGAGCTATTTATCAACAAACAAGCAATTCCTATACTCATCCTCATCTATGGTATTCGACTTCAGAAGTAATACGTGCCCTGCAACTTTTTATCGCAAGTGGCGATCAACTCTCAGAAAGTAACACTTTCAGGTTTGAATATTTTGTTTAAGTTCATCGCAGGCATTGAATTAGCTTTTCTTCCCTTTTCATAGAATAATTTTTTTAAGAATAGTGTTGGAGTATGGAGTGTGACCCCACAGGCCTTTTGTAGTTTCGTAGATTCCCTAGTTCAATTGGGTTCATTTTATTTTACTACTAATCTCTAGTCTAATAGAAGACTTACAATCTTCAAATAATTAGCAATTCATCTCCGAACGGTCTGTATTTCGATTTTCCATCTTGCTTTTCCACACTTTTTGCTTCTATGCCGATAGAGAGCATCTTTGCTCTAATATTTTTTGCCCCTGAAACCGGACTAGTTGGTTATTTCAGGTACGATCTCATCTAACAAGACAAGCATTGGCGAAGTACGCAAATCAGCTTTTCTTAAAGGTTGTAGAAGCCTATCAGCTAGGTGATCTGCATGCAGTCACGCACCGTAGCCAGAAATTTCTCAGTAGAAGATCTGGACACACTTTTGGCATGCCATGATGGATTTCTACTCGGCCCTTGGCTGGAAAGTGCGAAACAACTCGCCCAAAACGACGAACAAAAGAAACAGGTTAGGACCCTCCAGACTGATGACTATCACTCTTGTTAGTTCTTTAACTCCGGTACATTATTTGACAAAATTTGTGAAAAAACGTGCAGTTCGAGTGGAATGCAAGAACCCAAATCACCATGTGGTTCGACAACACGGAGGAGGAAGCGAGTCTGCTTCGTGACTACGGTATTTGGAACCTAAACTAATAGTACTCTTCTCACAATTTAAGTAGTAAACCGAGGATTTGACCATCACGTTGAGCCATTTAAAAGGTGTCTGGCTGAGCTTATAATCTCTTCACAAAATCGTATAAGATGTTATAAAGTTATCTGGTAATTTTATAGAAAATAATCTTATAACAGATGTAACGAGCTTATATTCTATTAGAAGAAAAAGAAAAAGTAAAGCGCTCCTAACTTATTTTCAAAATTTTAACAAACTCCAATTCGCATCATATTTACAACAAATATACTCATTATTAACATCTTATTATAAATATGATTTTCATCAGTCATTTTGTTGTTTTATATCAGGGAACAAGTACTGGAGTGGCCTTCTACGAGACTACTACGGCCCTCGTGCTGCTATTTACTTCAAGTTTCTGATACAAAGCCTGGAGAGGGGTGATGGTTTTCGGTTGAGACAATGGAGGAAGGAATGGATCAAACTAACAAATGACTGGCAAAGTCGTAGCAATATCTTCCCAACCAAAAGCGCAGGTGACGCCCTCAATGTGTCCCAGAGGCTGTACAAGAAGTACTTGGAAGAGCCTGACTCACACGATTTCTAATTGAATCGATCAAACTGATAGATATCATCACAACTTGAAGTTAGTGCGGACAATAACTCATGCTACTTGATACTTGATAATTTGATACTCGATGCTCGACGCAGATCGATTATCAAAAGTTTGTTCAGCCTCTAGTCCATTAAATGTAATACATCCAACTCGAACATCTTTTCCCGTTAGATGAGTTCAACTCGATCAAGGCTCACTCAAGTTTCATTCTTCATCTCTAACTCAATTTCAAACTTGATAAATTAAAAAAAAAAAAAAAACCTCAAACCAAATCTCCACTAAAATTAATTATCACTCGACTCAATTCATATACACCCTAGTTTTAACACTATTTCATCCGTTAATTTTACAACCTTTCAGACATCAACCTCTCGAATCAAGTTCAAACGAGCTAAACTTAATACAAAAGAGTCAGGGAGGGAAAACAACTTCAAGCAGCACTCCTCCAAGAACCATTCCACCGTCCCACATTGAAAACAGAGAAATAGCATGTGAACTAAAGGTAGTATAAGTGATTGAGTTAGGAGTGCAAGAAAACTTGCCTTAAACTAATGAGTAAGGAAAACAAAGCGGGCGGTGAGAACCGGCCGCAGCACCCCACATCATAAAGGTGGTGCAGGAATTTATGGAGGGGTGATAGGCTGGTGCGAGCGTTGACGCTGCTTACTTTTGCAGAACTCGCTTGCGCGGGCCTCCCAATTACCCACCCCCTAAGCCCTAGTCTTTAAGCTTACTTTTTGTTAATTGCTAATTATTGCTAAATGATTATTAAAAAAAAAAAGGCCAAATATAAGAGAATTTCTCCTCTGCCTTCATTTATCTGGTAGGACATTTCTTTGGCGTTTGGGAAAGGGCACTTAAAAGTCGGTCGACCCTTGGCCTTGGACCATTTTCCCCTTCCATTTTTAGTGCGCCCAATTATTAGGGGCTGTGTTTTTTTTGTTTTTTTTTGTTGGTAAATTATTTGTTATAGAAAATTTCATGTAATTTTTTACTTCAATTATCACTATGAGTTAAGTGGATCATAATAAGGTCATAAGATCGTGATCCCTGATAAAAATACTTATAAATTATCTATTAATATAATTCTTGAGTTCACAATGGAATTAAACCGTGACTAATATCATATGCTGCTTATAGCTATTGGGTAACTTCTACATTACTAAATCTAGGACAAAAATGATACGTCGTTTAAAATGATTTCTAAAGGCTGTCTGATATAGCCCTCGTATTGGTAAAAGAATTTGAACTTACAACCAAATTTGTATATCGTTTATAAAAATACTTCTAAATGACTTACGAATAAATTAAATACATATTAAAATCATATACTCATTATAAGGATACTTACAGATTACCCGCTAAGAAATCTTTATGTTAGTAAAAATGAGCACTCCCACAACTGTCTAATTGAAAATGATCTGATCATATCAACTTGATGTAAATTTGAACACAAAAAAATGTCAGTTGGGTTTGGAGCAATGAGTCCAAGGCCCAATTAAGACTTTATATAAATTGAGCCTTGTTAGGGCCTAACCCATCCCATTGTGTAAGGACACAAGTCGTTGAAAAAGGCTAGATAGTCGACATGTTGGTGAATCTCCTGTGGGGCAGGAGTCGTCTGTACAATGGATCATGAGTATAAAATACTCAATATTTATCAAACTCATTGTACCTAATTTATCTTATTTTTAGTATTTATCATTTAATTTCAATGTATTCATTATAGTAATTTGATTGTTAAAGTGCTTCGTCAGGCCAATCCGATAAAACGACAACTCCATTTCTTGTGCAAATTTGGGGCTTATTCTCCCATTTTAGGTCACAATTGAACCAAACGTGTGTTGGCCTAATTATAGTTTCCTTCCATCAATCATTTTCACATATGAATCACCAAAATGAAATCTAACTACAAGAATAAGTTTATATGCTAAAGTCCTCAAACAAAAGTATTCTTAGGGATTGAAATATTACAAAACTTACCCAAAAGGTTGATCATGGAGGAAAGTGTTCCAATGAAAATAATCGCATATTTGCAACGAGGGAAGTGTCTTTCATCAATTTTGGGGTTTTTTTTTTTTTATTAAAATTACAATATTTTAAGGGGATGAAAATGCAAATTTGTCCTAACTTTCAATACCAAAAAATCCCTCATTAATCAAATCGATAGAATCAAATTGGGATAATTACAGTTTTGGTCCTCCTATATTTAGCGTTTTTCATATTTAGTCCTCCAACTTTTTGTTTTTCTAATTTAGTCCTTCATCTTTTAAAAAATGTTCTATTTTGGTCCTTCAGCTTATTTAGTGACCGTTTTGCCCTCTTCTAGAAAAATATAATATAGCCCATACACATGCTCTAGTTTGGCCCAACATGCTTCCTATTATTAAAGCTTCCGTAAAGTCATACCTTGGTTCGACCGCCTTGCTTCCGGTATCCCAAGTCCTCGTTTTACGGACTTCCTCCAACCACACAACCGCAGCTGATGGTTCGCAGGTACCTGGTTCCTTCAGTAACAAGACAGCACAGCCCTATTTCGTTTCCTACCTTAGGGCGTAGAAGATACTTCCGAACAGAAACTTAATAAACTTTAGGGTGAACAAATCGGACAGAAGCCCTTTCTTTATTGAAGAAATATATGAAATATTACAAATATTATTTCCTCCCTTGGAGGAGACAACTGTTTAGCCTCTCATGGTGTTGAGGGCCAGACTCTTTGGGGAATCCCCCATGAACTAAGAACTGGAAAATTTACAAAGCTAGACACTTGGAATTTTATGCTTTGAAGAGTAGGGGAAAATATTTGATGATCCCATTCTGCTTCTCGGCTTCCTTATTTATAGCCATCCGCGGACTTCAAATGCGGACTTCAACTTGTTTTGATGACGTCACTGCGTTCGTCATCTGGATGACGTCATTGCTTCGTCATCGTCCTTTCCAGCTGTATTCCATAATGGTTGTTGGCCATTCAATTGCTGGCTGGCTGCTGACTGTTGGCTTTTGTCGGTTTCTGCCGACAGTCTCCTTTTTGAATTTTTACATCTTTCGATTTTTACTTGTTCTTGTAAAAATTCTTCCTTTTACCTTTGTCCGGGTTGGTTGGTTTTTTTGGGTCCCGTATCTTTGTGCCGAACAGTGGTTTTTCCTGTTTCTCACAGCAAGGGCATACATGGTTATGCATTGTCCAACATGCAACATTTGCATGCCTTCATCCTTGTCGACTCGGTTGCAGCAGCTGTCACTAAGCATTCTTTTCCACTTCGAACTTTCTGCTCAGTGCTCTTCCTGTCATGGAGTTTAACGATCCATTCACCTTGTTGGAGAAGATTTTGAATGGATACTTGACTTTGTCCATCTCGGTGAGACAGACCCATAAACCCCAAGCTCTTCTGGTGGAAATATCGTCTTCGCTAATAGCTGACACCAGTGGAGCTTCTTCTGTGGTAACTTTGATTCTGTTGAAAGCAACCATGTCTGGTCTCTGAAGCTTGATGAAATGAAACGCTGGATGAGACCCTTTTCCTGCCATCTCTGGAGCTGCTGAAATGAATTTTAGCTCCAAGATATCTCCTCTCTTTAAGTGGGGATTGTTCTGCCATGAATCATAAACCGCCCCACTAATCCATTCCGGTAATTTGGAGATTTCCAGAAAACTTGGTGACATAGTATGAACTGAAGCCAGAGCTCCAAACTCATACCATTCTCGAACTTCTTCAGGTTTTGATCCTTCCATCATCCAGACCTATTGTATTTTCCAGTGGTCTCGATAATGGTCTTGCTTGGATTGACACCTTTGCGGGAAATTAATTTTTCCCACATCCTTTGATATACCTGCCAAGCAGAAGAAGATGAAGAAGATAATTCATTAGTATTAGTCTTAGAATTGCCTGTCATTGGCCTAAGACTAATCTCTCCCTCTTTAACCCTAGAGGTGCTGGGTTGACTCGAATCATCAGAGGTTTTCACTCTCTGTGACTCGTTTCGTCGCCGTTTCACCAGAATCTGATGATGGTGCAAGCAGTACTTGAATCTGCCGCTACAGGTTTAGAGTCCTGTACTCTAAGTGCAGGTTTAGAGCCCTGCTCTCTCAACTCGCGAGTCATCACCGAGGGCGATGCCTTTCGAATTGGTTCTAGTAGAGCGTTCCATAGCGCTGTTGTGAAGCTACCAAGGAACTCCTGATATTTGTCTGGACTTTGTCCAGATCAGCTCGTTGGACTTGTCCGGCTACTTGGGCGTTAACGCTAGCCGTCCAAATTCTCGTCAAGCTCCTCCGAGGTTCTCTCTGAGGTGCCTGAGTCTCAGCATAACGGAGTTTGCTTCAGCTCCCTCCATCTCTTGTCAAGAAATCTGCAAGAATATTTTCATGAGATTTAATAACGACAATATTATAACAATAATATTGGCATTCAGCTTGCCATATGATAATACGAGCTTTCTCAATTTTTGATTCCAGTTTGTTTTTCAGGAAAGCTTTAACATTAGTATTATCAACTTTTAATGTAAATTCTTTAGCAAGTAAGAACAAAGGCCATTTCTTAAAAGCCTTCCATACTGCAAAGAATTCCTTCTCATTGATATGCCACACTTGAGCTTGTTGTTCAGTGAACAACCCTCCTGTGTATCTACAAGGTTCTTCCCTGTAGTAGTCTTTTTCATGAGCACTGCTGCCTCATTGGCGTCTGTGTAGTTAGACTAATTCATCTCGTCCTGCGGTATAGCAAGCTTCGGCAGATTATTGCAAACCTGCTTTAGCTCACGAACCCTTTGGGTGTGGATTTCCTCCCATTTCCACTTTGCACTTTCTGTTTCTTTTAGAAGTGGCCGGAAATCCTTTCTGTATTTTGCAAGATCTTTTATAAAGATACCTGCAAAATTCACAACTCCCAAGAAGCTTTGTAATTGCTTCTTATCTTTGAGTACATCGGGGAAATTGCGGATTTTCTCCACAATATGCTCCTGCAACTCAATACCTGCTTCGTCAATAAGAATTCCTAAAAATTCAATTTTATTGACTGCAATAGTAGCTTTCTTTTCCGAAAGTACTAAACCCTCTTTATGACATGCATCAGAAAATACTTCCAAATGTTTAATATGATCTTTCATATTTTTGGATGCAATCAAGATGTCGTCAATATAGACGAACATGAACTCAAAATAATCTTTGAAAAGATTATCCATTTTTCTTTGAAATATCTGGGGTGCATTAGCTAAACCCATTGGCAACACATTCCAGATATATTGACCTTGTGGCGTGGAGAATGCAGTAAACTTCTTTGATTCACTCTCCATTTTAATCTGATAAAAACCAGATTTGCAATCAAATTTAGAAAACACTTTTGCACCCTTAATGCAATCAATTAAGTGCTCTCTACTCGGGATGTAATAACCATCAAATTCAGTTATTTTATTAATACCTTGATAGTTAATTACCAACCTGGGTTTACCTCGCTTTATCTCACCATGGTTTCTTACCAGAAATCCAGGGCTACTGTAGGCAGAGATTCCAGGCTCAATGAGTCCAAGGCTGATATGCTCCCTGATAATGATCTGCATATCCTTCTTGTCTTCCATGTTCATCTGAATAGGCTTGTATCGAACATACTCATATTTGCATTCTTCTTTAATCTTTAGAGTAGCTTCGATCTTGTTCCTATCCCACCATGCCAGAGGATTTTCACTGAAATTTCTCTAGATGAGTCGCTTGACATTTTCGAGAGAAAGATGCTTTCTTCGCTTATGTCTATTGACTTTAGTTCTACCAGGGCTTCCCTGAGGTTCTTGATTTCTTCCTCAGATTCCTCGTAGAAACTATCTCTATCGCTGAGTCCCTGTTGCCTGAAAGACAAGAGAACTTTTCCAAATTTCCTTTTATCCTCATTTTTGGATTAGTCAATTTGGCATCGAAATCACCACGCTTGCTGCGAAAAATTATAGGCATTATTCTGTTAAATGCCTTGTTTCTTCGCAGAACCTGTATCTCATTACCACAGTTAGTAGTAAAGATTAACAGATTTCTCTGATTATCCTGCATATATCTTGCAAATGTTTGAATAAAATTATTACCCAGCAAGATATCAGCACCTGTATCATGAAAGTAAATGGGTGTTTTTACCCTGAACCAGGGCGTTTCAAATGCTCCCCCGATCATGATTTTTGCTTCTCTGATTCCTGTATTGAGTATTAGGATTTTTTGTGAAAAATCCCTTCCTGCAATAACAGTAAAGTTTCCCTTGCTTCTTTAGGGAAAAACTCCAGGTTTTGCTGTGCAAATCCCTGATCCCGAGTCAATATAAGCTGCAAAATACTCTGTCTTATATTGATCATATATCATACCAACAGATATGTATATAGAAAAGGGGTTTGTCATTCAATCCTTATGGTTACACCATCAAGACTGAACTCCATACCGTTACCTTTTCTTCCCATGTTTATGATCCTCGAGGAAACTTTAACCCCAAAGTCATACACCTATTTTCTCTTCCTGCGACACCTGCAACTAGAAATTCATGGCCTGCTATTTCTAACATGCCTTCATATCTACCAATAATAGGTTGTTGCAAATGATATAAGTCATCACAAGGAAAAAAGTTTAATCATCTTAGTGATGTCAAATATGACTTGTATTTCTTTCCATCCTTCAGGGCATTTAAGTTTTACGTTATCTACCCTAATCTCTTGAGGAGTGAAGACTCTTGCTAAGTCTTTTTCTTTTCCTTTGTAGCCTGTTATCCTATCTTCTGAGAAGGACATCCTGCTACCAAACTCAATCCTAGAACTCATTGTTCGGTCTAAGACTGGGTGATCTTTTATAACGATATCGACACCACCAATTCTAGGTATCCTAATTGGATCTGGTGCCATTACCTTAGCAAATTCCTTGAAAATTCTAGGAATCTCAATATACTCTTTCCTAAGGAATAAATCCGAATGATGTGTATTGGAAAGGGCAAGCAATTCTATAAGTTATAGAATATGGTCTATTTCCTTCTTTCATTAGATCTTTTCTTTTAAAATCCTGATGAAGGGTTAAGACTCTACTGAAATCTTGGTCAGCTAGGTTGTATGCAATCCTAGGATGAATATCAAACATCAGTTTTCCTGCATACAAGTTACCTATCATTGTCCCAAGACAACCATCTCTTAAGTTATTGATTCTTCTATCCATTATTGATAAATGTTTCTGAATCAATTCCTTCTTAAAAGTTGCTTTTATTACTACTTCAATAGTTCCTATGTGGATCCATTTTCATAGTAACTGCTACTTCTTCTCTGAGCCTACTTAATTCTTCAAGAATTTCTTCTTTAGGAATAAGCTGCATTTCCATCACATTACCAGTAAATCTAGGAATAGCGAACTCACCTGAACTTACTTTGTAGATTATGTGATGTTTCCTTTGGTTTAGTCCTATTTGGTGAAGGACTTTACCGATTCCTCCGATTCTGAATCCATCATATGGACTAAAGGTTGGAGTCTTGACGCATGATTCTTTCCATGGTTTTTTGTTGACACCGTCATTCTAGAAAAGAATCCTGACAGGCTTTCAGAGGTCTGAAGCCTATCTCCCTCATCGTGACTATTCTGACTCGGTTGAAGATCCATCCGACTCAGTCACCATTTCCTCCTCATAGACACTTTCATCTGAAGGAAGATCTTCAAATTGGTATATTGGTACAATTCACCATAGTAGACCGCGTCTAATATGTCGTCTGTGGCTTCGAATTTTCTGATTTCACCACGTTTCTGCGGGCAGTCTGGAGCGATATGTCCTCTTGCTCCACATGTCCAGCAGTTGCAATCCTTGAAACTTTCATTAGTTCGGGTATGGGCCCGTCTGAAAGTTCTCTTCGTAGGGGTTCGTCTGGTGGATCTTGTATCTGTTCGTCTAGATCCTTGGGATGAAGCCCTTGTTGGTCCACTCCGTTGACCAGATTTGTATGTTCTGGCTTTGGTTTTGGACCATGATTTGCGCCTGAAAGGAGTTCTTCTAGGATTCCTAGAGTATAGATCACTCCTGTGTTTCCTCCTTTTCCTCGGCTCACCCGATTCTCCTATAATAGTAGGAAAATCGTTATTATCACAACAGAGAGGAGTTCGTTTAATTGTACCTCTCAGTCGTTTCATGTTTTTCTGGATGGATGCCTGATAACACCAATCCTTCAACTTGTCTTTGAGAAAAGACATTCTCCTTGCTACTGAATCAATCTGTCCCTCTGGTACTTTGTATGATTGTATCAACATTTCCCTCCATGGACTACAGATTTTAGCAAAGAACATTGGAGCTGCAACATCCACTGCTACTCCACTCTGAAAGAAATATTTACGAAACCAATAGATATATTCATCTACTGCGCAAATACTCCTTAGTTCAAGGCTGAAAAGAGCTTGTGCATTTTCTCTAGCCTTTTCTGTTCTACTTTCTTCGAAGTATCCATCTCCGATGAAGTGTATCTTGATAAGCCTTCCTAGCCGATCCGCAATTGCACTTTTGGAATCTCCGGCAAGGATACTGGCTTTAGTATCAGATGGGGTATTATCCATCCAATCTTCAGAACCCTCTAAGCTCAACCCACTAATTTGATGAAGTTTTCTTTGTCGAGTTCTAAGGTAGTTGCCGCAATTTATGGCTGCTACCCATTCATCTATCAGCTTCTCCATGTTTCGGAAGTCGATAACATCCAGATTTAGAACAGCACCATATGGATGTAAGGGCTGAAGCATCGTTCTTGCCCAAGGTGTATTTTCAGGTGCTCTCCTAGGATTTCTTCCTGGATTCTCTCGAAGTCTGGTTCCCACAAACGATGGTGTTGTGTTTGTGTGGAAATCTGCGCTTTCCCTCATCGGGTGATCTTGTGGAGCTTCATTGGAACATGTACTCCCCTCCGGTGGTGGTAGTGCTGGAGTTACTTCATTGGTATGAATATTGACTAGATCCACAATCCCAAGTTGGGAAAATGATTCAGCCAATTCTTGTAGATCTGATAAATCCGCTCTGGTTACCTCCATTATTTTATGGAGTTAAGGATCTCCTGGATCTGTTCATCCCGAGTTTTTGGCTTCGGGATCTCCTTCGCTTTCCCCTTCTGATGTAGAAGAGGTACCGTTCCAAGGGCATCCCTGATCCGTTCTTGTCTGGATATGGATGATTCAGGTTTGTCCCGTTGGTTTCTTCTCAGATCTGAAACTTCGGTCTTTAGATCTGTAAGATTCTTATGTAGATCTGGGAGGATCTTAAGAATCTCTTCCATCTTGTGGCACAAGGAGTCTACTTTCATAGGTACGTTGGATAACCTATGTCCATAGTCCTGAACCGTCTTCTGTATTTCCCTCAGATCTTGAGAGATTTTCGAGGTATCGGCCTCGATCTCTTTCCAATTAACACCTCTAATCATAATTTTTAGAGAGATATTGGTGTAGGTATTGACCTTTTCCGTTCCTCCGGGCTGGAATTGGTCTGTTGATCTCAGTGGTCTGCAAACGCTTCACCACTTGTCCTGGTACTTCCAGTAGAACTTGGAGATGTCTAGGTCCTTCTGGGTCAAACTCCGGGTTTATCTCTATTGGATCCCCGTTCTGTGGTTCCTCGGGAGTCCGAGGAGCTGCTTTCATCTTACATGGACCTTTGTATGGACCATGGTTACATTTGTACAGAATTTCCCGAAGGACATCCTTTCTCTGTTTTTCCAGAATCTGGAAATATTCCCTGTTGTCATTGTAACTCGAACTTTCGTTCGGTTCCATTGTCTCTTAAAAGAGTCTCCTCCGTTAGTGGGAAATAATAATTATATGCAATATAACCATATATTCTTCAATAAACCTAGGCTCTGATACCATTCTGGCGAGCATGACAACAATTCCAATTTTCACACATAAACGGTACGTGAGATGCAGGACTCGGTCGTTCCAATAACTATTCAGTTATCTTAAGGGAACAGTCGAGTGGATTCTCGATATACTGTGTTTATGGCGAAAATACAAAATTTTGCAATAAAACTGAAAATGGACTAAAATTAATGCTTTAAACTAGTAGAGGGGTAAAATTGTCCATAAATCCATCTTGAGGACCGAAATGGAGCGATTTTGGGAAGTTAGAGGACTAAAATAGAATTGTTAAAAGTTAAGGGACTAGAATTGAAAAATGACTAAAGTTAGGGGACTGTTTCTGCTTTTATCCCGAATCAAATTTGAAATCGTATGGTACTAAAATTGATATTCAAATGTAATAATGTATTCGACTTGGTGTCTTTTTCAGTGCAACGTGATCGTTCTGAGCGTATTATTGTAGCGTAGAGGACAAACCCTTCTCAATTATCGCTATAAATAAGCAAATTAGTCCTTATCTCAAGAAAAAAGGTAAACAGATACACACACACCACACAGTCAGTGAGTGGGTTAATGATGGCAGTCCCAATACCGAGTCGCCAGCTGTTCATCGACGGCGAATGGCGAGAGCCCGTCAACAGAAAACGGTTACCGATAATCAACCCCGCCACGGAAGAAACCATCGGTTCATCCCTTCACTTGCTTTCGATTTTGCATAAACAGTAGTAGTAGAGTTTTGTTTTGTTTTTGTTTAAGTTTCGATTTTCTTTTGTGTTTTCTGTCATCATCTTCAAGTTTAGATTCTTTTTTTGCTGGGTTTTGATATTAAGAGTTGATATATTTCTTGAAATTATTCTTCAATTGCTTTACTTAGGTGAAATCGTGCACTAGAAATGTTAACTGTGATCTGAGCTTTTCGAGTAAAGAAAGGAAAGTAGTTCTTGTGCTTATTTGTTTCTGAATTTTATTAACGGTGGAAAGCATGAGAAATTAACCTATACAATTAGTGTCAACTCCAGCTTATTTTCTGATGCTTGACGTGCTTTCTCTTATTGGATAGGGGATATCCCGGCAGCTACTGCTGAAGATGTGAATATTGCTGTTGAAGCTGCTCGGAAAGCACTTTTGCGAAACGGGGGTAAAGATTGGGCTTCAGCGACTGGAGCCCATCGTGCCAAATATATGCGAGCGATTGCTGCAAAGGTTCGTGAGTTATTATGTGATATGAGAATTTGTTAGTTGTGCTGCTTCAGACTCTGTGTGACTTGAATCTGTACGCGAGTATCAGTTATTTGCGTTTCTTTTGGCATTTAGTTCGGATGCAGCAGTAGATGCTTTTGTTTTGATCCATGAAATGTCTGTATTCACTAGTATGATGGATAATTTGGTTAAATATCATTTCTCTAGATGTCCAGATGCTTACCCTGTTTAGTTGCGTGCAGATTACTGAAAGGAAACCGGAACTAGCAAAACTTGAAGCAATTGATTGTGGGAAACCATTGGAAGAAGCAGCTTGGGATCTAGTATGTTTCTACTTCTTGTGGGGACATTTTCTGGTTATGTTTTATCACATTCTGTACTTTTTTTTTTTTTTTGTCTCGTCCAGGATGATGTTGCTGGATGTTTTGAATATTTTGCTGATGTTGCTGAAAGATTGGATTCAAAGCAAAAGACTCCTGTTTCTTTACCAATGGAATCATTTAAGTGTCATGTTTTGAAAGAACCTATCGGGGTGGTTGGTCTGATTACACCATGGTGAGCGCCCTTCCTCGGTTGCATTTTACTTGTTTCATTCTAAAGAATTAAGGAGATAAGGAATGTTGTTTCTCTATTACATCTTTCTCCCTTCGAAAAGTGAGCTGTGAAATCACTTTCATACAATCATAAATTTCTGTAACTGATCTAGGTCACTCTGTTTGCACTGGACCAATTCAGAAAATCTTTTTGTTGTTTAGCTAGGTCCAGGAAGGGTCATTTCATACAGGACCAAAGAAATTGTATATTTCTTGTTTACATTCTCCCCATTGTTCCCCATTAATACATAAGTAAAGTAATTAGAATTCTGTCCACCCTGCCCCTCTGCGTCTACTATAGATAAAAGCTATTCAAATCCTCATTGTTGTTTGGTATTTTATCTTACTGTAGTGTAGCCAATCTGGTTCTGGCGAAGAACCAAGATATACACTGAACTCGGTTGAAATTGTTAGTAATCGGGCTTTTATATCACTTGGAAGAGATATCATGTGGAAGTATACTGTACAATGTGGTTGCCTTGATGGTTTTGAATGATGATTTCTGCTTAACCTTTCCTATATCAGCATGGAGCAGCATTACTGATTGATCTGGAACTACTTACTCATTTCACAGGAATTACCCTCTGTTGATGGCGACATGGAAAGTTGCCCCTGCGCTTGCTGCTGGATGTGCTGCAATACTTAAACCATCTGAATTAGCATCTGTGTATGTCTTCATCAATATTTATCAACTTTGTGCCACTGTTGATGTTTTCCATTTATTCCCTATTCTTTGGCTATTAAAAATCAATTTGATAAAAAAAAAAGGGATGTAACAAGATTACGGGTCCTCAAAGAGACTAGAATAAGTTACATGAAAATTGCTTGCAAATCTCTTTGGAGGTTCTCCAAATGTACACCCTGAAAAGGGACCTAATGCCTTGAACCAGAAAGAAGCAAGGTTGACTTTCTGCAAAATGCAACTATTAGTTCGTAGTAGTTCCTGAAGATACTCCTACTATTTTGAGTGCAGCACTTGCTTGGAGTTGGCTGACGTGTGTAAGGAGGTGGGTCTTCCACCTGGTGTTCTCAACATTTTGACTGGTTTGGGGCCAGAAGCTGGTGCTCCTTTGGCTTCTCATCCTCATGTTGACAAGGTCAGGTTTTATGGCATATCATGCTTCTTTGTAGTATAGGTTTGGATGCTAATAACACGGTAACAGTAAACAATGATTTCATATTTGATGAACAGATAGCATTTACTGGGAGTAGTGCTACAGGAGTCAAAATTATGACTGCTGCTGCGCAACTTGTAAAAGTATGTGGTTGCATTTACTCATTTCTGTGTTGACTATGTGAGTATTCACTTCTATTTATTTGTTTAACATTTTTTATTCTTGAACTGCAGCCTGTTACGCTTGAGCTTGGTGGAAAAAGTCCAATTGTTGTGTTTGGGGATGTTGATCTTGATAAAGGTTTGAACTTCGCGGACTAGAATATTAGCATTTTTATAGAGAGAAATGTTGACAAACAATTGTGGGGTTTCCTTTTCCTTTTTGGGTTGGTGGTTGGAGTTTTGTTTGGTTTAGCCAAAGTTTGTCAGCGGACTTACTGATGAGAACTGACTTTCAAAGAAATTATGCTCACCATCTACCTTCAATGTTTTACTATTTAATCAGCTGCTGAGTGGACTCTATTCGGTTGCTTTTGGACAAATGGTCAGATATGCAGTGCTACTTCTCGACTCATAGTGCATGTAAGTATGAACTATGAAGAACTGTTGATTCTTTCAGTTTTTTGGAATGTAACTAGATTAACTGCAATAGCAACAAGTAATAAACATAAAAGTTAAATCAGCAGTAATAGTTATCTGGATTATTATTTGTTATGATAGTCCTATAACCAATGCACTCCACACGAAAGTTCTAGTGAGGTTCTTGAGGGTTGTCATGTCATGTGCACCTGTTGTTCCTATCTGAATATAAATACAAAACTCCCTCTTCTTGCCATGGTGCCTTGTTTCTTGATAATCTTAGTACTAGTTAGACTTGAGGGTTCAGTGGAAAGAAATTTCACAGAGGTAGAATTGATTGGATGGATTGTTTAGTTTGTGGTACGGTCAAATATCAGCACCAACTTAATTGTTTCAGTCAACCGAATTTATAATTATCAGAAGTACCATTCATTGCAATATATGCAGTAGGCTTCTGACATATTATATATCAATGGAGCACCAGCTCCTTAGCACCCATTCAAGTTGCCTTTGTTCCCTTGTCTCTTGACTCGAGGCCACTGCTGCATAAGAAGCATTAGAAAGTTCTTTTGTTCACTGGTATTTGTTTCACCCGAGCTTTATTGCTTCACGAGATGGAGAATAATATACAGTATTTTGATCCCGTTTGTTAAGCTGATATTTTGAAGCTTATCTGTTATATTGTCATTTAGTTGGTTGAGCAGATCCATAATTTTTCAATGATATGGAAAATATTTCAGGAAAGCATTGCAGCAGCATTCTTGGAGAAGCTTGTGAAATGGTGCCAGAACATCAAAATATCAGACCCCTTGGAGGAAGGTTGCAGGCTTGGCCCTGTTGTTAGTGCTGGACAGGTAAGAAAGCTTGTCTTTTTACCAGTGCCATAGAGAACTCAACAAGAAATACAATTAATAATGACTTAATTCGTTTCTGGATAATTTGATATTGAATCTTATAAGAGCATCTTAATTGTGATTATAAATGTGAATCCTATAGAACTCTTTAAAAGGAAGCCGAACTTGAGTTTCTTTCTTGTATCTTGGATAAAAACTACGAATCTACTAAGTTTGCTTCTGTTTTATATGGAAGAGAAACTGATTTCCTCACCAAAATTATTCGAATGTGGTAAATGTTACAGTATGAGAAAGTGATGAAGTTCATCTCAACGGCTAAGGAGGAAGGTGCCACAATCTTACATGGGGGCGCACGACCTCAGGTAAAAATGTTTCCCCAGTTCTTTGGCTGCTTTTGCATCAGTTCGTACAGATATTTAACTGAACTTGTTATTAACTTGCAGCATTTAAAGAAAGGTTTCTATGTGCAACCAACCATAATAACAGATGTGACGACCTCCATGCAAATCTGGAGAGAGGAAGTCTTTGGACCAGTTCTTTGTGTTAAGACCTTTTCAACTGAAGAAGAAGCCATTGAACTCGCAAATGACACCCAGTGAGTTCACTTTCACTCCTGCATTATGGAAATTACTAAACTCTGTAGCCTTTACTTATGGCCATATTTTTTATTTTGGGGATTATCGTCTTCAGTTATGGTCTGGCTGCTGCTGTATTATCGCAAGATCTGGAAAGATGTGAACGGCTGACTAGGGTGAGAATCTTGTGTGCTTAAACTGGAATCTCGACAAATAAGGGTGATCCCAGAACGATATTGGGATGAATATCCTTGAATTTCTGATCTTTTATTCTTGCAGGCTTTCCAAGCGGGCATCGTCTGGGTCAATTGCTCACAGCCGTGCTTCTCCCAAGCTCCATGGGGAGGCAAAAAACGTAGTGGTTTTGGGCGTGAACTTGGAGAATGGTAAGAACAATCTTTTGCATTTCATACCATCGATTTATAATACGATGTTGGTCACCGTCTGCATATTTGACCACTTTCCTCACCTGCAACTGAGTCCCTTGTTTTATTGACTAAAAGAATAAAAAGAGAAAGACGACAGAATAAGGATGAATCTTGCTCGTATTAACTTTTGTTCTCTTTCCTCAGGGGACTCGACAACTACTTGAATGTGAAGCAGGTAACAGAGTACATTTCCAGTGACCCATGGGGTTGGTACAAGTCTCCCTCCAAGCTATGAAAAGTTTCCCAATCCCAGTTCCAGAATGTGCATGAACTTTGCTTCAGAAGTTTCTGAAATGGCAGGAATATTCCACTCTCGGATGACAGATGTTTTTGTTCTGTTACAGTTCCTGTAGACGCCAATCAGACAACAGAACATTTGAAAGAACATTCAGAATAAAAGCCCCTTTAATCTCTTCTGTCCTAAATACATCCTTTTCATGTATGTGACGATGTGGTTGGATTTCGTAAAATTTCTAAGGTGCTCTGCCGTTAATTTGAACTGTGACGAGGCTCCATCTGTATGTAGATGGAAGAATGATAACTAGATGTGAAACTAAGGTCTTGCTGGGATTTAGTTTGACGACTTTCATGTGCAATTCACTTTGGTTTGAGTGCTACATAAATTCACTTCTTCTGAGGTTTGGTCTAATTGTGAGGACTGCTGGCCGGTACTTTTAAAGTTACTCTGCCTGTCGTACTTGATCTACTAATACTTGTTGGGTCCTATCTTCATTGGATCCTAATCCAACAGCAAAACATGAATTGAGTATATCAGTGGATTTATTCAAGAATTTATTTATAGGTTAGGTGATTAACTTGAAATTAAGGCGTGTTACGGTTGTTAATTGTCTGCTTGTGGATGTACTTAAAAAGTCAGTAACCAATTCAAGTAAAGAAGAGTGCAGATCTGCTTTTTTCTGCATTAGCTATAATTTAAATCAAGTTGGTTCTTCATATGAAAGATTTCTGGACTTGCATGCCCAGAGGGAGAGTTGTTACGTTAGGCATCCATCAGTTGCATTTTTTAATTTGAGGGCTAAGTTTGGACATACTTGAGAAAATGTTTATATAAATAGTAGTAAAAATTGATTTCCAACAAAAGTTGCATTTATGAAAATGTGTTGGTCTAAACATCTAAATGGAATATTGTTTATTAGGGTAGATTAAATATATGGTCCTGTAATTTGCATCAAAATCGATTTTGATCTCTAAATTTTTCAAGCTTGATTTTAGTCTCTGATTCTTATAAATTGTTTTGATTTTGTTATTTAAACTTTCTCAATCATGAGTTTAGTTCATAATCTATACTATATAAAAGAGAATCCTTTGAGCATACTGACTTGATTTTCTTCATTTTATTTTTTTCTCTTTAAAATTATTTAATCAGATTAGTAATTTAATATTTTTTAATAATTTATAATTATTATTTTTCTCATAACTACCCACTACCCCACATTTCTCTTTATCATTTTTCATATTTATTATAATTTATAATTATAATTTATTCTTTTAATAATTTTTTTTTTCTTATCATCTCACATCAAAATTTTCTTTATATACTTGTAGAACCGCGTGCGAAAATATCTAGTCTTTACAAATTGTTATGATTTTGGTCCACTTGGTTCCCTCTTCCTTCACTTTTTTAAACTCAATTTTGATGATTGGACCAAAATCGATCTTGATTCAAAGTATAGGGACTAAAAGTAGTTTTTTTCTAAATCCAATCTGTTCCTTCCCAAGCAATCCAATCAAAATGCAATTAATTAAATTTACAAATATTATTTAGAGTTGATAAAGGGCGAGTTTGTAACGACTTTGGACAAGACCCAAGATTCGTTCCAAAACCCAATTGCACTAGGTGAAAGAATGAATTTTTTTACCCAAATCAGGTTTGTTCGAGTCAAACCAATCATAAAACAAGTGTATCACACTTGTTATGTAATTGATCAATTTTCTTAAAATACAAACTTATCACACAACAAATGTATTCCACTTGCCGTATAATTAGTAGAATAAAAAAAGCATTCTAACTTACTTCATGCATGCTCCACTTGACCCAAGAGAATATAGCTCAATTGGTAGAGCTCGCTATTATAATTAAATCGACTTATAAAATAAATAAAAATTCATCTCAAACTTGGACCAATTATGTTGAACTCGAATTCAGAACGAGTTTGGAGCCAAGCTCAATTGTACCCGGCTAGCTTGTCAATTGTCATGCCCATTTGTAGCCCATATTCATTTTTACATGCGCGTGTGTATGAATGGACTAATGTAAGAGAATAGAATGAAGAAAAAATAATTGCTGATGAACATCATCAATCAATTCGAATTTCCCATTCATTGTTACCTTATCTTCCAAGCATTCACTCAATCCGTCCAAAATCTGTTCCTTACTGTAAGCTGGCAATGGATTTTAGGCTGCCCCACATCCCAGTACCCCACATCACAGAGCTGGAAACTTGCCACCCTACTCCCACCCCACCCCCACGCCACAACCGACACTTACTAGATTTTGGGTCATCTGTATATCGATCACATTGCATATTCTACCTCCCTAAATTCTTTTATTGTGTTTGGTTTCTGTATCTGCCCTGAATCTTGAAGCTTTCTTCCATTGTTCACCTGTAATTCTTTTTCCTGCTAACGTTATTGGTCCAAAGTTTCTTGTCCTTTTGAGTAATGGAAGAGAGTATCACGTGATTTTATGTTATATTCTATTGTTTTTGTTGAATTAGGCTGGGAACCGGAGGTGTTTTTAGCTATCTGCAGTAGTTAGAAAGCATAGCTAAGTGAGTTTTGAGATCTGGGTTGTGGGCTTTCTTTGTGCTGATCAATGGGGGGCGTAGAAGAGAGAGTTGTGGCTGTGATCATGGTGGGTGGACCCACTAAAGGTGAGGTTTTTCTTTTTCTTTGAGCTTGGTATTGGTGATTCTACTTAGATATTATTAATATTTGAGTTTTGTGGTGATTTGGTTGCTTTTGAGGAAATAATTAGACATTTGGTTGCAATTTGATTGTTTGAAACAAGGTGGTTGTTATTGAGGTTTTGGAAGTTTAAGGTTGGCTCAGATGGGCGTTTCTTGATTTTACTGTTTTTATTAAGAAGGTTTAGATTTTTGGCTAAAATTGAGAATTTATCATGATGGTTTTGGAAATGCAGGGACCAGATTCAGACCATTGTCTTTGAATATCCCAAAGCCCCTTTTCCCATTGGCAGGACAACCAATGGTTAATCATCCAATATCTGCCTGTAAACGCGTAAGTGTTCAGTGTCTTCATATTGATTCCTCCTAAATGCAAACCTTTTCCGTAACACACAAGAGAATTTGATTATATGTCTAGGAGAAAAACGTAATGTTCCATTTTAACTCTGTTCATTTTTGTGATGGCGAATAGCGCAGTAACTTGTTTACTGTATCATTCTTGTTAGATTCCCAATTTGGCACAAATCTACCTTATTGGTTTTCTATGAGGAGCGTGAATTTGCGTTGTTTGTCTCTTCAATTTCTAATGAGCTACGAGTTCCTGTCAGGTAATTTAAGTCCTTTGTAAGATTTTCCGATTTCTAATGATTTAATTAGTTACTGCTCTACTGTACTTATCCTTTGTAGTCTTTCCTTGTTGCAATTTATGTTTTAGGTACTTGAGGGAGGACAGGCCACATGGTTCAGCTGGGGGGCTTTATAACTTCAGGGATCTGATTATGGAAGACAACCCGGTTCGTAGTTTGTTCTATTCTCATGCTAAATTGTTTTCATAGGAATAAACTGCATACTGGTGAATGAGTAGAAAATAAAGACTCGTTTACTCGTAACTCTTAATATTTTTTGTCATTGTTACTAATAAGGTCATTCTACCTTGCAGTCACACATTGTTTTGCTGAATTGTGATGTTTGTTGCAGTTTTCCACTGCCTGATATGCTCGGTAATTGTCATCCTGCGTCATTTGTTGCTTGAGTTTCCGCAATCTATTTCTAATGTACATCTCCTGATCTTTTCCGGAACATGAAAAATTTCTGGTTGATGGTTTGCTTTGCAGAGGCCCACAGAAGCTACGGCGGGATTGGAACCATTTTGGTGATCAAGGTTCGTATATTTATCTACCATATGCCTGGGGAATATTGTACCAAATCTTTATCCCTCCTCTTAACTGAATTATTCATTTTCAGGTAACATATTTCTTTTTCTTCTGCAGGTTTCTCCCGAGTCAGCAAACCAGTTTGGGGAAATTGTAGCTGATCCTGTTACGAATGAACTGTTGCACTACACAGAGAAACCTGAAACTTTTGTATGTAAAAGTCCTGATACTGAACTACTGTCTTGTTCATGTTGTTTCTGTTTCTTTAATCCTGCTTAGTAATCATATCTTTTCATTCACTGTATTAATCAGGTGAGTGATCGTATCAATTGTGGTGTTTACATATTTACCCCGGACATCTTTACTGCCATTCAAGGTGTATCCACTCAAAGAAAAGACAGAGGTTAGTGATACTCTTTGCCGCTCTGATGGTGCGTCCGGCTTGTTTCTGAAAGTTCGGACATTCTGTGCTTCACTGAGCTCTCATTTATTAGGGAAGATATATTTGATAAAAAATCGAGAATCAGTTTCTATCAATTTAGTATTAGTTGGTGATTGGACTTGCAAATGGTTAACTTGCGGAGCTTTTTCATAAACTAGTTCAGTAACATTATATATTGGTATTATTTCGGCTGAACTCAGTCACTCTGGCAATTACATCCTTTTTACTAGTTGCAGTTGCGCATCTGACTCAGTGAACTTTTCAAGTTTCTGATGTTTCAAAATAATGAAGCAAACATACTATAGCATTGTGAGTTTTCTTTCAGATAAATTCTTGATGAAAACTGCTATTCATTCTTACACGTGCCTGCTTGTGAATCAATTGCCATCATATGTCATATATATCATCTGTATGTATAATTATTGATTGTCAGTTATGTTAGAATCAATTGCAGTCCAAGTTTTACTCATGAATTTATAAGCAACTGCATACACATAAAGAAGTGTAAAAGACTCTCTTAAACTTACGTTCGGCAAATTTTATAAGAAAGCAGATCAACCATGAAAGCTCTTTCCAGAGCCCATGATTCTTCAGTTCAGCATAATACCTATTATCACATGGATGTGTTTCTCGTCATCAATTATTTGATTTTCTTATTTGTAGCTACCCTGCGGCGTATAACCAGCTTTGAAGCACTTCAACCTGGACACAGGTAAAAACTTCATATGCAACTCTCTGATTGTAATTTGCTGAAACATTCGATATCAGCAAAGTATTCTTGTGAATACTTTCTCTACCTAAAATGAAGGGCATTGCTCCGAAAATTTGGTGGAAAACAGCCAAGAAAGTTTTTTAATGTTTTTTCTGGAGAAATTTTTCACTATATAATTGTTCCATTTAAGCAGCTCAAGATGTCATTTCATAGTGATGCTCTTTTAAAGAGAATAAAACAAGATAAGTAATCTTGAAGTCTTGAGTCGATTGTTTTATGATGGTTTGGATGTTGAAAAAGATGGTAGAAAGCTAGAATGGATTTGGCTCTTTTGGGTAAAAAATAGAAAAAGAGCACCACACACTCGGTCTATATTTCGGAAAAATGTTGATAGTATTGCATAGAGAATTTTCTGAGATGAAACTTAAATTATTTTTTCCACTTCCATTTCTTATGCCAATTCATCGGCAGGAGTCTCCCGTCAGATTTTGTGAGATTGGATCAAGATATTCTATCACCACTTGCTGGGAAAAGGCAGTTATATGTATATGAAACCATGGATTTCTGGGAACAAATCAAAACTCCTGGGTGAGCTAAAGACGTTGTCATGTAAATGTCTCTCTGTACAGGAACCTTGTGTCTGTGAATCCTGTCTGACGAGAACTATTTGTCGTGCAGAATGTCCCTGAAATGTTCTGGATTGTATCTTGCCCAGTTCAGGTTCAGCTCACCCATCTCTTGGCGAGTGGAGACGGCATAAAGAAGGCTACAATCACAGGCAATGTCTATATTCATCCGTCCAAAAAGTTCATCCGACTGCAAAGGTAGTATAATGAAACATCACGTTTATTTACAGGCACTCTGTTACCCTTACTGGTTACGACTTATATAATCGGAATAAATCAACATCATCTCTCTCTCTCTCTCGCTTTGTAACAGATTGGTCCGAGTGTTTCAATCTCGGCTAATGCTCGGATTGGAGCTGGCTCGAGGCTTGTCAACTGCATTGTTCTTGATGATGTAGAGATCAAGGTACTATTCTCTCAAGTTGACGGATATGATTTGTCTTGATGCATATGTGATCATTTGCACTCATTTGTGTGCTTATGTTTATAAGGAAAATGCGGTGGTTATTCATGCGATCATTGGGTGGAAGTCTTCCATCGGAAGGTGGTCAAGAGTGCAGGTATTGCTTAGTCGTTTATTTGACACAGCTAATCATCTATGTGATAAACTGTCTAGAACGCAAAAATTGTTATATAATTGGTAGAGGGTTATGGGGCTCCTTTTATCGATAATAATTATACTAACACCCCATCAACTATAGGTACATTGTAAAACGACCTCTAATGCTCAAAACGGTAAATTACAAAAAACACCAATGTTGCTCGAAAAATTGCACTGACACCCCTCGTCACTGAACATATGACAGAGAGTATCAGTATAATGAAAACATTACTGACACTCGGTGTTCTGCAAAAATAGAGGTGGTTTTGTAGTACAAACATAGTTGACGGGATCTTAATATAATTGTCCCTTCTTTTTACATCGTCTTGATTAATATGATTCTGATAAAAAGTTGAAGAAAATGGAAATCTTGATGTTCGTTCAATGTCTCGTTTTACAATTCGACGTTTCTTGAACTTCTTCTACTTCTCCTCGTGCTATTCTCCCATTATTCGCTTTGACCATGTTGATATTCTTTCATGCACATTCGACTACTTAATCATCTCCATCATTGTGTTTCAGGCCTCAGGAGATCACAACGCCAAGCTTGGGATTACAATTCTCGGTACAGTCTGCACTCATTTTTCTTCGTCTGTCGATCTTTTCTCCCTCCCATTGAGCAATTACAGCTTACATACATTCATATTTCTGAACCAGGTGAATCAGTGACAGTTGAAGATGAAGTTGTGGTGATCAACAGCATTATCCTTCCAAACAAGACTCTGAATGTCAGTGTTCAAGAGGAAATTATACTGTAATATCATCTTTTGCTAATATGAGTTCACATCCTTGTTCATGTACATCTGTTGTGTCATGTATTTGTCTCATTTTCTCAATTCTTTATTGCTTTTTTTTTTTTTTTTTTTTTTGTCTCTCTGTGTGTATTATTAATTTTTAATTTTTTAAATTGATATTTTTCTAGTGGCAATAAAGTAAATCTGTCAAATTTTCATTCTGCCATACATACTATAAAATTATTAGGTCTATAATTAAATTATATTTCTTTTTTATATTTAGCAACTATGAGGAGATTTTAGAGTGGTTTTTGACTCTCATGGAAAATTGGAATTTTTATTTAATTTATGTTAGGGTACATTATAACTTGTAAAGAAAATTGAACCGGTGAAATTAAAACCAATTAAACTAATATATAAAATTCACTAAAATTAGAAATATTTTATGGGCTCTCAAGCTATCATTCCTAACAAGAACCCCCCCCCCCCCCCCCCCCCCCCCCCCAACACACACCAAAAAAAGATAAAAAAATTAAAGAATCATACAACATTCAATATATTCAAGTATTAAATACAAATAAAATATAATTATCCAAGATTAATTAATAATTTTGAATCAAAATAAAGACAAAACAATTATATCAAAACCGATTAAATAACCAAGATGGAATTGGCTTCCATTTTTTTGTTAGGCAAAATGGAAAAATACGGGTGAAATTCCCTACTTAAGTTTTTATTTTTTATGGTAGTAAATCAGCTATAGAGATCATAATCGATAATCATAACACCGATACAATCCTTCATAATGGATCAATGGTGTCGTTGCTGCTTTTTCAATTCAATTTGGAACAGAATTGGGTCAATTTAAAAATAAATGAATATTATACTTGCGATAAAGTATTAATATAATTTATATTTTAAACAAATTTTTTTTATTTAGAAATTAATATTTAACATCTAATATAAATAATTATCCATATATTTAACTAATATTTTGATATTGATATAATAATTTGTAATCATAAAAATAATAAATAATTATATTTCAATCATAAAAGCAAGAAAAAAAATAATTATAATTGTATTTCCAAGTTGAAGGCGTTTAAGTTTGCAGTGGTTCAAGTTTAAAGTTCAAACCACCAGCAAGGCGCGGTAGCTGACAGAAACCCCACCTCCGCCACCACCACCCTCCCCCGCCACCGCCACCGCTGTTCAGCTTCACTTTCACCACCAAGATATGAAAATCAATGCCACCATAAACATAGAGTGAGAAAGATTCATCATTATCTGAGCAATTGTGAAGACTGGGAGCATAATTTATTCTACTGGTAGAAAATGTCATCCAAAGAAACCTGCAGAACTGAGCTCCGTGCCGCCGTCCGCCACCTCAGCGACCGCGGCCTCTACTCCGCCTCCAAATGGTAAGACTCACAGGTCCTTCAAAAACCCATATTTCTTCACTTCGAAAATTTTTCGCCATTAACTCGAAAAGCCCACCTTTTGTTTGATTGATTTTCAAGATCTTTGTTTATTACTTGAAGGGCAGCGGAGCAGTTATTGGGAATAGAGCAAGACCCTTCGAAGCACACCCCGTCTCACACTAGATTCCAGCGCGGCAGCTCTAGTATCCGCCGCCGGTTCCGCACCGCCGGCGCGGCGGAATCCTCTGCCACCCCTTCCGGTGGGGTTTCATATGTTTCCACCCCGTCGATGGTGGGACCTGAGGAGTACGATTATGATCCGATTGATAGTGATTTTTATTTGCTGGCCAAGTCTTACTTTGACTGTAGGGAGTATAGGAGGGCTGCTCATGTGCTCCGGGACCAGACTGGGAAGAAAGCTGTGTTCTTGCGCTGCTATGCACTTTATTTGGTTGGTTTTTCTCACGGTTCTTGGTTATTTTGGTGTTCTAATGATTGATTTCTGGCTCTTTTTTGTTTAATTTTGCTGGTGGTTTGATTTTTACTCGAGTACGGAGTTTCTTTATGCGCTTCAAACCTATTGCTAGTAAATTTGGTGGATTTGCAGCTGTCTTCATGTGAATATGAATGTCCAAAAACCTTTGAAATTTGATGTGGCAAGACCATCTGTTCCACTTCACATAGAGTATGTCGGTGACATAGCGCTTTCATTTCTGTTTATAAATGATTACCTGAGAGGACTTTGTGTGATTTAGTGAGAATTCGAATCTCGCATTGAACATAACACAGGGCAATTGATGGACAAGTTCCAGTAATTTGCAGCATATAGAAAATGATAGTGCCATAGTGGTATATGAGATGGACGATTCTAGTAGAATGTTTTAGGGATTATTTAAGCAAGGTGAGTTTTGGATGAGAAAAACTGCCCCCTTTGATTGACTTTGGGTGGGAGCGTGTTGTGGTGGCTGGCCCTTGGACTTTGGTGCTTCATCCATGTGTCTCTAAAGTTTGTACACATCTGAATTAGATTGTGAAGAGGGCATATGCCATGATTATTAATATCAAGATCTCTGATAGAAGGCCTTTTCTTGATTAGTTGAAGAAACTGAGATGCTATCAAAATGCTCATAAGTTGCATAAATTCTTTACTATTACTTTGTTCAGTAGTTGGCACCTAGTGGATCTCAAGTAACATTTGAATCAGTCTCATACTAGATTGGTGTATGAGGACCCAAGATATGTTCTCAAATTACACAAAATCTGTAACCTTCAGTTGTGGTAAGAGTGGTTTAGTCTTTTGAAGGTTAGTCTATATGACACTGAACGTACTAGAAAGTTGACGAACTGAGAAAATGTTTCCACATCTTATGGTTTTGAAATTGATAAAAAGCATTTGTCCGTTTAACATGATTTGATTCATCCATCTTGAACTCTATCACAACATTATCTTATCCGTCGTCGATTAATTTTTTTAGTTCCAAAACAAATTATAGAGTCATTTTTTTTCTGATTTCATTGTGCTTTTAAGTTCAGGAGGTTGCATTACATTAGCTGAACTACTTTTCATCAGATAGTGGGTAAAACATTAGAAAAGTGCATTTTAATTACTCCAGTTAATACCATTTAGAAGATGGAGAACATAGTTACACTTTGTGCTTGAGGTAGTTGATGTTGTGGCGCATATTGATTTTGGTGTATCTCCAATGTAAGACTTTTCACACATACACAGTCCCACTGTTTTGTTTTTCATTTTTCTATTTGTTTTTCCCCCCAAGTAGCACACTGTTTTAATTTGTACACTTCAACACTTAGGATTACCTGATAAATAAACAGAAGTAATAGGATCCTAGATTACTCATAGACCCTGGTGGGCTTTCTGATCTTGAAGCACTTCCTCCTTCCAATTGAGAAAAATTAATAAGCTCATGAGCTTGTTAAGTCAATTGATTCTAATTGTCTGTTTGTACCAGCATGTACTTGTAACATATTGTGAGCGAAACAAGTTCACTCTGAAGCTACGAGTTGGCTGATTTTTTATCTAACAGAAGCAGTAGTAGTAAGGATAGTTTTAAATCAGATATTAAGATGCATGTTTTTCTAAAGATGGAGAGAAACATCATACCAAACTGGAAACCTGCTATGCTGGATAGAGCTATGCTTGTTTCTGTCACAGGGAGAGAACAATTCTGGAAAGCATCCTTTCGGGCTTGGCACTAAGTCATATTTCCTTATGTGATTTTCACAGCCTGATTACATTATTAGATTTCAATTTTCTCTTAGCATCTTGGTAGTCAACATGTTTGCTTTACACTTGCTGCACGGATCTGACTCTTTGTTTCCATCACTGGAGGACATTCCGGTGGGGAGCAAAAATAATCGCCTAAGTTAATTCATCTGATGCCTTTTGGTTCATGAAGGCTGGAGAAAAGCGAAAAGAAGAAGAGATGATAGAACTTGAGGGGCCTCTAGGTAAGAGCGATGCTGTGAATCGAGAACTGGTTTCTCTTGAAAGGGAATTGTCAACACTTCGCAAAAATGGAACAATTGATCCTTTTGGTCTTTACATATATGGTCTTGTCCTCAAGGAGAAAGGCAATGAAAATCTTGCCCGTTCTGTGCTTGTGGAATCTGTAAATATCTACCCCTGGAACTGGAGTGCTTGGTCTGAGCTGCAAACACTGTGCACCACAATTGAGGCATTGAACAGTCTTAACATTAATAACCACTGGATGAAAGACTTTTTCCTCGCCAGTGCTTACCAGGAACTCAGGATGCATAATGAGTCCCTGGCAAAATATGAATATTTACAAGGAACTTTCACTTTCAGCAATTACATCCAAGCCCAGATTGCTAAAGCTCAGTATAACCTCAGGGAGTTCGAACAAGTCGAAGTTATATTTGAAGAACTTTTAAGAAATGATCCTTATAGAATGAGGACATGGATATGTATTCTAATGTCCTCTATGCCAAGGAGTGCTTTTCCGCCTTAAGTTATCTTGCACACCGGGTGTTTTTGACTGATAAATACAGACCCGAATCCTGTTGCATTGTTGGGAACTATTACAGTTGAAAGGGCAGCATGAAAAGTCGGTCATGTATTTCCGCAGGGCTCTTAAATTGAATAAGAATTATTTGTCAGCATGGACTCTCATGGGTCATGAGTATGTCGAGATGAAGAATACCTCAGCAGCAGTTGATGCCTATCGGCGGGCAGTAGATATAAATCCATGTGATTATCGGGCGTGGTATGGTTTAGGCCAAGCATATGAAATGATGGGAATGCCCTTTTATGCACTTCATTATTTCAAGAAGTCGGTATTCTTGCAACCAAATGATTCTCGGTTGTGGATGCAATGGCTCAGTGTTTTGAGACCGAACAGCTCCACATGCTTGAGGAAGCCATCAAATGTTATAAACGAGCAGTGAATTGTAATGACAGGGAAGCCATTGCGCTACACCAACTTGCAAAACTTCACTGTGAACTTGGTCAAACTGAAGAGGCAGCATTTTATTACAAGAAGGATTTGGAGAGGATGGAGGCGGAAGAGAGGGAAGGACCGAATATGGTTGAAGCCTTAATGTTTCTTGCCCAACATTGTAAAACTCAGAAAAATTTTGATGAAGCAGAGGTTTACTGTACCCGTCTTCTTGACTACACAGGCCCAGTAAGTCATCTTAGATTCATTCATCTAATTGCAAATAGTGTATGCAGTCTGCCTATCACATAATAACTTTGAAATTTTATATAATTCCAACTTTATATGAATTCTCTATGCAGGAAAAGGAAACTGCAAAGAGTCTTCTTCGAGGAATAAGGTATGCAAGGGATGTAGTTGAGCATTTCCCACCCTAACTTTCTTCCATTAACTTGGTTGTGAAATCAAGAATCCGGAATCATGGAAGTGTAATTGACTAAGTCCCAGATTTTGGAACGCAGAGGACTTCTGGGACTTCATTGAGTGCGCAGCATAGGTTTATTTGGTAGTAGTTTGCTGTGTACTTGTTTTTATATGAGTCATTCTTAGAGTTTGATCCATTAAACTGGAAAGCATTTCCTTTTAAGGTCCATTCTTTTGTTGGACAAGCAGTGGAAATGAGCAGATTGAAGCATTCTGCTACATCAATCTGTTCATGATCCCAGACAATCCATTTGTATCAGCTCTGTTAATCAAAATTTCAATAATTTCTTTTTTTCCTTCATCATTAGTCATTGATTGTTTCTTCAAATTGTTGTCTCCAGACATTTGTGAAAAAGCATGCGGAAAGAACACAATAATCCATTCCAAAAAAGGGATATTTATACTCATTCCCCTTATTTATAGTAAAATTATACAAGCCATTCTTACTATTTTAAATAATTTCACATTTCCTCCCATCACTTCTGTTTTCATTACTTAAACTGTTGTCAACATAATGAAAACATCACTAATATAAGGTGTCTCCGTGACAACAGCATCACTAGTAGGGATTGAAAGATGTCACCAAATATTAGAGTATGTTTATTTCCGATTAGGCTATCAATTAAAGGGTAAACTGAAAAATATATCAGAGACAACAATAAGAGAGATTAACATATCTACATTTATTCATCACTTATTAAAAACAGGAGAAGGATTAACTTCTCCAGATTTGAAGGCACATATGAGTAGTGCAGAAAACCAATTATTACTAATTACATTGGGTTTAAACCTAAAGCTTCAGATGAGCTATATAGTGGTGAAGCAGACTAATGTGTTTGAGTTTAAGAAGAAGGTGGGAATTAAGCTGAATCAGGAACGTCGACGAGCGATTTGGCGTAGGGCTCACCAAGTGATTGACTGCTTTGCTTGCTAAATTTAGGTTCTAATTTATTTGGTTCGTTGATAACTTCGTACCGTTTGCCCTGGGAATCCCCTCCATATGGTAATCAAAGTTTAGAAGCTACACTGACCGATAGACCGTTTTGCTTGCTCATTCTAGGTTTTGGTTTATCTGGTTCGTTGATAACTTCATACCGTTTACCCTAGGGATTCCCTTCGTATGGTAATGATGGATTAGAAGCTAAACTGGCCGATAGACTGTTTAGCTTACTCAATCGAGGTTCTGATTTATTTGGTGTGCCGATAACTTCATACCGTTTACTCCGGGGATCCCCTCTATATAGTAATGATGGATTATAAACTACACTGACCGATAGACCATTTTGCTTGCTCAATCCAAGTTTTGGTTTATCTGGTTCATTGATAACTTCATACTGTTTACTCCGGGGATCCCCCTATATGGTAATGAAGGCTTAGAAACTACACTGACCGATAGACCGTTTTGCTTGCTCAATCCAGGTTCTGGTTTATCTGGTTTGTTGATAACTTCATACCATTTACCCTTGGGATCCCCTCTATATGGTAACGATGGATTAGAAACTACACTGACCGATAGACCGTTTTGCTTGCTCAATCTTGGTTCTGGTTTATCTAGTTCATTACCCTGGGGATCCCCTCCATATGGTAATGATGGATTAGAAACTACACTGATCGATATACCGATTTGCTTGCTCAATCTAAATTCTGATTTATCTGATTCGTTGATAACTTCATACTGTTTACCTTGAGGATCCCCTCTATATAGTAATGATGGATTAGGAGCTACGCTGAGCGATTGCCCAATGTGCCTTTCAGTAGTTGCAAGGTCGCCTACAGATGGGAGGATGCCATTGTAGCTCGTCTTCATTTCTCCAAGTTGTCGAGCTTCATATTCGTGCATTACCAACATCAAGTTCAATAAAATCAGGACGATCATCAAGACAGGCTTTTCCAAGAAACCCATTGTATGTTGTTGCTTAAACGTATTTGTGTGAATAGTTAAAGAGAAATGTGGTTGATGGCTGCTGTCTATTTATAGAGGAGAGATCATCAGGCAATAAATCGCAGTTACTATGTGTGTGCGTGTTTTCCTTTATTATTATTTTTTTGTTTCCCTACGAAAGAAGGTAATAGCACTGCTAGTGCTTGAGCGATATTTGGGTGAGTATAAACTTTTCAACCTATCTCATGAGATATGTTTTACGGTTTGAGAGCTTATAAAATATTACATTTAATTGTATTTATTATTTTGTATATTATGGGGGTGTCAAAATAAATGATTTTAAATATAGAGGTGGCAAAAGGTATTCCGAAGTTAATTTTTTTTTTTTTTTTGGCAATTGTAGGACTCTGGCCATTGAATTTTTAAAAGTGGCCATTTAGTCCTTTATTTATCTATTTTACGTAAATTTGGTCATTTAGCCTAATTTATGAATCTTTTGCTTTTTTGATAATAAAGACTAATAGTTCATCCTAATACTTTAAGTGTAGTATAAACAAATATTTTTTCAATAAAAATAAACTCTTATACCATTTTAGGTTAGTATTAGTTACGAGATGCAAAATGAATGGATATATATGAACTAAAATTGCTATCGAAAAGTTGTGTAGGGCAAAAATTGTCCATAATTGGGTCAAATGACTAAAACAAAGCAATTTTAAAAGTTAATGGAGAGTCCACGAAAAGACCACTTTACCTGCCACAAAATTTTCATCTATATGCACATCCTAAGAAACGAGGAGTGAAAAAGTAAAGATTCAATACTTACCTAACTTAGTTAGTTTAATAAATAGGACCTTCCTTCCTAATAACGGTTTATAAGCTTCAAGACCTCATCTTAACAAAGAGCATTTTCAAGACAAAATTGTGAGCCTCATACGAGGCCAGAGCGGACAAAACCTCACGTAACAGGGCACCAATGGAATCTTAAGCCGCATCATCATAATGTAGAACGGGGGAGAATTACACTCTCAATTTATAAACAATATATACCACGTATTTGATTTTAATTTTTTAAACAATCACCTCTTACACTTTTGGTTCGTAGAAACACTTCTTTTACAATTCTGGTCATCTGCATCAATTAACGGTTGAATCAGGTTAAAACAATCACGTTCCATACATGTGAGGCAGCTAATAATGCACTGGAAAAAAAATTTCATGTGATTTAACAGTCCATTCATAAAAATGACCAAAATTATATAAAAATAAAATAAAATCATTTTAAGAATAAAAATGTAAGTGTTGATTGGAAAATTCTTGCCCAAATTAGGTTTAACCGAACCAAACCAATCACAGAGCAAGTGTATATATTTGTTATGTAATTGGTTATTTTCCTGAGCTGTACACCAATTACATGATAAGTGTATTGTACTTGCCATTTAATTAGTTCAAATTCGACCGAACTAAATTCGAACAAGAATTTTCCTTGAAATCAAAACTATTATTCTGTGTTGAACACAAACGATAGCATCCCAACAAAACCACTCTCAACATCAGCATAAGTTAACATTAATATCATGATTCCATCATTCTTACACAAACACAGCACATATCTTACACACAACGCAGAAACCTAAGACAAACATTTCTGGTACAACATGAGCAACCATATCCTGGATTAAGACATGAGATGCATTTAGGTTATTCCCACTCGGATCCATACATTCAAGGCCGATCGACCATAGTTCTTAATTTTGTGGGTCAGTGAAGAAGCTGTTGATCGATGGCATGATTTCCGGTCGCCTGTTCCGAACAAATTTTCTGAGAGCGTGTTCCGAGTACTTCTGTCCCTCTGCAAAGTTTCCAACACCCGGCAGCCTACCTTCCTTGTTCACCCTGTTTATAACGACTATTTTACAGGTTCTTATATGGGATGCAACATGCATGCTATATCAAGAATTAGAGTATCATTGGAGCGTGGAATTTGACTCAACATTATAGTTTAGCCCTTCAGTTGTAGATCCAGTTTATTATCAGGGGAAACATTTAATATTACAATATTTTACGTATAGGATCATAGTATGAACAAATGACACATGTATTATAAAATTATATGCATGTCATCAAATTTAAAAGGTAAAAGTTTCATTACAACATTAGGAGAAGCAAAAGGTTTCATAAGGAACTAAAAGAAACTATCATTTTATTCATTCCCATTAAATTAAAAATTGAAAAATTTTCACAGTTCTGATGAAAAAAAACTTAGATCCATAAAACTAACACACTTAAAAAAAAATGAGGTTGTATTCAAATTGAGACAAGCACAATTTCAAAGTTGTAATATGCAATAAACAGTTTTTGGCCCTATATAGGCACTAATTCGATTTTGGTCCCTAAATTCGCATTATCGATTTTGTTCTCAAACTTTTTATTTTTTTTTTTTAAAATTAGTCCGAATGTTAGTTTGATAATCCATTTAATGGAAGCGCCACGTGTAACGCAGGATGAGGCCAGTTTGGGAGGGAAAGATTGGCCTCTTCTCTCGCCTGTATGATTAGTGGTTGGTTATATATTATTTTTTGTGATTTTCTCATGATTTTGGTGCATTTTGACCCGACAAAAAAATTAAAATAAGTGCAACCTCTTCCAAATTCCAACAAGTCCACAAAATCATCTTTGATTTTTGACCTAATACTAATTTTTAAAAAAATTTAATATTTATTTAAATATATTAAAGATTTTGACTTTGTATTTACTCAGAATCTTGTTTTCAAAAATTGTATTTCGAGAAGAGCATTTATACGTGATCCGAAATTACATTTCATTTGTAATTTTAAGTATAATTTCGGATAACGATAGATAGAGAATGAACTATATATTATTATCTAATAATAGTTCATCCCACGTGTTAGACTTGACAATTTGTTTGACCCAATTTTTAATTTTAAACTATTAAAAGATATACTTTTTAAAAATAATACTTTCCTAACTTTTTAAATAAGTAAACAATTTAATTATAATCTTGAAGATAAGATTTTGATAAACATAACATAAATATTTAATATATTAAAAATAAATAATGTGTCTAATCAATAAGATTTTTTTTATAATTAAAAAAATCAATTATAAATCTTAGAGATAAAATTTGGATAAATACGAAATAAATACTTAGTATATTTAAAATATGATGTTTTTTAACCAATAAGATTTTCTCTTCACAATTAAAAATATTATATAAAAATTAGTATTTGTTCAAAATTAGCTTGATTTTTTGGTTGACCAACATCAAGGTAATTTTGATGTTTGCTCGACTAAAATCAAGCTAATTTTCATCAAATACTAATTTCTAATATTTTTTATTTTTGCAATTGTCAAGATAAAATCTTATCGGTTAGAAACATCATCTATTTTAAATATATGAAGTATTATTTCGTATTTATTCAAAATCTTATCTTCAAAATTATAATTGATATTTTTAATTAAAACAAATTATTAATTAGAAACATCATATGTTTTAAATATATAAATATTTATTTTGTATTTATCCAAAATCTTATCTCCAAGGTTATAATTGAATTCTTTAGTGTTAAGAAAAACTTTATTGATTAGAAACATTATTTTGTATCTATTTTAAATATATTAAATATTTATTTTGTACTTATTCAAAACATTATCTCCAAAATTATAATATTAATTTAATTTATATTTATCTAAAAATTACCTGATGATCATGGTCCTCATTAAATATGAATTTAATCAAAAACAAAAAATTACTCTATATCTCTTCATTTATTACAAAATCATGGAATTCAAGAGAAAATCAAATTTCACTGTGGATTTGATTTTTCTGTTCAAACATTGTAATTGTGTCGTTTGGTTGTTTCTTGAATTTCATGATTTTGTAGACTTTTTTGTACTTTTTTTAAACCCAAAATGCACGAAAAATTAGAGAATTATCATAAAAGAATATAAAAAATAAATGAGGAAGTGACAATTTCCTAACCAACCACCCGTCATAAGTGGCTAAATGAGATAATTTTTCCGTCCAAACTATCCTCACTGCATTTCCCGTGAGATCGCGTTAATTTGATCGATCGAACTACCAACCGGACCAATTTTGCAGAAAAATAAAAAGTTTAAGGATCAAAATTGAAAATACAGAATATCAGGGACCAACATCGAAGTAGTAGCTATCTATAGGGACGAAAAAATATAAGTAACTCCATAGAAATCAGTCTATTTCACATTGAAGCAAACAGAGAAAGATGTATACCAGTTCAGTTTTTCCCTCTAAACACCTCCGATTAACATGAATTTTTGTAGAGAGAGAAAGAGTACCGGACTTCAGGGTTGATGCAGATGTTGCGAACGAGCTGGAAGGTGCAGATTCCGACAGCAACCCCCATAGCTGCAAACAGTGGATACACCTATACATACGCAGCAGCGTAATTAGAAATACGTCAGAGAAATTTTGCAGTAATTAAAACAGCAAGAACCTCAGGCCTGATCCAGCGGCTGTGAGCCATCTTCAAGCTTTTGAGAGATGATTGGGGGCAGAGGAGAAGAGTGATTGATTGATGTGGTTGACGACGAATGCTTTCTTTACTAATTGTTTATTTATTTGTTGTTCATTATTGCTTCAAATGTCTTTTTTTTTTTTTTTTTTTTCTTTTTACAAAAAGTGTGGCATAATTCTATATTATTACAGTGTAGATAAGGTTCTTGGAATTGGAGAAGACGAGAGCTGATTGGCCGTTTGGTAGGAATGGTTGGTCGGCCCTGGCTCCACACTTTACCCAATTGATTGTCTGCCAAGTCGAAAGAATATGGGCAGAATTGCATTTACGGCCCTCTTGGATAAGAGGTGTTGCACAATTAGTCCCACTTTAGAAGGAAATTGGTACCCCGTCCTAAAAGGCATTAAAAATAGAAGGAAATTGTGCACGTGAGCTGCATATACTCGATTAATTAATTTTTTTAAGGGTAAAATTGCATTTTTAGGTTCATAAGATTAAAAGTGTTGTACTTTTAGTCCCATATGTATTTTAATAGCTTGATTTAATTAAGTTGCTTTAATTTTTATAAATTATAAATTAGTAGTACTGAAACGGATTGTAGTTTTAATGTATATAACAACATATATTTTGAGAGATTTCATATTTTAAAATTTTAGATCCAGTCTAGAACCAATTCACAGGATCCCATATTCGAGAAAGGTCAAGTTTAGAATCTAAGAAACTATCGGCAAGTCAAGTCCCAGATATTGACAAACACACGCATTCCAAATATGGTCATCGTCAATTAATGATTGGGAATTGCCTGCCGGAATGAAAGAAGAGGACCTTGATCTTGAAGTGATGCCTGGAATGACAATGCATAGGAAGAATGCCCTTTGTCTTGTGGCCAAGCCTGTGTATGGTGGCTAGGGTAGTAGTTATGATCCAAGTGACCTCTTTGAAGTTATAATTTGGTTATATGGATCCTTTATTTTATGATCATTTATAACAAATTAATGTGCAGAATAGCAAATAAATAGTGTAGATTTTACCTTACCCTATACACGGACACCTAAATTTTGAATTTTTATAATCGAATAAATATCTTGCTCATTATGCCATCTAAATACAATAAAAATTATTTGCATCTCAACTCCCCAAATCAAGAATAACAAAAATTAAGTCACGATACAAAATTTAGGAACCAAAATCAATTTGGACCCAAAGTATAGGGACCAAAAAAGGTGTAATTTTCCCTTCAAAATTCCAATGGTTAACATTCAATAAATATGGTTGAACTTTACTTATTTTTAACTCATAAGATTGATAATTACTGATTTATATTTATTTTATTACATTTTGAAATTTTTAATTTGCAAATTTTGGTCATACTTTTGATTTTTTTGTAACTTTTCAAAATGAAAAATATAGAGACTATTCATTTTAAGTTGTACTTATTTATTATTATATTTACAAGAGTTTAAAATTTTTATTATTCACATAAGGTAATTACATTATATTCAGCATACAAATATATATATATATATATATATATATATATTTCTCATCTAAAAAATAACTTATTTGATAATTTTATAAAATTAAGTGACTAAAGTAATTAAGAAATAAAACATAAATTAACCATTTGAGCCTCCAAAATGTAAAACTTAAGGTGCAGAACGGGTTGGGCCTAGGAACAACACGAACCGTTCGAAAAAGCTCGACCCTGGACCAATTCATTATTGTTCATGACCGGTCTTGGGCCTTTATAAGTGGGCTCCAATTAAGTCAATTTTTTAACTCGAGCTCAAATCATGAATCGGCTCCAACCCAGCCCATCATAGGCATGCATATGCTTGTTTATTTTTTTTAAGATATTGAGGTTTTCTTATAAATAATTACTTAAATTTATAATTATCTTTTGAAATAAATAAATAATAAATTAAATAACTCAAAAAATTATGTATAAAAAGTAATAATTAAGAATATATAATGAACTTTATAGGCCCAACACGCTCGACCCAGGCTTGATCTAGGACCAGGTGGTCTTGGGCCACTAGACTGGGCTGGCCCAAGTATTGATTTGTAAGACCGGCCCAATCCCAAACGAGCTTGGGTCATACTAGCCCATTTTTTTATTTGTTCAATTCGAGTCTGGATTGGGTTAGCCCAACCTGATCTACTGTGCCAACCATATTTTTTTCAGAAAATGGTCAGACGGACCATAGGCAAAAAGTTTTAGTGATAAATTTAATTATCATTATTTATATATATTTAGTGACAATAATTTTATTTTGTCATAATAATAAATTTTAAAATTTTAATAGTGATAATTATTTTATAAAAATTATAACTAGCAAGAATTGGTGACAAAATATTGTTCATTAAATTATCAATATAATCATTAGTGGCACATGCATAGTGACAGCGTTGTGATAATAATCACTTATTATCACTCTATTGTATTGTCACCATATATATGTCACTAACTATCTATAATCACAACTTTATACACAGCTCTCGTTACTAATAATTATATAATGACAAGATCAAAATTGTTTCCACTTAAAATATTTTTTTTTTTTTGACAACTTGAAAATGGTACTTAACATCTTGTGACTAATAGTATATTTTTTGTAGCCAAAGTCAAGAAATAAATTTCAAAGACCAGTTATATTATTTATCTTTACTTTAACCTCAATTTAAACTATAAAATCTTTAAAATTTTATATTCTTTTTTATTTATTTTATACTTAAATAAATATATTTTAAAATAAAATTATTTATTAATCATTGTCAAATGACTCAAAGAATTTATCTTAGAAAGATAAATAATAAATTATTATCAATATTTTCACGTCGAAGAAGACGACAAACAAAAAAATGGGTTTTCTATTTTTTTATTTTTTTAAAATTAAGAGGGAAAAACTGGAAAACAAGAAAATTCCTCCAAAATTTTCTGTCTCTTGTAATGATTTTTTTTTTTAATAAAATCCGTTATTTTCTCTCTCTTACCCAAAACTCTTATAAGCATCTTCAATTCAAAATTGTCCACGTGGCGTTAATCAATATAAACAATAAAAAATGAAACATACAATAATAAAGGATCCCATCCGCTATTACATATGTAATCGAAAAAATATTGTTGTTTGAATCCAACCCAACTACCGACAATAATTGTGCCCTATGATTACCATCAATACCAATAATACCAATCCCGGTCCCCCCCCCCCCCAATTTGAAAGTTTCAGTCTCACAGTTGAACTTGGATTTCTTCTTATTAACTCCTCACAATTTTTCCTCCATATTGTCTTGCAACAGATTAAGAGCTTATTACTTGTTTGAAAAAAATACATTTAGTACATTTGAGTTTTATTTTTGCCTAATAAATAGATTTTAACAGTCAAAATCTCTCGAATTTATTGATATTAACTAAAAAAAAATTGAATGAAAATTGGTAATAACCATTGATTAACTTATCAATCACTCATTGTTGATCAAAACATATCTTTTATGACTATACTACTCCTGTACATCTTCTAGCGTTAAAGCATATGAGAAAGTATATCTTCTTCCTTATAAGAGTAGATTGGCCAGAAAAAAAAAAAAAAATTGTTTAACATGCAATAAGTCAGTAATAAACCAATCAAGGATAAATATAGATTTTCATCCAATTTTTTTGGTAATATCAACAAATTCAATAAATTTTACAAATAAATGGACTTATTTGTTAGACGAAAGCAAACCTCAGTGATATAATTTTTCATACCATAAAAAATTTATATATAATTACATCAAACCTTAAAAAGAGCAGTGTAATTTTTCCTTAATGAAAACCTATTTGGGACAATATGTAGATGCATCATGATTTGATTATGAGAAATAATTTCGTCCAGATCTCCATCTCCATAAAATAATGTTGACGCATCATTTTTCTTTGAGTGGTTTGGATTGTGGTAAGCCAATTAAAAGATTGTGGTATGTTATTAATCGATATCTAAATATAAGATTTTGATATATCTTGATTACATGTGCATTACTATCAAGTGGATTGTATTATTTCCTTTTGTGAAAAGTATTATTTATGTTTTGAATTTAAATATATCGAAAATAAATTTTGACATTTAAGTTTATGGGAACTAAAATACAAATAAACCATCAAATTTAATACAAAAAGAACGATACAAATGAAAAAATACTCACATAAATGAATAAATTACTCTTTATTACGAATATTAATAAGTACTTTGTTCGTGATATAGGCAACGATGCAGAATAACAAGATTTACATATTATAATGACTAAAATATGATAAATAATATAATATTTGATAATATTATCAAAATGTATAATTAATATATATATACTTAATAGCAACGGCTTTCTGACAGCCACAAACCATCGCAATTTCTGATGGCTTTTCCGATAGATCATTCAGTCACATTTTTCACGGATATCAATTGCCGACACGATTCCCATGTTTAGAATTGCGATGGATTTTCAACAGGTAATAAAGTGAACAAGTGAAGTGCAAATCTATGAAAGAGTACAAGGTGGTTGGGAAAAGCTTGAATGGTAAGAATATATAATTATTTTGGTGAGTATATTATTAATGTACCTATAATTTCGGTTAGCTAATGTTCTGAGACTAGTGTTATAAGGGGTCCTATTTTTTTGGGCGTAATAGTTTTCCACCTCAAAGGTCATGCTTTTGTCCCAAAGTCGCGGCTTTACTATGATTCTTCTCCATTTGTGATTTTTACAAATTTTGCAACAAGTCAGGACTCAAATGATAAAAAATATTTTGACTGAAACATGTTCTTTAATTAAACCACATACATCGTTTGTTACAACAAATTAGTTCCCATACAATATCGATCTCTTCTTAGTACCGCAACTGCATTTCTAATCCTCTCATTACATCTTCCACACAAACAACATTACTCAAATTAGGACCAAAAATATCTTCAAACTTTGTATTTTTTGAAATTTCTGAGTGTATCATTCTCCAAATTTCTCATTTTTCACGATAGGCGAGGAATAATTTGATTAGCAGGTTTACACATAGGTGGGGTATGCCATACAAAGTAGCCACACTCTCATGCAAAATCTTGAAATAAATCTTTATATTATAAACTAACATGAAAATTGAAGAAGCATCTTACCCTATATTTTCATAACCAAAAAACCTTCATCTTGGGATTACACCAATCCAAGAGCATCATATTTTGGCAAAACGGACACGAAAACATGTAACAACAATCATTTATCTCAGTTCTAACTTTTAAGTTCGTCTCAATGTATTGTTGGCTACTAACAGAACAGTCCTTAAATGCAAGTCGACGACTAGCATTTTAGGCGGAAATCTAGCTATAGTACTTTTCCTTTCCAAAGAAAAGAAAACAACTAATTTGACAAGTTTATAAATTTAACGGGCTAAAGTGATGAAAACAAACTTAAGTTAATCATTTTAATTACCTTCCCAAAAATCAAAATTTGGATATATTTTTTCAAGCAAATAATGACGGACCAATTTGAGAGAAAAGTTAACTAATAATTTCAATTAAAAAATTATACCTCCGCGCAGCGCACGAGTTAATAAAATAGCATTAATTGAATATTAAAGCATGGGGGGAGTGGGCAGAAAAATGACTCCTCTACATATATATGCAATTAGAGAACAAAACCATACATTTCTTTAATGCATGCAAATTGCAACTAACCTATATATATATATATATATATATATATATATATATATATATATATATATATAATTTTTAACCCTCAATAAATATTATATTAATTATGCAACCATCATTACCATACCCTTACTTTTTATATATTTCCTTATTTACATACTTTAATATTTTGTAAATTGTGGGATTAAAAATAAGATTGGCCATATCTGTTGGGACCAAAAGTGCAATTTTAACTGATCATTATCACACGCCGGAGTGGAAAGTGACATGGGAACTTTTAGCCATTGGAGAACAAAACCACAGGAATCTGATTTCCTTAAACAAATATATGAACATGATCATGGGATTTTATTCCTCGTACGTACACCCCGCGTTGATTGCCAGAGATATCACCTCCATACGGTATTCCTCGTACTCCCCCTAACTACTACTTTACACGTATTTCTATGTTTATACTATTTATTAAGGAATAACAATTGAATAGGGAAAAAATAAATTTTAGTCCAATAATTCATGGAGAGTAACTTTTGGTTTTATAAAAATTAATTTTTAAAATTTATTCTTGTAATTTTAAAATTTTGATAATTATAATTCTTTTTTCAATCAATTTAGTCGGGAATTGTATGTGACTCGCACATAACCTAATTAAATTGTAATTTTAGTCCTATGACTTAAGAAATTGTTAGCATTTTATTCCTATAATATGGAGAGTTGGTATTTTTTATCCTGCATGAATTGATTTACAGGACTAAAATTATAATTTTATTGGATCATGTGAAAGTCGGACACAATTTTCTTTGGCCAAAAAATGACTAAAATTGGTAAAATTATAAAGTTATAGAATTAAATTATAAAAAATAATTCGTACAGAATAAAAAATGACACCCCCTATATTACATAACTAAAATTATATTGTTTCCGAATTGAGGAAGGGATATAAAATTGTATTTAATTATAGGGTAAATTACAATCACCTCACCTGAGTTTGGCATAATTATAAATACTTATTTATTATTTAAGAAATTATAAATAACTTATAATTTTAATGTATGTCTAACAACCAGTCCATTCTGTTAGAATATGTTGGGTTTCTATCTAATTTTATGATGAACTGGTCAAAATCTCCTTTTAAATTATAAATTATATTTTTATATAATATTTTGAATTTTTTAAATATTTTTATGAACAATATTTTCTATGGAATATTTTATATAACTTTTAGAATAAATATTCATTCCATGAACAAAAAGAAAAGAAAAAAGATGTGAGCTCGCTAGCCAGCTTGCGAGCTCACGAACAGGAAGAACTAAGCTTGAGCTCGAGTCGAGCTCGAATGCGAGCTAGCACACAAGCCGGCTCGACTCATCTTGCATCCCTAGTTTAAGGGCTACATAATTATTTTTTATTTGATAGGATATTGTGTATAATTTTTTAAATAATAAAAAAATATTTATAATTATGTCAAATTAAAAAAAAATAGCTGTAATTTATCCTTAATTATATCTCTACAATCTATTATGTTATACGTACAATAAACTGCGGTCATTAATTGTCTTTTGAAAGATAAATAATATAATAAAATTATTACTATTAGTGACAAGCTTTTTATTTCATCACTATATAATTAGTGATAAAATAATTTTATATAAAATTATCGCTATATATAATTAGTGACACACATAGCATGATAATATAGTGACAATGAATATAAATGCGGTTATATTTGTGTTGTCACTTTATCTACAGTGACAATTTAATTGATAATTCTTTTTCACTAATTATTATATCGTGATAACATCAAATTATTATTGCTTAAAATATATTCTTAATGACAATTCTAGAATTACCTATTATTTTTGGATGTAGTGACAAAGGGATACTTTGGCACCATTCACGTGTGACCAAACCCCAATCAAAAATTAATACACTTAGGGCTCGTTTATTTTTTATGATGGAAATTAAGATGAAATAGATAATTTTATGATTTCAATCATGTTTTTTTATCACAATTAATGATGGGTCAACCACATTAATACCGAGTTTCGATTAAATAAAGTAAACAAAAAATAGATCTTGATACAGGGATATCAAGACCAATTAATCCCTTTTAATAAAAGAGGTCTTATTGTCAATGAGGCCTAACTTAGTCGGCGAAGTTGAGGTTTCATGATTTTTGAAGTCATGGGTTCAAACTCTGTCAGGTATGTGAGATCTTGTCTGCTATATAGCAGCAATTAATTTTATTAATATATAATTTTAAAAAAAATACTTATATCACATAATAAATATTTATAATGAATTTAATTCGATTAAACATAATCTGGAGATCCACACCGCAGTCCCATAAAATCTATAAATACGTAGAAATGAACCCAACAAAACCTCAACCATTCAAAAAAATGTTGCCAATTCTTGTGCTGCTAGCTCTGCCCATAATCCTCATTCTCTACTTCCAAAAACGCAAACCAAAACATGCCGGAAACCTTCGTCCGCCGGGGCCTCCAGGGCTCCCTTTCATCGGCAACTTTCACCAATTTGATGCCAAAAATCCCCATACGTACCTACAGAGCCTTTCCAAACAGTATGGCCCTATCCTGTCCATGAAGCTCGGATTCAGGCCGGTTGTCGTCATTTCCTCGGCAAATGTAGTCAAAGAGATCATGAAATACCACGACTTAGCTTTTTCAGGCAGGCCTACGCTTGTCGGCATGCAGAGGTTGTCCTACAACGGCCTGGACATTGCGCTTACATCGTACAACGACCGGTGGAGGGAGATGAGGAAAGTTTCAAATCTCCATCTCTTTAGCGCCAAACAGGTACAGTTTTTTCGCCCTGTTCGTGAAGACGAAGTTTCCATGATGATCAAGAAGATTTCCAGGGACGCGTCCCTGTCCAGGGTTACGAACCTGACTCAGACAGTAAATACTGCGGTGACCAACACAGTCTGTAGATTGACGCTGGCGAAAAGCAGCAAGGACGAAGGGTTCGCAAGGCGTACCAAAGAACTTTTCGATGATGTTCAGGGCGCGCTAGTTGCATTCTGCGTGGAGGATTATTTTCCTTTACTGGGATGGATTGATAAGATCTCCGGAACTCGGGAAAAGCTGGAGAAGACTTTCAGGAAACTGGATTCTTTCTATGAAGAAATTATTGAGGAGCACTTGGATAAAAACAGGCCTAAAGCAATGGAAGGAGACATTCTTGATATCTTACTTGGGCTGATGAGAGATGGATCTTCTTCCATTGCTACTATGGATCATGTCAAGGCAATTCTAATGGTAATTAAACTTGTCCATCTTTACAATCTTTCTTTTCCTTCATAACATACTTATTAGCGGACAAAATGGCAAGTGTCATTTTTAGTCCCATAAAATTTATAATCATGCATTTTTAGTCTAAAAAAATCATGTATTTTGTGATTTTGGGACTAAAAAAATATTGTGTTTTTTGGACTAAAAAGTCTCAAAATCACATGTTTTGGAACTAGAAATGCATGATTTTGAGTTTTATGGGATTAAAACCGTCATCTGTCATAATTGTGGTATCGAAAAATATTCTACCATAATTTTATGAGATTAAAAACACATTTTGCCCTACTTCTTATATCCCATTTTTATATAACATTTTAGGGATAATTTCACTTTTTGTTCTTACATTAGTTATTACATCAGTTTTGGTATCCCATATTCCAATTTTAGTAATTTTGGTCCGCAAGTTATTCCATTTTAAAATAATCAAAGTTAGTTGTTGACTTTTCTTTTACTTTCAATAATCAAATTGTAAACTATTCAATTTTTTTAATGTTTATTGTTTATTTATTATGAAAAAATCGGGTCCAACATACGGATGTTATTCCAAGAAATAATCATCCTTTATAACTTGTTCAATTGCATTGCAGAACGTCTTAATAGCTGGAACAGATGCAAATATAACTCTTACAACATGGGCAATGACAATCCTAATGAAGAATCCAATCCCAATGAAGAAAGTGCAGACAGAGATAAGAAACTTGGGAAAGAAGGTTTTGATAGATGAGAATGACATCGCATCACTTCCCTATCTAAGGGCAGTCATAAAGGAGGTCCTAAGACTGTACCCACCAGCTCCACTTTTAGCCCCCAGAGAGACTTTGCAAGAATGCACCGTAAATGGCTACCAAATTCAGCCCAAAACATTGGTACATATCAATGCATGGGCCATTGGTAGGGACCCCGAGATCTGGAAAGATGCTGACGAGTTTGTGCCAGAGAGATTCTTGGACAGTGAAATCGACGTGAAAGGCCATGATCCGGAGTTGATCCCATTCGGGATAGGGCGAAGAGGGTGCCCGGGGATGATGATGGCAATGGCGATGGTGGAGCTTGTTCTTGCCAATCTTTTGTATGCATTTGACTGGGAATTGCCTCCCGGAATGAAAGACGAAGACTTAGATTTTGATGTGGAGCCTGGACTGACAATGCCCAAGAAGAATCCCCTTTGTCTTGTGGCCAAGCCTGTCCAATTCTAGACTAATACTATAAGTAATTCTGCCGTTATTGATGGAATGGGTGTGCTTTTCTGGTAATGAATAAGGGTTATATGTCAGTTTGGATCTTTTATTTTAAATTAGTATTTTGTGTGTATTTAATTTCTTGTTTTTATGCTATTTAGGTAAAGAAAAATATTAATTTGGAATTGAGAATCCCGAGTTTATTTGCTTGTGCTATCTTGATACTTACTAATATCAAAGTGTGACCGGTTTGGATGATCTATTTATATAAATCATTATATCTTTTAGATAATTGCAGAAATTATTTCTTACAGCCAAAAAATAGGAGTAGTTTGTGTAGTGATACTAACATTTTTAGGAGGTGTGTAATTTTTCAAAAAAGTAAGAGGTGGTTTGTGTAAGTGATAATGATACTTTGGTAGATATATGTACAGTTATCTAAAATTAGGAGTGATTTGTATAAACAGGTCATTGATCAAAGAGTATAAATGTAATTATCCCTATTTTTTATCCTCAACTTTCTTTTGACTTGTGAAATTTAAAAGTATATACTATATATAACTATCTAGATGAAGTTAAGAAATTTTATCTTTGGAAAAATGTATACATTGATATTTTTTATATTAAACACTACCAAAAAATCAAAGAAAAAAAAACAATTAGTTATGATGGAAATTTGCCATGATTTCTAAGAAAAATTATGACGGTACATCATTATCACTTTCAGTCAAGCATTCTTATTTTTCCTTCAATCTCATTTAAGCTGACTTAAACATTGGAGAGTCTTTATTGTAAATCATCTAACTAAGCCTAACGATCTGCTCTTCTTTCTCAGCCTCTTCAATATGAATTACTTTTAGAACAACATCAATCCCCGCCCCGAATTAATACATATATTGTGAATCCGCAATTTAACTATAGATCATAAAATGTTGAATAAGAAAATCTCACATCATCTTGCTTGTGTAAATCAGTTGTTTTGCTTTGTTTTCTTAGATCAAGATAGCAATAATGTCTATTTGCATTAAAACACTTGTGATTATGACTATAAGAAAATTAGAACACTTCTTAGACAAAACTACAACTTATGAACTATTAATTTGATCCAAGATGTATGAGAGTAAGTTAGCCAAATAATTGAATATTCTAAAACCATTTTATGGTGGAGAAGAAGTTACGAAAATTAAGAGATAATTGAAGAACTCGCCGTTAAACGACTCAATATTGAAAACGAAAAATAATAATAATTTATTTGTTAATGTATTGATAGAGTTTACAAGTATTTAGAAAAAAGAGAAAATGTCAAAAACGGTCCTTTAAAAGAAAATATTCCCAACTTAGCTAACATATCAAAAAAAATGGCTGAAATTATCGAGATAACTCAAAAAATTATGAAACTCGATCGATTTAAGATATCCTAACATGCAAGCAATAATGTCGTAAAATATTAGGCCGAAACAAAAAAGTCCGCATCTTGTTCTATTCATATTGAATTCAATTACGATACCAATATTATTCAGCGATCTAAATTTAAAATCACTTTCGTCGATTCTAATTTTTGAAGTGTTTTGCAACCTAAGATATATTCACTTTTTGGTTATTCAAAATAATCTGCATTTCGTAAAAGTTAAAATTGAGTTTTCGGCAAACCACACAATTTTATAAAATCAATTTTTTCAAAAATTTATTACTATAAAAATTACAAGAAAATCAAGTCTTCTATATAATTAATTATTCAAATATTGGGGGCAAACTTGATCTAAATAGCACTATCAATAAGTTTTAAGCCTAACTATTCCTAAAAAAATGTATGGCCATTTATGTATTGAAATGCCAAACTATCACCAAAAGGGGAATTAACTCTATCCTAATTAAATGAAGTTGGCCAGTCAGCCATACCTAAATTAATCGTATTGACAAGTACAATATACGAATAATATTATTGATATATAATTTTGAAAAATATAATTATTCATAGAATAAGTGTATTTACATTTATCAAATGATTGATGATTGACTATGAATAAACAATATGCGCAATTTCAACTAGCATGTTTAGGAGAAAAAGCATTATTGTGCTCCTTTTTTTTCGACATTTAAACTTAAGTAGAACTACATTCAACCAATTTGCTATACTGGAATTACGCATATAGAGGTTCTATGTTTAAATCCCAAGAAAATAACTCCACGACGAAAATTTTAAATTTTATATCATGTATAGCATTCGAATAACGAAATATTATCCAACATTACCACTGACGCCATTCTTGATATAATGGTGCCACTAATATAGTTCAATCTTATTAGATATTATCAATTACGACTGCACATTAGGAAAATCATATGCATCCTTGACTATTCTCAAGTCTACAGAGGTCGATTCGTATCCGAACATCTTCCAATAGTTTGAACAACGATTCGGTTGTAAGTAACATGTTAATCACTAGCTCTTCGCCTCCATTCCTATGAAATCCTATAAATTCAGATGCGCCAAAATACATTAAACCAGCTGAGATGATGGAGTTGCATCTTCTGCTGTTGGCTCAGCCAATAATCCTCATTATCTACCTCCAAAAGCAGAAAGCTAAACCTGTCAAAAACCTCCATCCACCGGGGCCTCCCGGGCTCCCATTCATAGGTAATCTGCACCAGTTTGATGGCCAATTTCCCCACAAATACCTGTATAAACTTTCCAAGCAGTATGGCCCCTTCATGTCCATGAAGCTTGGATTCAGGCCAGTTCTTGTGATCTCCTCAGCAGACATGGTGAAACAAATCATGAAATCCCATGATATCGTTTTTTCAGGCAGGCCTCATCTTGTTAGCCAGCAGAGGCTGTCTTATAACGGCCTTTTCAGGCAGGCCTCATCTTGTTAGCCAACAGAGGCTGTCTTATAACGGCCTGGATGTTACGTTTTCATCATACGGAAACAAGTGGAGGGAGATGAGAAAGATATGTATTATTCGTCTTTTCAGCCAAAAGCAAGTTCATCGGTCTTTTATCCCAGTATGCAAAGATGAAGTCTCCAGAATGATAAAGAAGATAGCCAGAGACGCCTCTCTGTCCAGAATCACCAATCTGAGTGAGATGGTTGTGTCATTTACTAGTAACACAATCTGTCGAGTAGCGTTCGGCAAGAGGTGTGACGACGATGGTACCATAACGAGCCGGTTTTTCGACCTGATGCATGAGACTCAGGCCTTGGCAGGAGGTTTCTTTGTCGAGGATTATTTGCCTTGGTTGCGATGGATTGACAGGGTATCAGGAATGGCAGGCTGGAGAAAAATTTCAGGGACTTGGATTCTTTCTATCAAGAACTCATTGAGGAGCACCTGGATTCAAATAGGCCAAAATCAATGCAAGGGGACATTCTTGATTCCTTACTCGGGCTGAAAAGAGAGGGATCATCCTCAGTTGATCTAACTTTGGAGCACATCAAAGCAATTCTCATGGTAATTCTTTGTCTTAAATTCTGAAAACTACACTATTGAATTTAAATCGTCACCCATATTGGCAAGATTTCACAGGAAAACATCAGTGTTTTGGGTCATTTTTTGCTCCTTATCTATGGGCTATATGTCTTTGGAAGTGGGGAACTTGGCTGATTTCAAGCCTACCTGAAACACCCAACTAGTGAAAATGTCCAAAATCAAGGCAAACCCTGGCTTTCTCTTTCTCCCTGTATTATTTATATACATAGAATTCTAAAATACTAAAAATCAAAGCATGATACGACATTTATTGTACTTAACAAACAATACCAATCATATTTTCATTTATTTTCAACACTTTCCGACTACTGTCAAAACATGATTTAATACCTGTAGTAACTTTTTGTCTTATCAAATAGTAATACCAGAAAGTAAAAACATTTCCAGCAATAATACCAAATACTATTATATTGTCTAATGTACTCTTTAAACACTCCAAAACTCAAATTCAAACTCATTTCCCGAATCATCCAAAGCAATTCCAATATTCCACATATTTCTGTTAAGAGTTTATTATCTCTCTTTTGTAGAATATATTAGCCGGTGGGACTGACACGGGTTCAGCTACCATAATTTGGGCAATTACAGCCCTGATGAAGAACCCTTTGATAATGAGGAAAGCAAAAGCAGAGATAAGGCAGCAGCTGGCAGGAAAGAAAGAGTTGATAGAGGAAGATGACATTGTAAAACTTCCCCTATCTAAGAGCAGTCATAAAGGAGACTTTCCGGTTGCATCCACCAGCTCCGCTTTTGGCCCCAAGAGAGACAATCGAGAAATGTAGTATAAACAGTTATGAAATTCAACGTGGAACTTTGGTGTATATCAATGCATGGGCTATTGCTAGAGACCCCAAAATCTGGAAAAACCCTGATGAGTTCGTACCTGAAAGATTCTTGGATAGTGAAATCGACGTGAGAGGGCATCACCCAGAGGTGATCCCGTTTGGGATAGGGCGGAGAGGGTGCCCCGCAATGTTGATGGGAATGGCAGAAGTCGAGCTTGGATTGGCCAATCTTTTGTACGCTTTTGACTGGAAATCGCCTCCTGCAATGAAGGAAGAGAATGTCGATTTTGATGGGCTGCCTGGATTGACAATGCACAAGAAGAGTGCACTTTGTGCTGTCGCCAAGCCTTCAATAGTTACTGGCATGTGAAATTCCATCTGCGTAGCTTTTGGCAGGCCTTCAGAGTATCTTAAGACACATCTTCTGAACAATATATGATCACAATTTACCCTAATAAAATTGTAGCAGCAGTAGGGACAGCCAGTGAGCTCACAGGTGAACATCTGAAACTTGTGAAGTTCCAAAGACATAACAGCGTCCAAGGACATCAATGTAATTCATCGGTACAAACCAAGGCAGGATCTCATTATTCATAGGTGAAAATATGTAATATAAGGTCTGCATTTTTACCTTCAACCTGGCCTGAATCTGTATTCTGCAGTGGGGCAGGACCTACAAGAATGCTCCACCAAAGTATTTCAAGGAGTATCCTCTTCCACATGTGAACTATTGTAAAATGCTCCAAAAATCAAGACATGAGATGCTGATTGGAAAAGAATCTAAAATTCAATGTCCAAAGAAAAACTGATACTATTGAAGTTAACATTAACACAATGACTTGCTTCATTCACACTCCAAGCAAGTGCCTCAAAGTTCCAATCAAAAAATTATTCTTACATTTTCTGATAATATCATCCAAATAATTTAGAAGCTAAGTAATCCTTAAAACATAGAATATGTGATCTACTTGCAGTGACCTTTTTGCTCTTTTAAAGCAAAATGCACAAAAATGACCAAGCGAGAAATGAACTCATCCAGCATCAAATAAGAATTGGCAAAATAAGTCTCTCAGCTTCACTGTTCGTTATAGTAAACTGCACTACTTACAAGAAGGTGCCAAAGTGAAAGAAAGGGAGGGGGAAAAAGGACGCACCAATACAACATCATGAGTATGCATCCACAAGAGGACCAGATTAAGTGCAGAACAACTAGTCTAGTTGAAATTCAATCACCATAAATCTATTCAAACCTCACATGGCCAAAACAAAGGCAACAGCTGTTGAATTAAACAGCATTTATTTATGTTATCAACCAACAAACAACATTGCAGACGTATCTATATCTAAAAGACAATATACAGAATCACTAGTATCTAAAGCAATCAGATATTTACAGAAGCATGCTTGTGCTACTGCAATTTTCCCTTCATTTTTCCATATCCAGCGCCGTTTTCAATCAGTAATCATATCAAGGCTACAGCCTTTCAGCATATTTTTCAGTAATAGTTATACCAACGTCCAGCTACAATGTAAGTTGAGGAAGCCACACAAAGTCATAAGTTTCCAAGACAGATCATATAAACTCACTCACATCATAACTGCTCAATGGATATCTTGAGTAGTAGCAAAAGATATATATTTCTACTCACGTCAGAGATTGAACAGAATTTCAAATATCTCTCGAGTCCAAAATTCCAAAAAGTACTTTTGAAAGCATATTACTCTAAAATTTCTGATTTTCTCATCATTATTTCAATTAAATCCCAAAAGACTACAGCTACAATGCAGAAAGAAAAAATCAAATACCGCTTTTTAGATCATCATCCAAGTATATTCTCATTGGCTGTCCCACAAGAAGAAACCAAATGAACACAGAAAAAGTGGCTAATCTCTCGCAGTGTTCGGAGAGTTTAAATTAGCATTTAGTCAAGACAGTCCAAAAGAGGCTCCTTAAATAATAATATTAGAAAGATGGAACTCTTTACGACACAAGGGAATGAAGTGCTAAAGACTAGTTGTATATGCTTTGCCGATCTAGTCTGTCCGAAATGCACCACTATGTTACTGCTCTACAGATTTCACCTTCTATGTTTCTCGATGACTTATTTAGAACAAAAGACTGATGGCCAGAGAATCATTTAAAACAATCTTGCTGTCGTGGAAATGATGGAGCCAAACAGCATGACAGCATTAGTCCCCTCCCCACCCCCCAACCAGAAAAATAACGAATACAGTCTAATCAGATTACAAATGCAACATAACCTGCCAGTTTCAGCAATACAAATAAACACTAACATTCTTTGTCTTGTTATTTACAAAGTACATTCAACTTGTTTAGAGTCAGTAACAGTGACCTTTCAGCTTTATCTGATAATTGGTTATATGCATGGTTAAACATTCAGGTGAAAATGCAAGATAATCATCCTTCATTCAGAATTTTAATAATCTCTAGTTGTGCTTATCTACAAAGACATCCTCCTTATTTCATCTTTCTCTAAACAGATCTGTACAATATATACATATTCTACAGCATCTCCATATGCTACAGTAATCACACTGGATAATTGAAAATCAGGAAAAGTAAAGGCTTGGCAACTCCGGGATATACTGTACTATTAGGAACAGCGAAAGAAATTTTCAGATTCACAGGAATCCCCTGATCTTCCTCAAAAGAGGGAATATATACGTCAAAAAATAGCCCTCCTTTATCATCAAAATGTCATAATTATATTAATCAAGGATTAATATATCATATTCAAGAAAGTTTATGCATAACTACATTCACCAAAGAACTAGATAGAACAGTCAAGAAGTTATATGTATTCTATTTCTTTATCAGATTTATCTATTCACATAATAAGTCTTCTACATCAGCACAAGCACATTACAGAATATGTTGACCAAAATCATGAAGAACTAGATTAATTCCTTTTGCTTCAGAACCAAATCTCTATACCAATATCTGAGGCTGCAAAAACAGTCTAACAGTAAGAACACATGCAAGACAAGCTGAGGAAAAGAGAGACCCAACATACAAGTTCAAGGAACAGAGACTCTTCTAAGACCTTGTGATCATGCTACAAGAACGAGGCAATCGAATTGTCAAGCTGCCTCCATCCAGTGTCGCCTCTCCCTCAACAGGTTCACACTCATACTGCTTCCTGCAGCCTGGACAACGCCCATCTTCCTCAAGAATTCTCTTGTGACAGAAAAGGCAGAGCCTGAACCCACATGAACAGGGGAGAAAGCTCGAGTCTGTGCCGTCTAAATCCTCAAAGCATATTGGACATGATTTGGGGATAGGACCAAGATTCTTACAGCCCCAAACAGATCCTCTGCCAAACCGCCGCTCCGAATTTAGGGGAAAACTATATTGCTTTGACAGATTGGGCAAGCTCTGAGGGCGATAGGCATCATCGGGCCTCCAAGCACAGCAATTCACCTGAGGCCTTTGCTTAGTAGGTCCTAACTCTGGGTTCACATTCGAAATATCAATCCCTGAAAACGACTGGTTGGCCACATCCACCTGAGAACCAAACTCTGCAGCATTGTCATGCTTCTTTGACGAAGGTGAGCCAAATCCTGAGTTAGGGCTATCCTGTTTCTGCTTGTTATCATTAGCAGCCAATGCATCAGCGACAGTTTCCCAATCATCCAAACAATCATCATCACCAACATCCCCTTCATCCTCACTCATGTTTCCTGAACAGAACCCATTACTACAACTGCTACTGCTTCGACCGCTGCTGCTGCTGCTGCTACTTGCAGTAAAATTGGCCCCAGAGTCGTTGCTGCCCAATACACTGCTGGTCTGGCTGGTCGGGCTGTTGGAGGGCAAGGACTCGGAGTCACTGTAATGATGCATTGATGACCCATCACCATAAATCTCCTCCCCACTTCTTGGCTTTATCTCCAGCTTCTCTACCGGTCGGCCCCTCTCATTCTCCAAATGCACTGCTGGCACTCTGTGTGCAACTCCTCCACCATTCACTTCCTCCTTACTCCCACCCTTATTTTTCACTGGAAGCACAGACATGAGACACCCCCATCACCAAATATTAACAAATACTAATAGAAATTTCCAAAAGACTGAGATACAAAGCATTAGATAGTGAACAAAAATTAAAATTAAAACTTAGATAAATATAAACCCGCAGCTATGGCAAGCATTGATATATAAATATTGTCTGCATAAGTATGTGTGTGTGGGCGAGTGACATATAGAGTTTGTATTGTGCTTGTGTCCAGCACAGAAGGAAAAAAAAAAACGCAAACCTAAGTCTTTTCACAAACCTTGAGAAAGCCACTGCTCGCGACGAGCATCAAGCTTGCACTGCTTCAATTTCGCCAAACGGTTTGCCTAAATTTCAAACAGACAAAAAAAGAATCTAATATCAGAAACTGACAGAAAAGAAAAGGACACAGCAAATTTACGAAGATAAAAAACAGAAAAGAAATAAAAACCTAACGAAATATCAATAAAAGGACAAGCACCAAACCCACAGATATATTGAACCAATAGATAAGATCAAAAACCTCCCCCAATCAAATTCAAAACTATTACCAAAGAAAGATAAAAATCTAACCCCTAATTCCCAAAAAAAATTAAAAAGAAAACAAAAATCAATCCAGACACACATGCAGGCATAATGCACGTCACAAGAATCTATGAAGAGATAACTCAAGAACTCAAAAGAAAACCAATACCCTCTTTTTCTTGGCGAAATCCTTGGGGTTAGATGAGGCCATGGCAACGGAGGCGTTGGGGATCGAATCAGAAATCATGGCTGAGTCAACTCGTTCACGAATCGGAAAAACCCTAAACTGATCGGAGATACGGGTAGAGAGAGAGAAATCGGCAGATATAGAGAGAGAAAGAAAAATGTGAGTGAGAGAGAATGTGGATAACGGAAACTGCTCTGCTTCGCTCGAACCCCTTTTTGCGTTTTTTTCCTTTCTTTCGACTCTACAAACAAGAAAGCGTGAGCTGCACAACTGGGACGGATATATATAAGACGTCAACTGACACTTTTGCCCTCCTGCATTCACCTTATTTCCGCGTGCACCCCATGTTGTCAATTCGAATATTACTAGGGATCTCCAGGGCATTTTTGTAAGCAGACTATTAAATTTCTGTATCTTATATTGTTAAACTAGTACTCGAGTCACATTCGATTCGTGTGCATAATTTATATCTTTTATGAATAACTACATCGATTTTTTTTATATTTTTTATATAATTACACATAAATTTTTTATAATTTTAGAAATTCCATCAAATACTCCTTTTTCCGTCCAACAAACAAATCTCTTTATTTATCAAAATTTACAAAATTTTAATATATTAGCAAAAAAAAATTAAAAAATCCATATTTATTTTGAATTAACTTCTTATAGGTCAAACAAATATTTCTGACCCAATTATCCTTATAGGGTGAAGATATACCTCTTCACATGCACAAGAGTATGAAAATGCATAAAGATAGTTTGGTCAAGAAAAAAAATTATTTGACTTGCAACATGTCAGTTAGGGAAAATATAAAATTTTCATTCAGTTTTTTTTGTTTATATTCGTAAATTTACTGAGTTTTGACTAACAAGAATCTATTTGTTAAATGAAAACAAACTTAAGGGATACTAAGGATTCATTTACTTCGAATTATTAAGTTTGATATCCTAACTAATCATGCATAATTTCTTGTTTACTTGGAATTTGCTCAACCCGTTATAATGACACAATGCCCGGTATAAAGGGTGATTAGAAAAAGTAAAATTCATTTATACGATATTCCTCCGGAGTTTAATTTTATTTTCGTCCAAAATTGTACAAAAATATAAGGCCAAAAGACAAAAATTACATATTTATTTTTATTTACTCTATTATCCATATGTATATAATTTTTATTATTAATTTAAGATATGCATGAATACAAGGGATATAAAAAAAATAAAGAGATGGCCATTTTGCATTAAAATAAATATGTTTAAAGGGTATTTTGATATATATATATATATATATATATATATATATATTATCACAATTTAAATTGTGTAATATTATTATGTTATAATTTGAGCACGAATTTTAAAAGATTAAATTAGAAATTTTAGATAAAGTTGCTGACATAAATCGAGAGAATTGTACTATTTCTGAAATACAAAGTTTTAAATTGCAGCAAAAAGTATAATCAATTTGTAACTCAGAAATATTTGGGTTGGAATTTTATTTATATGAATATTTATCTATCTATACATTATTTTTATGGGTGATGAGCCCTTAATGTCTCGCATTTTTTTATTTGCTATTTTGTAATTTTTAGTATTTAATATGGAATTAAGTGATGGAATATGTTGTTGAATTTCTTTATTTTCTTTACCGATAAATTTTGTCTCAATTAAAAGAGTTTGATCAATTCGATTGGACATGTTTCATAGAGAAGCGAGGCCGAGTCTTTTGGGTGACGCAATTCTAAATCCTCCTAATCAACCATGCTGCCACCCCTAACCAAAATTCAAGCTTCAAAGTCACAAAATTTCCGGTCACGACAAAACTCTCAATTGTGAAAGTTGTACATATTTTTTACTATCAATTTCTCAAAACATTATTATCACATTTCGAGATAATTCAAGATTTCCTCCTTAAGTTCGAAAAAGATAACAATATATCCGCATTCAAGAATATACTTCCACTCCTTGGATCACAATTTGAGGAGAAGAATCATGAAATAATCATCACTTCTAGAGAGAATGACCTTTCCAATTTAAGTTCATAAGAAATTCATTTGTCCATATTTTCATAATCTCCTAAATATTCTTTGCAAAATTGCAAACTCGGAATTTTATATCAACAATTACAATAATTTATTTTAATTAAAGACACCTTAACTTATGAAAAACATGAAAAAAAAGAAAACGAAGTGGCACCAACAAACGCGCTCCAATGAGGCCCCATGATCTTATAAGTCATGGGTTCGAACCCACTAAGTGCGTGGGACGTATCTGTTATATAATAGGAATTAGTCTACTGCATAGTAAGAGTAGGAGTTGAAGTCAATAGAAATGATTGTACTTGTAATTAATTTATTTTAATTAAAAAAAAATCATTGCTCTTGCCTAAAAAAAACATGAAAAAAAAAAAAAAAAAAACGAAATGGCACCAACAAACGCATTCCAAGGACAAAATTGAAGGAATCGCGTAATATTTTCTTTTCATTGCAAAGTATTAAATGGGTAATAAATGAAAGCTTCCAATATATTTAGGAATAGTACTTAGTAAGTGGGCCAAATGACCTAATCACGTGCTAGGACCATAATTATATTTTAAAGAGGTTGGTAAAAAAATGTAATCGTTGCCACAAGTCAATATAGGTCCTAAAGATTGTGAGTGGTTTGTGAACATACTTACAAATTATTCATCAATATAATTTTTATATTTACGAAATGAATCAAATAAGCAATTTTCTTACAAAGAGTGGTTCGTCTTTGCCCAATGAACACGGACATTATATGGACACAGCGACACAAAATGTTTCAAAACATTAAAAAATAACACAAGATTACACGGCTATATTATATATATTTTTAGTTTCTTATAAAATTAAAATTAAAAATATTAAAAATAACAAGATTAAACATAAAAAAAACGTAGAGGAGAAGAAAAAGAAACGCGACATGTGAGAAGTGAACTTCTATTATTGTTTATTGGATCTTACCCCCAAACTTTTTGAAATTATAAAAAAATATCAAATATGTCATAAAACATGTCGGACACGCCATGTCTTTTTTTATTTTTATTTTAACTTTTGAACAAGCAGATATTGTATCTCATATGTATCCGAGCTGTGTTTGAATCGTAATTGTATTCGACATATATCCAATATTATATTAAATAATTTTTTAAAATATTCGTACATTATGCATGTAAAGCCCCCACCCACCCCAGAGAGAGAGAGAGAGAGGGGAAAACTTGTATTGTGCACATGTACACGTAGAGTAATTAATCTACACAAAAAGGAGTAGGTAGATAAGAATACGTACCACCAATTTTCTCCTTTTCATAACCCAACCATAATATCTCTCATTTTCACACACACACACACTCATGTACTAACAATAGACCTACACTAGTAAAGGTAATTGGGAAACCATCACTGATCATTCTTAAATAAATAAATAAAAAAAAGAAAAAACAATAGAACTACACTAGTGTATACGTTTACATATTTTAATATTTTCTCATTATTTTTAATTAATTAAAAATATAAAAATATTAATTATAATCGATAAAATGAACTTTGGTAGTTTGAATTAATTGGAGCCCAACAATATGACAAAAATTTACATGCAATTTCAGGCCTTTTTCATATTATAGATGTGGGTAAGGGATCGATGGCCATGCTGCACTGTATTGGTGAAGCGTAAGTTTTCAATGAGTTGAATGCAATTTCTCTCCTTATGATATTGTAAATTAACAACTTATTCCTCTATGAAAACAACAACAGTTTCGCTCCATGTGCTTTTTAAAATAAAATCATTGATAGGGAGGTAAATTGTTTCATTTTAAAAAACATAGAGAGAAAAATTATTTGATTTTAAAAAATACAAGAAGATAGATTGTTATTTATTTTCTCATAGGATAATTTGCTTATTTCTAATAGTACAGGAATTGTTTGCAATATTGCAAATAAAAGATTGTGAGTTCGAATCCTACGAATATAGGTATTCAATCTTTTTCTAATAGTAGTATGTTGTTTCTTTCTTCCGTTTGAATTTTTTGGTTCATAAAAATATTGATTAGTATTGCGACTGAATATTATAATAATAGTATGTTGATTAATTTAAAAATATTAATGTATTTTGCAATAATGTATTATGGCTGTTGGGCTGACAAGGCCTGATTTTACTATTGGGCTACAGCCCATTAAGTGCTGGTCCAATATAAACCTGGGTTTGGATCCCTTCACATTCTCCATTTGATGGGCTTCTCTTGAGACAATAAAGGCGTTTCCAATTATAGTTATAATTATTATATGACAAAAAAAAAAGCAAAAGTCAAGTGTTGGCACCATTTTAGTTTTAGAGTTCTTGTATACATTGGAAATTTTTATTTAAATTAAATTTGATCAGATCGAATCAATCATATAAAAAATACAATATATTTACTTTATAATTTCGATTCTCTCCTTGGAACTACATTGCCATGTGACTGTTTCATTTTACCAGACTCGATTTAGACCATAATTTCCCCCCAAAGCTAAAAGTTGCTTTGATTTTTTTATAAATAGATTTAATTTTATTTTTTATTACTTTAATCTTATTATAATAATCTTGAAGTTGATATGTGAGTTTTCAAATAATTTAAATTTTACCAATAATTAAATTTACACTTTCATATATTTAATATTTTAAGTTTTCTATGTTTTATGTGTTATATCATCTAATTGTATTATTTTCTTTCACATATTATTATTTGATTAATTAATAAATTAATTATTTTTTGCAATCATGCAAGTTTAATTATTATGTATGAGTCAATAATTATATTACTTAGTGGGAGTATTGTAAAATTAAATGTATTTTTAATACTTTTAAAAATATAAATATGAAATATGAAATATTATTCGGAACAAAATTTATGACTTTCTGTGGAAAAATAGTTAATAAGTAAAATAATATATAAAAAGATAGTATTTTTTAATACATAGGGATAAAAACAGCATTTTTTCAATTAAGTTTGTTTTAGAAGTGACTTTTCTACAAACACTATTCAATTTAGCTTTTATGTGCTTTTTATTTTTTTTACAAACACTACCCACTTTTAATTCTACTACAACTTTCAATTTTTTTCTGCAAAAATTACTTATTTAAAAGCAATTTTTTTTTGTAAACGCTCCCTAAAATTGCTCGGCATACAATTTCTCAAATTGCCATATTATTTAGAGATAATTACATTTACCCTCTGACTTATGGTCTGTTTATACAAATCACTCATGCCTATTAGATAATTGCACATATACCGACTAGAAAAGTCAATATCATTTACACAAACTACCCTTGCTATTTGAAAAAATATGCATACACCCGCAAAAAGTCAACATCATTACACAAACTATTCTTACTTTTTAAATATCAGAAATAATTTTTTATAATTGTACAGAATATAGGGATGAATAATAAATAATAAATCAGGAGTGTAAATATAACTATTCTTATTATTTATTTTGGAATTTCTTATTACAGCTAGACTCTTTACTAAGGGTATTTATAGTTTTCTTTACTTAGAAGGATATATGGAAAAGAGGACCTTCTATTTTACATTATGAATCATTGCATATGAATGCCCATTTCTATCATATTTTCTTTACTTAGAATTTCCTCTTTATCTTTTTTTGGAAGATTTTGCACTCTTTTTGTTCCACTATGACTCATTTGCTTTTGTGTCTAAAAAAAATGAAAAATCATTAGCTTGCACTTATAACAAGTCGAATTGAGTCGAACGTACTATTATGTGAGTTTATTTGAATTATTATCAAATTTTAAAAATTGTATTTTAATTTGATTTGACTAATAATAAAATTAAGTTCAAACTAATGTCGGACGTGAACAGTTTGATGTTTTCAAATATTTTTATTCTTTTTTTTTTGGTAATTGAATCAAATTCGAGTCAAGCTTGAAAATTCATCAAACGAGAGATTAGGTTCAATTTTGGTTTATCACGCTAACAAAACGAGCTCAAATGAAATTTTATCAATCAATCTCAGATCAAGTATCGAATATTTTGATTTTTTTTCGATCTGGTGGGGGATGACCCTGGTCCATATTTGGACACCAAAAAATAAGTATTCCATATTTATATGTAAGGTAAATAATATTTAATAAAATTGAGTACAACTAATTATAGGATATTGCATATTTCAAGAAGATTTAAATTAGTTTAGTTAATGTAAAAGGACTTATATTAATTAATAAAAGCAAAAATTTTCGAATCAATTCTAGTGAAATTTTCATTCTTAAATTATAATTGTCAAAGTGAAATTACAATTTTATCCTCTAATTAATTAATAACATGTGGTTGTTGTTTTATGATGATGGACAGATCAGTAATTTGTCTAATAAATAAAAAATATGTGGACCTCCTCTATTCTTCTTGACTGGAAAAAGTCCATCTTGCCCTAACTCTTCTGTCCTCCATCAAGGTAGGTTTTCTGTATACCCTTTTGAGGAATTTGCAGTAGGAAATATTATTTCTTAATTTCTTATAAACTATGTCTTTTTTAATAACATTCATTGCAATTTTCTAAGTATTTTGTAATTTAGCCCCCGATAATATTACATATAAGCTGGCAAAATATTGCTATAACTTAATATTTCTCCTAAAAAATATAAATATTTTGCATGATTATATCAATATTTTAATAAATTGAGTAATACATTAATTTGATTAATATATCAATATAACAAAAAAATATAAAATAAATTACGGTAAACTCACATAAAGTGGTATTTTCTTTTTCTTTTTGTTGATTTGAAAAAAAAAAAGAAGAGATTTTATTATTATTTTTCTTTCAAAAGAAAAAAGAAAGTTAATCGCATGATGAATAATTTATTTTTTGCCATGTGATTTTGTTGATGTGTCAACACGAGTGGCCAATTATGGTCTTCTTCTTCTTTTTTTTTTTTTTATCATTTTTTCTTTACTTGGAATTTTCCCTTTTCTTGGAATATTTTGTACTCCTTCAATATGAATTATTTTTGGAAAATAATTGTTATTTTCTTTATTATTTCACCTCATGATTATTACAAGATAAACACACAAAAAAATTATATGTGTACATAAAAATTAGGATAAATTATATTGACACCTCATGAAGTTATGTCAAATTACATAAATACTCTCTGTTTTTTGCAAAATTACAGCTACACCCTTTAAGGGGTGTTAGTGTAATATTTTTTAGGAGGTGTTTGTATAAACTTTGTCTATGAATAGGAGGTGTAGTTATAATTACAAATATAAATTCAAGGTTGTCAATGTAATTGATTCTAAAAATTATGAGGGGATGTGAGTACTTACAAATATACACAAAAATATTAAGCAGGAATTTTAAAGTTATCACTGAAAATATATATAATGTGATAATAAATTCGCCTCCTGCTTTTATATAAATTACCACTTTAGTATAAATGTATAGTGACAATATAAATATAATGATAATTTTATTTGTCAATAATTTTCTACGATGACAACTTTAAGAGCAATTTTCTATCATTAACTATTGTTTGCGACACTTTTCATGCCAATATTTTTACTATTAAAATTATGAAAATGTGGGTAGTCAAAAATTAAAATTTTTATGACTTGATATATAATTAGTAATAATTTAATAATATCATTTAATTTTTGTCGTATTATTATTATTATTATTTAAAATACTGAGTTGTCCAAGCTCTTAACTTTTACCTATCATCTCAAATTAGATTCAATACCAATTTTAGCAATATATTTTGTTAAGTCTACTAGATCTTCCTACCTAAATATTTAATGAATTAGGGTAGTCACTATCCCATTTTGGTCTTCTATTCTTTTCAATCCCTACCAAAAATTTAAAATGCATCAGATTTTGTTGAGCAGGTGGGGGCATATATATATAAAATATTCTCAAGTAATTAACACAAAATAACATGTAATTGATAAGCCAATGAAGCTTTTTTTTTTTTTATTTCATGTCCAAAATTGTTTTATTAGGTAAAAGTTTTAGATTCGAGTCCCACGTATATGTGTTGATCTATTATACCATGATTTTAATTTAATATTTCTGTTATTTTATTCGGCATAAATATGGCTAATGCATTAGATAAAAGTAATGCTACCAATCGAAAATTCAAACTAATTTATTATTAATTGATGAAAGTTTATATCAAATTTGAATTTTATAAAGTTTTGAATTGGATTGATCCGAAATGAAGTGCTAAGACATTTTCAATATAGTCCATTGAGAAAATGATCAATGTTGTTTAAGTCTGATAGAACTGAGTGACAAGCCAACACATAAAGCAAATATTAATAATTTAGTAATTTCAAGTCACATTTTGTGGTTTAAAAAATAATACAAATTAAATTATGAAGTGTTGCAATTATGAAGATTTTACATCTACTTTAAACCTTGATACCAAATATCAAGGTAAGTCGGAATTTTCACCTACAATATGAAGGAAATTATATATCAGATTAAAAAAAATATAGCTTCCAATTCTTGAATCAACGTATGGAGAATTGAATCATGCGACTTTCTAGAACTCGTTTACTTTAAATTCATATATTAAATGGGATAGTGACACCACTCCTAAAAATTGGTATAAATTATATATAAATCTCCTGTAATTTAAAAATTACATTTAATGACCCTGATGTTCGTTTTCGTCTAACCAATGGATCACTTTATTAGTCAAAAATTCACCGAATTTATTGATGTTAGGCCAAAAAAATTGAATGAAAATTCATATTTACACATAATTCACTTATTACTGATTTATTGTGGGCCAAACAAATATTTTCTTCTCAAACTACCCTTATAAAGGTAATTGTATACATCCTCATATGCATTAACATGTAAAATGAGAAAAAAATAACAATCATTTATACATTCGATACACAAAATACTGAATATATAGCATGAATACCTCATTAAATTCACTTATTGTTTAGGACCAAAAGAAGAATTTAGTCTTCTCTCTATATCAACATTGGATTCTCAAGGGCCTAAAACCTAGTGCCAAGATTTATTGTCCTCAACAATGGCTGCATTAACTTCGGATCAATATTTCCTCTTCCCTCATCTTCTCTCTACCTGGCCACAATATGGGATGAAGCCTGCACATGGTTAGTCTTGACTTCTCCACAATGTGTCTTGTAATAATCTTGGCTCACATACATGCAAAATATTTTAGATCATTTTCACAATTTTTAGTCACTTTTACGCTAGCCCGTATTTAGATTGATAGATTTAATTTAAAGAATTTAACAAAAAAATATTCAAATGACTTTGTATAAGAAGAATTTAAAGTATTAATGTTCGATAAAATATTATTTATTATAGGAAAACTTATTAATGAACTTGGTAACAAAAATTTACTTGCTAATGAACTTAGCAACGAATTGTTTAAAACATATGTTAATAATATATATTAGTAACAAAAATTTACTTACTAATTAGCTCGATGCTGATATTAACATTAATTTTTTTCATAACTATTAAGTTATTTTTTTGTAGTGTTATATACTATAATTGTGCACAAAATATATCAGTAATAACTTTTGTATTATCATTTGAATTTTCTTCATGATACTATTTATAATTAATGTGTTATAATGTCCTAATTATTCTTTTCAATTGTCTTTTTGTGAGAAAAAATAAAACTCCTTTTTTAATAGTTGGATTGTGACTTGCATATGTGACAATTCAACTTACAATGGACCTATTTTATTGCTTTGATTATGTCTCTCCACCAAGAACCAAAATCTTGCATAGGAAAATGTCGGCACTTCCATATATGTCTAAATCCATATCTTTGTAAATTTTATGTATAAAAATCTAATTTAATATTTGATTTGTTTATTTAAAATTTGGAGAGCTTGGATATTAAACAATGTAACAAGAATAAAGTTTTTTTAGAATTTTTACTATGTCTAATTTAATTATGAAATATCTAATATTTAAGAAGTCAAAAGATTTTGAATTCGCACCCGAAGAAGCATATATACATGCGGAAAATTTTACTTGGGCCAGATTTAGATGGATTGAACCAATCATATAGCGAGTGAATTACGTTTTTATATGATTTGTCACTCTTTTTAAATTGTACAACAATAATCACATTATTAATATGTTATACTTGTTATTTTAATTATTTAAATCCGATAAAATTTGATTTGGATTAAAATATTCTCGTTTTCCATTTGTTTTAGACTAACACTATATCTATACTATTTTATAAAAAAGATCCCTAAAAGAGCAACATTGGTTGGCAAAATATATATATAAATTAAAATTCCTTCAAAATATTTTATTTCTTACGTAAAATAATCATCTCATTATCAATTATGCACAATTAAAATTAATTTATTTTATATAGTTTGATCAATTTTTCCCTTTATCTTCCTTTTCATTCATTTAATTACACAAATATAATAAAAAATTTATAATGTGCATACACGTTCGATGTGCTTCGACCACAGTATCCATGATTGTCATGACATCTGAAACGTGTTTCACATATCATCTCTAATCCGGAGCAAGAATCGCGTTTGCGATTACAGGTTATGGGCTAAGACAGACGTGATGGATGGCAGAAAGGCGCTTGGCTTTATTAAAGAAAACGCTATTTGGTGAGGTAGCATGGACTTTGTTCCTTACCTTTCCCCCTCATCCTCATTGCATAGGCATCTAATTATTAGAAACCTTTTGTTCATGTTGTTAAAAATCATTTGTATCGCGGATGAGGTTTAGGCTCAATTGGCAAAGTTAAGGTCTTATGTTTGAACTCAGTTTGATGTGTGGGATGTTGTCTGTTGTAAAGTAAGGAGTTGGTCTACTGCATAGTAGTTTTTGTTAAATATTGAAGTTAACAGGAATGATTGTTTTTGTACTCAATTTATTTCAACTAATAAAAATTTATCACTCTTACATAAAAAAAAAGTGATTTGTATCGTCAATGGTTAATAAATTATTTTTGGAGATAATTATAATTTTGGTTCCCGACATTATCACTTATTCAATTTCACTATCTAAATAATCATTATTTACACATGTGGTCTCTAAACTGATACTTATTTTTTATTATTTTTTTTATAATTTTGGTAATTTTTTTAATTGATTGTTAAATAAGACAAAAAATCATTTTTTTCATTTGAGTTAATAGTTAATTAACAGGATGACCAAAATGATAGAAACAATGCGTGCTTGGGACCAAAAGTATAAATTGTGATTGTTTAGGGACTGAAGTTGAATAATTTATATTATTTAGGACCAAAAGTTTAATTCTCCTGATATATGTATTTTCTTAAATTTTTAGGTGTATAAATTTTAATAGACACAACTTTAATTTTTAAAATTGAATGAAGTAAACAAAAGAATATTTCGAAGTCTTCTAGAGCAATGAATTATGTTTTATAAAAGTTTTTCCTGCAAATAAATGAATACAATTAAAAGAAAACTGATCTTAAAATTGAGAATTTCAGTGAATTAATTTTTTTGAATATAAAAGATTCGAGGGTAATTTTGACGAAAAGCAAGATAGAATTAGTAATTGGATTTTTGTTTTGAATGAAAAGTTCATGAATTTGTTCTTGAGCTTTTAAATAATCCCACATTATTTTTTTGGGTATAAATAAATATTTTTAAATTCTTTTAGTAATTTTCTTAAATAAATTTATTAATAAGGTAGCATTGATTGATGTATTAATTGAATCAATCCACTGCTCCATTTATTGAGATATTGAAGTAATCATGTAATTTAGAAAAAAGAACACAATGACCCTCCAAAACGAGTCTTACAAGATATTAAAAAGTATTTAGTAAAATTTTTAAGAAATGTACTTACGAGCTTATAAGCTCGTTTGAAAAAAAAAAAGTAAGGAGCTACTAACTTATCATTAAGATTTTAGAACACTATGGATTTTGATCATATTAATTACAAAATTACCACTACTGACTTCTTATAAGTTCCATAATCATATTTTATCTAAACACTTTAAAAGCTTATTTTTAAAATAAAAATTATATAAAAATAATTTATAAAATATGCGAGATTATAAAATATTTTAAATAAAATTAGACAGACACAATCTAATTTAGTTCACCTATTAATTAAAACAATAACAATGAAGAACCTTCACAAACAAAAATTTAATAATTACTGAAAATTACAACATAACTTTGAAAATTGGGTTTGATCTTTGCTCATTTGCACCTTTTTTTTTTTTTTTTTATGAATGTTCCATAGCATTTGAGTGCTCATCAAGAGATGAAAAATAATCATACCTTTGCCCTCTTTATTGAGTAGTAATGATGGCATCACAACCACTACCCCTTCAAATTTCCACTCTTTGAATATCACAATTAGGTGAAAACTTTGAGATGCCAACAACAACAAAAGTTACATTCCCATTTAAATTGATAACTATATAAATTTAAAAAAGTGTTTAAAATATCTACACGTTCTTGAGTTCAAGTTTTGTACGTGTGTCGTGTATGTTGGCGTGTATAATTACAAAATTCATTTCGACTAATTAAATTTTAATAAAGAATTTTTTGGATTGAAATTAGAAAAACGTAAAGGAGTGGCTTTTCTGTGAATAAATTCAACACGATGTGGGCTCGATCATTGCCAAGATGTTCGGTGAGTCCAAACGTAAGTTCTGACTTGTATTTTGAGTCTCACATGGTTAAATTTTTAATTTTCGGAGACAGTTGGACAATTATAAGAACCCTGATCAACATACATGAACAATTCTATAGATCTATTGGGTGTTACATCTACTTTTCTCCTGTAATCAATAAATATATAAAATAAATAATTACACTTATTACCTAAACACAATTAACAAATGAGTGAAGGAATAAACTGTAAATAATTTTATAAGCAATCTGTGACTCTATGCCATATCTCGATCTACAGTAACGATCAGAGCGGAAGCCACTCAAATTTTTTATAAATTAAGAGAGAGAGAGAGAGAGAGAGTAAAATGGTTGCCTTTGCCCCGGTGCAACCGACAACCATAATATGACATATGAGTAGTAGTAAGACTGGAGACTTGCGCAACTTATCACTATTTTTTGCTTTCGCTCTCTCACTTTATTACCATTCCACTTTTACTTTTTTCTCTTGTGTTTTTTAACTTTTTACTGTGTAATTACAGCACTTCACTACTTTACTCAGCTTGATTTCAGTGCTTTTTTTTTTTTGGGTGGGGGGAGATAATTAAATGTATTGTTAATAAAATATTGATGATAAATAATAAGCACAGTAAAATAAATATAAATCAAGCTATTTTGCTGCTAAAATTTGCAACACCAGTATAAGTAGAATTACAATTGTCATGGTCTTATTAAGGGATAATTATATTTTCACCCCTGATTTATGTTCTATTTATAAAAATTATTTTTGTCTTTTAAAAAATTACACATACACCCGTAAGAAATGGCATTCTTGATTTTTGAGAAATTATATATACATCCCCAAGAACGCCAACATCATTACATAAAATATTTCTACTTTTTTGCTGCGAGGGATGGTTTCAATAATTACGCGAAAGATAGGAATAATTCGTCTGAATATATCATATATCAAGGATTGTAAATGTAATTTATCCTACAAATAAAGGTTCAGAGTAACATTCATTAATGTTGTAAAAAATAATATCAGTAACAAAATATTAAGTAGCAATTTTGAAATTACGATTAAAGATATATTTGAAATTATTATAATTTAATTATATGACGATATAATTATTAATGACGAGAATTGTGTAAAAAGTTGCTGTCATTGTTGGACTATAAGTTGATCAGACTGTGGAATATCTTTAATTTAAAATAGGGGCCCTCGTTGAATTAAATTAATTTTCCTTTTTTTTTCTTTGATAAGAAATTATTGAGGTTAGTAGAAAATCGGTTGAAAGTGATTGTGATGAGAGAAGGATAGCTCAACTAAGTGGCCTATCCCGAATCCTTTCTAAATTAAGTAACTTTTTATTTATTTAAATTATTTTGATCAATTTATATTTTCAGAAAATAAAATTTAATTCAATGGGTAGGGCTACAATTGAGTAATGAGGAAGCAAAATAAAAGTTGTAGAGATACTATTATATAATTAATTATTAGGTCTCATATATATAGGACCCACTATAAAAAAAATATAACATTTAAACTTGACTAATTGTTATAGCCAATAACAAAATAGCCGTAGCAAATAGTCATTAACCACGATCATGCAACGGTTGTTGGCCGTGGTATCTGCGAGGGTGGCTAAAATATTTGTCATGGCTAAAATTTTTACCATGATTCTTAGCTAGCCATGACAAATAATAATTTTTTGTGATGGAAAATCTCTTAATGATGGTTAATAAAAAGGATTTACCACGTTTTTTAGTTTATAACTATTTAAATTGTAGCCAATAATCATTTTTTTCCTAGTGTAGTGACCATTAGGAAAAATATACCGGAGAAAGATAACTTAAAATACGTGTCACAAAATAAATAATTTTATTTTGTATCAAAAATAAAATTATAGTTTGAATTAAAAAAAATAAATTGGGATAGAATTTATAGAGATCAGCCCGAGTATTTTTAAGTTCACAAAATAGTAAAAGCATAAATTATGAGTTTAGGCAGAGTATTTTCATAGATGCACAAAATAAAGGGATAAGAAAATTTAAATCGAAATAAGTGTACTAAAAATATATTGATAATTTCGGATAAGTCTAGTATTTTTCGACCATTATTAGTAAGGGAACAATTATTATCCAAATTTATAGTAAATATATTGATAATGAATCTTAATATATATATATATATATATATATATATATATATACACACACACACTAAAATTAAATATAAGAAATTAACTATATTCATAATCAAATTATGATTAACTAGTATATTAGATTTTTATATAAGATAATAATCTGTGTTTTTTTTACCGCAAGCACATCTAATTGATCACACTTGTTGAACATGTGAATCGTCTTTTTTTTTTCTTGTTATTTTTTAAAAATATATTTAAAATGACCCGCACATATTAAAAATTATTTACATCATATTTAAATATTTGACACAAATATAATTTTATTTACAAAATAGTATCCGTGCATCATAAATTCCAGATCAACAAAATGAAAAAAAAATTATTAATTTACTCGATCAGTACTATTTCTTGCAATAATACTCAATCATTATTTTTTTATTAATTAATTACACTCATTAACTTCACATTTAATTTCTCAACTTAGGACCATTTTGTACTTTCTGAAAATTTTAGGCCCCGTCTAGAAATTTAATAAATATAATGCCAGCTTAGATATAACCTGTCATGTCATAAATGGACATTAATTACTAAATAAATAGTGTGTTAATGGAAATTTATTTTCTTAATTGGGACCTTTTTGCAATTAAGAGTGTTGTATATTCTAGGACACGTATCCCTTTTCGTAATTAATGACAAACGAAGGGGCCGAGATAGAAGTATTTTTATTATTATAAAATTTCACGAAATACAATTTATTTGTGTAGGGTATTATATATTAAATGTCGAAGATTTAAGTCATGTCAGGTGTAGTATAGATCAACTGCAACGTGACTCGATTCGATCAATTAGTAATGTAGCACGAGAACATTAAATGAAAATACGATCTTTTTTTTTTTAATATAATGTAATGTAATTTTTTAAAAATCAATAACGCTCATATATTTTAAAAATAAGATAATTAAATCTAAAAGTGAATTGCAATATATCATCAACTATTACTTCACAATTTTTTGTTATGCATTTTTAATTCAATCGTATTAATCTACTGCAAAAATATATTCATCTGAATTAGTTAAATAATTGCTACGAAAATTTGAGGAGCACAAAAATGGTTAAGATCTAGACATTCATGAATGGCATTGTCATATTAATCTGTGTGTGATGCGATTAATGTTCTGTTATATAAGGTATTTTTTAATATGTTGAAACTTATAAATTATTGAAACTTCTCGTCTATATATGAAACATGTGCATAAATCACATGTATAGGAACATGTGTTACTTTTTGTGCAATGGTACAAATGAAAATTGATGTTATCAAGAGTTAGTGAGGAACTTTGGATTCACATAGAAAAAATAGAAAAATCACTTTATGTCACATCTTACTATAATTTTACACCTTAGTTTTCACATGCATGGAAGAATTTGAGGTTAACATCTTGAAACTACCAATTCATCACAAATAATCATGCTACTTAATTTCATCAATCTCAATTTTTATCTCAATCAAGATTAGGTCATTCATAGTACAATTACTATTGTAATTGTTGATTGTAAATGATAATTGCAACATAGAAAGATATATATGATTTAATCCCCCCCCCCCCCCCCCCCCTACATTTCAATTAATAAAAACAAACTTCGATTATAATAGTTTTACATATGTTACAGTAGATGTCACTCATCAATGATTTACACTGGATCATGTGTAGAGCATTGTAAGATTTATAATTATATTTCTGAATATAATGTTGGCCAGTATTCGCATTCTAATATCGGTTTGGAATCCTATTTGGTTGGTTGAGTCTGCATAATAATTTATCCGATCGGTGTATTTTCGATTCTTGATAATTGATAGCTATGTACTTTCTATGGTATGGATGATTACATATCCTATTTAGGAGGTGTGGTACTGATACACAATCCCGTTTGTATATAAATAAATGGGATATAAATATATTTGAATAATATAAAATTTGAGTTATTTATTACTAGACAAAAAGTATTAAATAAGTGTGATAAAAAGATAATTATAAATAGATGAGATATCACATTGGTTAATTGGTTCAATTAAATGCAGAATAATACATCATGAAATTATTTATCATGTATTATGTTAGTATATTTTGTGGCGTCATGCATAATCTCATCATGCAAACCAAATGGGATTTAATTATATTATGAAAATATTTAATTCATCATATAATTAATTTAAATTCAATAAAACCTAATGTGAATGAAATATCCAACAAATGTGCACCTAATTCTCATTTCTCTATTCCCAAAATCGTAAGTTAAACAAAGAAATCCCTATTCTTAATTAAGAATTATAAACGAGAGTGAGAGAGGAAACGAACGACGCCGTTTCTTGGTTAATTCTTGTAAAAACTGACCAATTATGAAATTACATTAACACCCCAAACCTCTATATGTAAGTGCAAAAGGGGGAGAGGGAGGGAGGGAGAGAGAGGGAGAGAGAGAATGTAAAGGGAAGTACTTACGGTTACAGCTTCTACCTCACCCACTTCCCACCGCTCTCAACCACCGCAATGCTGCCGGAGATTGCGCCGGCGCCTCCTCCCCGGACATAAGTCTGCCGTTTCGACATACATTTCTTCCAGATATTAAGAATGTCGGGTTTGAACTCCAGTAAGCAGGCAAAGGCACGTGACCTGAAGCACCGCGTGCTCACTTGCCTCCACAAGCTCTCCGACAGGGACACACACTCCGCCGCCGCATCAGAGCTTGAATCCATCGCTAAGACTCTCTCCCTCGATGCTCTTCCTCCTTTCGTGTCGTCCATCTCGGCCACCGACTCCTCCGACAAATCACCCGTTCGCCGCCAGTGCCTCCGTCTCATTTCCGTTCTGTCCGAGAACCACGGAAATTCCCTCTCTCCTCACCTTTCCAAGCTCCTCTCCGCGGTCGTCCGCCGCCTCCGAGACCCCGATTCGTCCGTCCGTTCCGCCTGTGTCGCCGCGTCGTTATCCCTCTCCTCGCACATCACTTCTCCTCCTTTCACGTCCATTACCAAACCCTTCGTTGAATCTCTCTTAATTGAGCAGGACACCAACGCCCAAAACGGCGCCGCACTGTGCCTGGCGGCTATAATTGAGGGATCACGAAATCCGGACCCCGGAACACTGAGAAGACTGTTGCCGAGGCTCGAGAAGTTGGCAAAATGCGAGAGCTTCAAGGCAAAGGCGGCACTTTTGGCTCTGATTGGAAGTGTAGTTGGAGTGAAAGGAGTGCTTAGTAGTGGTGGGAAGAATGTGATTAGGAATTTGGTCACATGTTTGATGGAATTCCTGAGTAGTGAAGACTGGGCGGCGAGAAAGGCGGCCGCAGAGGCGTTGATGAAGATCGCCTCCGTGGAGAAAGACGCGCTGTCGGATTATAAACTTTCGTGCTTGAAGACTTTTGAAGCAAAGAAATTCGACAAGGTCTGTTTTTTTTAGGATTTTGCTGAAATTGATTTAAGTCCAATTGACTTATGTAGAACCCACAAACTATAAAGTTTCTTGATTTGTGTGTGTGGGTGAATGTGGGTTGATGTGATTAGGTGAAGGCAACGAGGGAGACGATGAATCAGATGATAGAGGCTTGGAAGGAGATTCCAGATCTACCTGATGAGGTTTCACCATTACCTGAATCACAGGCTTCATCTAAAGGCATGATTTCTCATGTGTTTTTATCTTTCTTTGCTGTTTAATCTTCTGCTTCTTATTCATTCTTCAGATTCACGTGTAAATTTTTTATCTACATATTTGCAGCATATATTTGCTCATAATATCGGGTAAAATGATTTGATTACGGTTTTCATATGCAGTGCTCTCTGCTTTATTCAGTTGATTATGCATTCAGACTAGTAGAGACTGTTTCGATGTCGGTTTGTTTTCTGACATTTGCATTTGTCTTGTAATTGTTAATTATTGACCCATAAAAAAAAATGTTAATTATTGATTTGTTATACTGCACTTTAGACTGGTCCATGGTATAGTTTTTACCTCGTTCATTTCTGTCCAAGTCATTCCGTTCACTTTCATTTAGATTTGTTCAAGTACAATATAGGATTTGGATTTTCATGCTCTGGATAGGTATCTTCTTTGATCATTTTTGCCTGACACTTGTTTTCTCAAGTTTGATAATGTTTCTTCCAAACTGTTCCTATATTGAATTTTTGTTTTGACAATTTTTGCTGGTGCAGAGAATGCTAGTGATGGACGTTACCCACCTGGCCCCAAAACTTCCTGCTCTATTGGCTCTGCAACTCCTCAAGTAAAGAGGAGAAGCCTTCTAGAGAGCCCAGCTACCAGGACACCATTTGGTGATGGC